>JACGWO010000007.1:18817599-19309545 GCA_034509735.1 Sesamum alatum | reverse complement strand
GTTGCGTAGTGAGAACAGAAATGTAAATGCAGATATAAGTGAACGTAAAACAAAGTACTGCCTATATATGAATTTTCACTTCTTTATTCATAAAAGTTTTTATCAAAATACCAAAATTGTCTAGACATGGGTTACATATTCCTGCCAAAATTGGCTTACATGGTCACCTATTGTAAACATAATATACATTAATATTTTTATCACTTTATTTGCTCCAGCATCGCGTGTGCGTGACTGCTAGTATATATGATATACTAACACTATTGATGATGAATTTCATTATTCATCTTTTTTCTAGGAAAAAGATGAAAACCTCTCCATACACTCTCTCCTCTCTCTACTCTCAAAATCCTCTTTGTTGCTTTCATTGATCTATGATCAATTGAAGGACAAAGTAAGATCAAGAAGGAACACTAATTTGATAGTGTAATCTCTTCTTTGATTGCATCCTCTAGATCCGTTTTTTTCTAGCAAGAAAAACGAGATCTCTCCGGCTATGGTATGGACTACGTTAGAGAGTCTCTACGTTGGGACCTCGCGTGGATGAACATCGGGGGAATCAAATGCGTGTAGCCAATCAAAATACAAAATCGAGAAAGGTATTCCAATTTATATTTATGCTCTCGGTTTCTTCTTTATTCTATGCCACGAACGCTTATTTATTTTGTATATGTTTAATATTCTGCGTTTATACACCGATAGCTCGGGAACGTTCAAGGGAACACCCCTTGAACGCGATTAAATTCTTTTATTCACACAAGTTTTTATCTCCACCGCGCTTCTGCGCGTTCCCTGGCCGATCCGCTTTCCTTCAGAGGTGACGTGCGAGTGGATCGCATTACACTCAACAGAGCACATAACAAACCTGCTTACAAAGTCGATATCACAAACTGCTCATTCTCAACATCTATAGAAGATGGATTTAAGAACAGGCAATTGGCTTTAGGTTAAGTGGGAGATTTTTAGAATAGGCGACCATCAAGCCAATTGATTGGCTCTTTGTAAACTATTCTATACGATCTTTTTCAATAATATGTTAATTTAACAAATGTTCTTTAGCCATCTTCATCATATGCTTTAAACATTATATTTATATGTGCATTTCGTTGAAGCCCTTAGATCAATTATGCTATGGGGTTGGCTCGAGCATATGAAGGCAACCATGAAACCAACCTCTATGGTTTGATCTAAAATATTGCAAGTCATGAATTGATCGAGACAGGCATCGACCATTCCTTAAAGACTTGCACTAAGTGATGCGTTCATATAATGAATGCTGAGTTCAATAGACAGAGATAAAGGAAAGTGGATCGGCCCGGGAACGCGGTGGAAGCACGGTGGAGATGAAAAAACATGCAAAATAATAGAATTTAAATTCGTTCAAGGGGTGTACCTTGAATGTTCTTGGGCTATCATTGTATAAACGCGGAATATAAACATATAAAATAAGCAAGCGTTCGTGTCTATAGAATAAAGAAGAAACTGAGAGCATGAATGTAAATCATAATACCTTTCTCAATTTTGGTATTTCGATCGGCTACCGAGTTGATTCCTCCCGATGTTCATCCACGCGAAGTCCCAACGTAGAGACCCTCTAAAGTCGTCCACACCACAGCGAAACCGTGAGATTCATCCTCGTGCTAGCCAGGAATAAATCCGTGGAAGAGAAAATCGGAGCCACACTATCGATTAGTGTGTTTCGATGTACCTTTGTTCTTCACTTGGTTCTAAACAACGAGATGAAGGGGCAAGCAGATCCATCTGGAAGCGCCAGCAGAAGCGATGTTAAACGAAAATTGCATATTAAACCAATAAATACAAATCATCAAGATCCCAAGGGGTGTATCCTAGGATGCTCAACCGGGCGTTCCATATAGGATATGATAATAAAACAACGTTTGTATCATATATAGCATAGATATACATAAAAGAAACTACAAAAGCGTAAATCAATAATTACCTTTGTATATTTCTTCCTTGCACGGCTACGAGCGTTGTTCCTCACCCGGAAATATTTCACCAAGTTCAATATGTATGAACTCTGTAACGAAGTCCAAACCACACCGGAGAGATCTCGTTTTCTTGATAGAGAAAAAACGGATCTAAGAGGATTAGGATCCAAGAAGATACAAAACTATCATGTTAGTGTTTCTTCTTGATCTAGCTTTGTTCTTCAATATGATCCTAGATCAATGAAGAACAATAGGGTAGTAAGTGTATAGAGAGGGGGCTAAAAACTTGGGAGAAAAACTGAGAGTGTGTGTTCTTTTTTTTCCTAGAAAAAGATGAATAATTCTCTTGCTTTGATGATAGTATATATTCATATATATACTTAATTAATGTAATTATTGAAATGTGTCTAGGTTCATCCAAGGATGTCTAGATACATTCCAATCAAACCCCACTAATTCATCAATCAAGCCTACCATCTCATAAGGTATGATTTAATCATACCAAATGAATGAGGTTTGATTGGAATTGATTTATCCCTTACCAAAAGAGACAAGTCAACACTTCGTCAAAAGCTATGCATGGTTGATTTTAAGGCTTCTGAAAGAAGCAATTTTCGGCATGCTTATTTGGGAAGAAGTCCAACTTCTTCTCATTCAAAAGTTGAATTAACACATCTCTTGGGCCAAAATTTAATGGATCGGTGTTTATTGTAATCCAGTTACAACGAGCCCAAAATTAAATCCTATTTAATTCATGGTCCACTTAAATAATTTCCATTGATCTTTTAATCCAATTAAAAGGTCCAAGTTCTGATTCTCCATTTAATCGATAAATCCCATTTATCGATTAAAACAAGGGCCGATACAATATCGGCCCGTCCATCCAATGGACAATCCCTTAAGTAATCCAATTACTCATCCTCTGAAATTGACTCCAAGTCAATTTCTTCACCTCCTTGGTGATTTATGTGTGACCTTTTAGGTTCACCTCAGCTAGACTTGGGCCCCTGTCCAACAGGAGCCCGCTACCATGGGTGGTCATCTAGCAATGGTCCATGGTACTAGAGACTAGGTGAATGTTGGCGTGAACATTTAGGCGTCGATTCCGTACGGGTACGGTCCTTCCGTCTACTGCCTCCCAATCAATTTCTAGGATATGGAATTGGGCGTCGGTTCACATCCTTGACTAGGCGTCTATGCTAACGCCTACTCGAGACTATGCATGCCTCATTGCATCAACACAGGAAACCATTTCCTGTTCAATCAACCACTGTGGCCACAGGTTTAAGCAGCATGAACGTGTCTCCGAGTGCATAGGAGATACCTCTGTCACATACTGATAGGGGTCGGATCCTCTTCTTGAAGCCCACCGTCCTTGCTACACATTCTGACTGCACTGGACAAGGCTTATAATGATCATCTTACAGAATGATCACCTTTTCCCAGATCCAAGATACAACCATCGGTGTGTACGTGATTGCCATGGTTCCTCAAGTTTGAGGACTATTCCCGTACTATCGGAACCGGGGAAAGCCAACCATACTGACCAAGCCTCCAAGGCTTCGATATGATGATCTCCGTGAGTCAGTTCAGTCGGCTCGACCCCAGTCGACCAACCCACCAAGATCGTATAGGCGTCCCACGCCTGTCACCGATGGAACACAACACTTATCCAACGAATACGACTGTGGGTGCAAGTCTTCATAGGACTCTTGATGCCGTGTCTCGAGGTCCTCAAACTTGGAACATTTCAGACCAACCTCTATTAGTGGTTTCATAGACACCATCCAATACGTGGCCCAACTGCATGAGTTGTTAATCGTGGTTTGTGGGCTTTGTTGTGATATATTAAAAATAACATTTAACATATGGAAAATAAGCACAACAAAGAAAGTACGAATGGTAAATGAACACTCATTTTATTCATTACATATATTACATTACATCAAGTTGTCAAAATAAGTTACAAAATGCCAAACCTATTGGGCTTTCTGGTCACCTGTTCTACAGAAGAACACAAGGTATGAGAAAGGAATAGAGAGATGGCTGAAAATTCATAGAGAGAAGAGAGAAAAATCAGCCATGCATAGTGTAGTGTGAGAGATGGAATGATTGTGTGAGATATGGAAGGAAGACATAGTCTTCTAAGCCACAAGGCAACTTCCACAAATCTCTCCAATCTTCCATAACCTCTCCACAATTACATACATTGAATGTGGACAATCCTACATTCATTGTATGTAGATGATTTTTGGCTCTATCTCTCTACAAGGAATGTCAAGCTTTGACTTAGGGAAAGTCAATTGTGGGCTAGACATGTGCATTTGGACCGGGCTCATTTAATTTGTCATACAAATTAATTGTAGCCCAACTATTAAATTTATTGGACTTATTTATTTAATCTAATTAAATAAATATCCAACAGTTTTACTTCCCAAGTGAATATTTAATCCAAATAAATAATTCACAAGCCTAATGCACTTGACTAATTAAATGAATCCAATCCACTTATTCAATTAGGCTCAATACAATAATTATTTCAATTAATTATTTCTAGCCCATCTCTACTAATTAATGAATCCAAATCATTAATTAGACAAGCCCATCTACTAATTTATTAGTGAATCCAATCCACTAATTAATTAGCTCAAGCATCTTTTTCAATTAATCCCATTAATTTTAAAGGTGGAATTCAAAATTCAATTAATCTAATTAACTAAATTTTAGATCATCCATCCAATGATAATTCCACATAAAGATTCAATCATTTATGCTCTCCAAGAATTAATTTAATCCAATTAAATTAATTCACCTCTTCTGAAATTAATTCCAAATTAATTCCATCACTCTCCAGTGATTTATGTGTGACTCTTTAGGTTCACCCTCAGCTAGACTTGGGCTTGAGTCCAACACAACCAATTAACTAATAACTAGAAAATAGCCCGTTACCATGGTGGTCGTCTAGTAACGGTCTATGGCACTAGTGACTAATGGCGTGAAAGACTCCAAGTTCCATACGGGTACGGTCCTACTGTCGACCGTCTTCCGGCCTTAGTCTAGGCTATGGAAGTAGGCTTCGGTTCCCATCCTTGACTAGGCAACTATGTTTCATACCCGAGATGCGTTTACTCTATTGATCGGCGTAGGAAATCCTTTCCTACTCAACCAATTTCTACGGCCATAGACTTTTAGAGTCTAAACCATCTCAGAGCGCATAGGAGACATCAACATCATATATTGATAGGGGACATATCCTATCTTGGAATCCACCGTCCTCGCTACATACTCTGATTGCACTAGACAAGGGTTATAATGACCATCTTACTGAAAGAAATCGGTGGATCGTCCGGGGAATTATGCGAATGCGGAAGCGCGATATAAAATAACGTACAAAAATTAAAGCATGCTTTTAATAATAAAATAACACGCTCAAGGGGTGTACCCTTGAGATTCCCGGGTGTTTGGTGTATCTCATGATTAAACAACATGTAAAGAAATCATGGAGGCCATAGAGTCGAAAATAAAGAGAGACGAAAAATAAAACGAGACCTACCCGTTGTCGTTTTCGTCTTCAACGGCTACACGCGTTGTTCCCCGTTTTGCACCGAGATCTCGTTCTTTGAGACCCTCCAAATCGTGACACACCATCCACCCACGTATCTTGCACGTCGTGCTAGCAACGAACAAGTGTATATTTTTTGGAGTGGATGAATCAACAACACGTTATCAATTAACGGTATTGATTCATCTAAGTTCTAATGTTCCAAGAACAAAAGAACTAAGAAAAATATTTTCTTGTTAGAGAGAGAGAGGGCGGACGAGAGGTAAGGAGAGGGGAGAGTGTGTGTTGTGTGTGTGTTTTCAAGAATCATCATCCTCCAAAAGGATTTTGACCTAGTCTAACAACCCTAATTTGACTAGGATTTTGACCTAGTCAAAGTCTAGTCAAAACTAGTGTTTGACCTAGTCAACGAATCCTAGCATTCCATCTCCCCTTTCCATCTCAACCATTGATTTTAATTTAATGGATATTTAAATCCCATTAAAATATTCCAAAAGGCTAAAAGAATAAATATAATAAATATTAATATTTACTCTAAGCCCATTAAATCAATCCTTTTCATAAGTCCTATTTATTAATTTATTTCCCTTTATCAAATAGAAGGAATTAATTTCTCCAAGAAAATATAGTGACCCGATTAAATCTAATTTAATCATTCTTTTACTCCAATATTTAATTCCAAATTAAATACTAAGTGTGTGTGGATAGTTTTGTGACTCTTTAGGTTCACCTTTCAGCTAGACTTGGTCGGATTCCTAGAATCCGTCCGTTACCAATGGGTGGCCATCTAGCAACGGTCCATGGCACTAGAGACTAGGTGAAATAATTGGGGATGAACATTTAGGCTCCAACAGTACACTTGTCCTTCTGTCTTCGGTCTCATCACTTAGAGTTTAGGGCACGGAAAAAATAGGTACCCATTTTGGACCTAAGTGTCGGTCTGTCCTTACTAAACGCCGCAAGGGAAACTTTTCCCTTCTGTTCAGTTACTGTGGCCACAGATTTCAGGGACAAAGACACAGAGCATACATGAGACTCAACTGTCAATACCTTTTGACAGGAGACAGATCCTTTCTTGGAAACTACTGTCACTCTGTACACCCGAGCTGCACTAGACATGGCTTATGACTACTCAAGAGTATTTTGGCAATCTCTCACCATATCTAAGATACAGACCTGATGCACAGGTAAACTTAGCAGTTCCTCAAGTCAAAGGACTTGGCCTGTACCGTTGGAACCGGGAATACACGTCATACCTTGCTGACCATACTCAAGGTTCTCCGTAAGACGGTTCCCGCGAGTCACCTCAGTTAGCTGCTTCCTAGCATGCTGACCCACTAACACTACTTAGACGACCTTCGTCACCCGTCGATGAAATACGCCAGCAGATGCTTAGTGCAAGTCTCGAAGGGAATCCCGGTACCCATTTTCGGGATTCCTTGACTTGGAGATTTTCGGACTGATTCGGTAAGACTGACTTCATGGACCTACCTCCAAGCGTAGTCCCAGTCCCCGAAATCGTTTCTCAGTCCGTGGGATTTGTTTGCGTAGTGAACAGAAATGTAAATGCAGATATAAGTGAACGTAAACAAAGTATTGCCATATGAATTTTCAGTTCTTTATTCATAAATATTTTTTTATCAAATATCAAAAATTGTTTAGATATAGGTTACATATTCCTGCCAAAATTGGCTTACATGGTCACCTATTCTAACACTTACAGTATGATCACCTCTCGCTAGATCCAAGATACAGTTTTCGTATGCAAGTGACTGCCATGATTCCTCAAGTCTGAGGACTAATCCCGTACTATTGGAACTAGGAATTCCAGTCATACCGACCAAGCCTTCAGAGCTTCCATATGACGATTCTCGCGAGTCAGTTCAGTCAGTCGACCACCTTGTCAACTAACCCACTGATATTGCATAGACGCCCTTCGCCTGTCACCGACGAAACTCGACACTCACCCAGTGAATGCAATACTTAGTGCACATCTCAATAGCACACTTGATGTCCAGTCTCGAGGTCCTTGACTTGGAATGTTTCAGAAGTTGGTTTCATATCTCCCATCCAATGCGCAACCCAACTACATGGGTTATCCAATTAGTCTGTGGGAATTTGTTGTAACACTGAAACACCGTTCGACGTTAGTAGTAAGCACAACAAACATAATGCCAGTGATAAATACTTACTCTATTCATCAGGATATTAATATATTTATAAAGATTGACGAATATTTGACAAAACCGCCAATCCAATTGGCTTTCTGGTATCCTATTCTAACAAGAGACGTATGACGTCTGCGCATTTTAGTGGGTGCTTCATAAAGAGTTATCAAGCTCACTGAATTAACTCGCGGAATTGTCATATGTAAGCCCTATATGGCATGATCGGTATGACTAGAACTCCTAAGCTACGATAGTGTACTAACTAGTTCTTAGACTTGAAGTTCCACAATAACCTTGTGCACAGGACGACTATGACTTGATCATGTCCAACGTGGTCTCGGGTTTCATCTAAGATTACTATATGGTCATGTTTCAGACATAGTTGAAGCATGCATGGAGGTTGGTGAGTGTTCTGAGATAGGATCTACTACTTATCATGAGATGATAATGAACCTCTTATGTTCTCTACAGTATGCGTTCGTTGAAGCCCATGGCCATCGTTGTTGATCGAATAGGAGAAAGGGTTTCTCCTATATTGATAAATTGAGTTGATACATAGACATCAAAGTCAATAATGGAAACCGGTAACTAATTCCATGCCCTACACTTTGATCGAGAGGTTAGTGGCGGAGGGACCATATCTGCATGGTACACGTAGCTGACAGGTTCACACGATAATTCACCTATTCTTTAGTGCCATGGACCATTGGTAGATGGCCACTCATGGCGATGAGCCCCTCCAATTAAGGATTTAATTGAGGGTAATTAATTGTAATAAGATCTAATTAATCTAATCCAAGTAAGATGCTAATTAAATTGTATATATGATACAAGCCCTTTGGTCACACATAAATCCATGATGGAATTATTGGAATTAATTATGAAGAATAAACTAATTAATTTAAGGAGTTAAATCAATTGAGTGACATGATTTATGAAATCAATACATGGGAAAATTAAATAATAGTCTAATTTCACAAGCATTAATTTGATTAAGTAAGACTTGTGGTAGATTAATTAAGATTAATCTATTTGGACTTGAAAATCAATTAATTAGATTAATTGATTTGGGCTTATATTTAATTAGACAATTAAATATGATCAACTAAATAATTAAACTCAATTAATTGGGGATTAATTAAAATTGGACTTAGTCCAATTGAGAATTAAGATAAAGCCAAAGACCTTAGCCCAAGCCCACAAGATAAGATTCATTGAACATAGACATGACGTGTTTACATCTTTAGATGAATAAGAAAATATGAGTCATGCTAGAGCTTGTCTATAAAGAAGACAAGTGCTAAAGGAGAAAAGATGAGTCATGCTAGAACTTGTATATGAAAAAATAAGTGTTATCTCAGAGCAAGACAAAAGGGTTTGTCTACATTCTTTATATCTAGTGCAAAGAATTACCTATAAAAAAAGGGGTAGAAGGCAAGAGATTTAATCATCACTTTATATACAAAGATACAAAAAATCTTGCTCTCCTTTTTCTCTCTAGCTCTTAGACTATCTCTCCTTCAAAGTTAGAAAGTCTAGCTTTCACTTTAGTCTTGTTCTTTTCATTTCTCATTTCCAAAAGAGAAGAATTCCCTTCTTTTCTCCATAGATCAATAGTTGATCTAACTTAATCCTCCAATACCTACTAACATATGTTTGAGGGTGATTCTATCATAGGTGGTGGACTAACTTTAGAGGAAAGACACTTGTGTTCCTACCGTGAATAACAAACAAAATGGTTCCATTTTGACGTTCCACCATTTTTAAGGCATGGTTGTTCTTGAGAAATTTCAAGTAATCAACATCAACTGGAGAGCAATAAAGGTTAGTTTCTCTTAACCATTCAATTGACATCCTTTTATGCATGAGATCCACATCGTAATGGCAACGAGACGGGTGATTTGACCGCTAATTATAATATTGATTTGTAATTAAACTTTTAATTTCCGCCGCATTAACGTCTTGGGGCTTATACTAAACTAACAGAAAGGGCAACTCTAGAACAAGGAAGCTGGGGCTCAACACCCTCTATAGTGAAGGGAGGCAAAAGATTTGTTCCAATGTCAAATCTTAGTCAAGCAGTAAACCAAGTCCAACTGAAGGAGAAGAAGAAGGACAAGGGAAAGAAAAAATTGTAAACACTGGGTGTGGGATGAACTGATATTTTTGAATGAAAACTGCTTATTTATTATTTTTTGGTGAAGCATTGTTGGATAAAAGTGGGTGTTGGATGAAACTTTTGGTTGATGAAGCACTGCTTGTTGTAGTATGTTACTTCTCTTTTGTATGTTGGTTGAAAAAACAATGGGTGTTTGAATGAAATACGTTATGTATGTTGGCTGAAAAAACTATTTTGCAGCAATGAAAAACCTTATGTCTTGGCTCTAATGTCTTCTTTTTTGTTGCTATTGTTTGTATGCATTTGTTTCTTAATATAGGGTGCAATATTTGGGCAAAACAGGGGGTTTTTTTTTGTCCTCAAAACAGGTTCTGTATTTGCTCCTAAGAACAGGTCCTTGTACTGTTTTTGCTCCTCAAAATAGATTTTGTTTTTACTTTGTTAAAAATAAGGTGCATTTTTTGTACTAAAACACACTCTTAAGTCCTGCTAAACTGAAACAAAAATCTAAAACCAAAAAACAGTGCAACTAAACTGAGAATTACAACCAATGGCTACTGCTAAATTGAAACCAAAAACTGCTGCAACATTAATTTTTAACCTGTAAACAACCAATGATCTAAGTAAAAACAAGAAAATTACAATTACACGTATTTTCCAATACATACATCTTCTTTTCAAGCGACTAGTTTCCTCCTCAACCCTCTCCAATCTTTTAATTTCCTTTTCAAATCGGGAGCATCTTGCAAGTAGTCCTGGAATTACAATCTTTGCCCGAGCACACATCGGTCGATCCTCCCAAAAAAAAACAAACGACATCCTTCTCTCTATATAAATCTCAAAAAAAGGATGGAGATGTCCCGTCCCTTCTTTATGCACATCTACATAGCCAAACACAAAGGTGTACAATTCGGTCAAAATCTACGGTTCTTTAAGTTCATTCATTGTAGGTTCTCTTACTTGTTCTAGTGGCTGGCAAAGGCCAACCGAGAGGGGAGAACGAATGGCTTAGGAATCGATCGGTTTCGAGCATGGAGAGCAGACTTGTGGGGCTGCAGCTTGGATTATCGTAGAATAAGAGGGGTTGTCTTAGGAAATGACAACTCATAACTTAAAAGACAAATGCCGCCGCTGCGAGCGAGGGAGCAATTAGTCTAGTTTTTCGGTGCACTCATTCCCTCACGAGAATGAAATGAGGCCCCAGCTTGACTCGAGACCCAAGACTCTTTACAACTCGCACCAATAGCGGCACTGAGCGGCCGGAGATTGATGGAAAAGGCAACCCTTAGCCTCTCTCCCCCAAAAACAAAATTGAAACAAAATATAAAAAATACATAAAAATTGCTTCAGAATACCTTGTAATCCTTACAAGAGTGAAACCTCCTTGACGAGTTGTCATTAGTCCAAGAAGTCCTAATCATTGTTCTCTTTCCACAATAGCAAAAAAAATATCCTTCCATGAAGGAGAGAAATGTTGAGGAAGAATGGAGACAAGATAGGAGAGAAAAAAGATGTTTTGTTGGTTAGGAAATGGGTTTGGAGGGAAGTAAAGGGAGCTTTACTTCCCTCCAAACTATATCCAACATGTCATCCACCTCATTTAAATTACCCCATAGCCTTCACAATTCCCAAAATATGTCCAGCTAGGATCATTTAATATTTCCAGTCAAGAACGAAAAACTAGCGATCGGAGGACTAAATTTAATCTATTTTGTAAGTTATTGGTCTTAAAAAAAATAGACATCGTAACCGGACTAAAAATAATATCGGGCATAGTTAACGGACTAAAAATAATAATTTTCGTTTATTGGTTATTAATATAAAATTCAGGTGGAGATAAAAAAAATACAAGTGAAGACTTAATGAGACTGGTTAAATAAATTATTAAATATTAAATATATTGTTAGAATAGGTTACCAGAAAGTCAATGAGGTTGGCTTTTTGAGAACCATTCGTCAATCTTTGAACAAGTAATATTGTGTTAATGAATGTAGTAATGATGCATCATAGGCATGAGTTTGTTGTACTTACTGCTTGCATCATTTCGATGTTACAACAAACACCCACAGACTGAAATAACATTCCGGGAAACTGGAACTGCGCATTGAATTGTAGGTTCATGAAATCAGTTTCTCGGATCAGTCTGAAATACTCCAAGTCAAGAAATCTCGAGACAGGGCATCGAGAATCCATTTGAGCCTTGCACTAAGCATCTGCAGTCACATTTCATCGACAGGTGATGAGGCTCGTCCATGTAGTGTTAGTGGGTTAGCCAGCTAGGTGGCTACTGATTGAGGTGACTCGCGGGAATCATCATATGGAAGCCACACGGGCATTAGTCGATATGACTCGTATTCCCGATTTCGATAGTACGGGATTAGTCCTCGAACTTGAGGATCACGGTAGTCGCTTACAAACTTAGGTTGTATCTTGGATCTAGTGAGATTTGACCACGTTGTAATGACATCATAAGCCTTGTCTAGTGCAGTCGGAGTATGTGAGGACGATGGATTCCAAGATAGGAACTATCCCCTGTCAAGGATATGACAGCGAGATCTCCTATGCGCTCTGAGATGATTTAGACTCACAAAATCTATAGTCGTAGCACTTGATTGAGTGGTAAAGGATTTCCTACGTCGAGTTAAACCTATCTCAAGCATAAAGCATAGATGCCTAAGTCAAGGATGGGAACCGACATCCTAATTTCATTTCCTAGACTAAGGTCGGGATACAGGCGACAGTAGGACCGTACTTATATGTAACGAGTGACAATACGACCATACCTGCATGTAACTCGGAGCATAAATGTTCACACCACATATTCACCTAGTCTCTAGTGCCATGGACTGTTGCTAGATGGCCACCCATGGTGATAGACTACTTTGGTTATGAAATAACAACAAGTAGGTCCAAGTCTAG
The DNA here is from genome assembly GCA_034509735.1 of Sesamum alatum. Classification (NCBI taxonomy): domain Eukaryota; kingdom Viridiplantae; phylum Streptophyta; class Magnoliopsida; order Lamiales; family Pedaliaceae; genus Sesamum; species Sesamum alatum. Next base: position 19,296,825 of record JACGWO010000007.1, on the reverse strand, counting down.
CTTAAAGGTGAACCTAAAGAGTCACACCCGCTACACCAAATGAAGGGGAATTAGTTTGGAATTAATTCGGACAGAAGGTTTAATTTAACGGGATTAAATTATACTTCTTAGAGATTCAAGCCTCGATGGATTATTTGAAATAATCGGGCTTGAGTTCATAAATTAGATTTATGGATTTTATGAAGCATGGGCTTCCCTTTTAATTAGTTTAAAAGGGTGAATAAATTAATGGGCTTGGTATATTAAATAGAATTTAATATAAAGTCCATGGGACTATTTAATTTAGAATTAAATAAGCCCATTCCATGAATTAATTAATGGGCTTGGTATATTAAATAGGATTTAATATAAAGTCTATGGGATTATTTAATTTAGAATTAAATAGGCCCATTCCATAAATCCCATCAAAATGGATCGACAAGATTTGATCTAGAGATTGATGAGATGAAGGGTCATGATTAATTTGAGTTAATCAAAGCCTAGATTTACTAGGATTTGACTAGGTCAAAATTCTAGTCAAGTGTGCCTCTTTAGAAGAGCTTAAGCAAGAATAGGAAAATCTATTTTTCTATAAATACTCCAAAACACACACATACACTTATTAATCTCTACAACTCTCATCTCACAATTCCCTCTCAAGAATTAATCCTTCCCTCTTCATTATTCTCCAAGATTTCTACTTTTGTTCTTCTTGATTTATTCAAGGTAGAACATAAGAGACGTCGATTGCGTTAATTGATAGCGTATATCGATGTCTCTTCTCCCCAAATGATTTCTAGCTATCACAAGGGTTTGTTGCTTTTCGGTGTAGCGAGTGAGATGGTTTAGAGGGTCTCTTCTTTGAGATCTTGGTGCAAAACGGGGAACAATACATGTAGCCGAACGAAGACAAAACTACAATCGGGTAGATTCTTTAATTATGGTTTTCAGTTCGAATTCTATGGCCTCCATGTTGTGTTTTATTGAACATGAGATACACCAAACGCCCGGGAGAATCAAGGGCACACCCCTTGATTCGGTTATGTATGTTATGCATGCTTTAAATTCCATTTAATTATGCTTTGCAATTTTTATTATACAATCTTTCGCGCTTTCGCTATTCGCGTTCATCTCCCGGGCCGATCCGCTTAACGTTTTTGTGGTATCAGAGCCTGGTTCGGTGTATAAGCCTAGAATTCTATGTGCTATCTGTGTTTAAGCATGATCAACGTGTTTTAATTTTTGTTTAAAGCATATTTTGCGAATCTTGATTGGCGTTTAATTTTACATGGGATTTTTGGATCTTGGTTTTCTTGAATGTATAAATACATGTTCTTGGGTTGAATTTATCTTGTGGTTCAGAAAAGAGCATGAAAAGTGGAAAAAGAGTGAAAAACGGCGAACTGGCAATAGCAGCATGCTGGCCGCGCGCACAAGGGTGCGGCCGGGCGCCCGTGCAGGCAGGGTCTTGCGCGCGCCCGGCCAGCGCGCCTGCGCGCGTGCACAACAGGCGCGGCCGTCTGCGCTGGACGCGCGCGCTATGCACGCAGCCAGAGGCGCCTGCGCGAGTGCGCGCGCGCCTGGCCTATTGGCTGTGCCGTTTTCCATTTCTCTCCCATTTTTGGCTCGTTTTTCCAAAGTGTTTTTACTGAATTATTTTTATTATATTTTCTGCGTTTTTCTGAACCCGTTGACTTGGAATATTTATTTTTTTAGATTTGAAATTTCCTAAAATAAATATTACTTGGTTGATGGGGAAAGGGTATCCTAACAAGATTTAATTATTGCAATTGTTGCACCATTGATCAAGAATTAAATGTAGAATTTTGCAATAATTTCTGTGTTCTATGATGTTGGACATCATGGTTATTTTATGGCATGAGCATGAGTAGATCTTGACATGTATTAATATTGCACAAATATTGGATTTTGGGATTCTTGAATATATGAGCATATTCTTGAATTGATGGTTTTTGTGTTTCAGAAAATTAATTGCAAGAAAACTTTAAACATGAAAAACGGTGGCGGTCGCAGGGAGGCCGCATAGCAGGCAACAGGCGATGGCCCGTGCACACTGCACCTGCGTGCGCACTGTTGCGCAGCAGCTGTGTGAGGACAACACCTGCACGTCCTGTTCAGGCTGCCCGCCTAGCCGGTCGTGCTAGACCATTTTTCGGTTTTTGGTTGTTTTCATGCGTTTTCTGAAAATCTGATTTTTCTGTATTATTATGAGAATTTTTCTAAACTAATTAACCGCGGGCATTTTAATATTGGTTGAAATTGGTTATTTCCTAGAATTAATATTGCCTTGTTAATTATGAAAAATGATTTTCCAACAAAAATCGTTGTGCATAGGTTGCACCATCATCCAATGTTTGGTGTGAATATTTTACATGTAATTTCTGTATTTATTATATGGTATGGGATATCATGGATGTTTGAATAGCATGTTTTATGTGATATATGTATTGGTGTTATTTGTGTTGATTGGATTGACGAAGGATGATCACAAAGCCCCTAGACCGTAAGTATGGTTTATTTATATTCTTTTGTTGGGTTGTGGCCTGTGTGCCTCTTTGCATCTTTTTCCTCTCTCTCTCTTCTAGTTGCCTTGGAATAATAAGGCTTTCTTTCTCCCTCCTAATGTACTCCCCCCAATAACTGATTGGGGTTTCTTATTTTATGATGTAATGAGAGTAGAATTAGTGGTGAGGTTTTATTTTTGTAAATAAAAGCTGCAAGAAAAGACAAGCCCAAGGTGTTGGAGACCCATAGAGGAATCCATCGTGTTGGAATAGGTGACCAGAAAGCCAGTAGGTTTGGCAATTTGTAACCTATCCGACAACTTGATGTGAATGTAATATTATTATGTGATGAATAAGATGAGTGTTCGTCACCAATGGTACCTTCTTTGTTGCGCTCATCTTACATTTGTTAAACCGGTGTTTAACTTATATCGCAACAAAGCCCACAGACCATAGATAACAACTCGTGCAGTTGGGCCACGCATTGGATGGTGGTCATGAAACCAACTGATTAAGAGTTGGGTCTGAAACGTTCCAAGTCGAGGACCTCGAGACAGGGCATCGAGAGTCCTATTGAGACTTGTGTCAAGAGTCGTGTTCATTGGATGAGTGCCGTGTTTCATCGGCGACAGGCGTGGGACGCCTACACGATCTTGATGGGTTGGTCGACTGGGGTCGAGCTGACTGGACTGACTCGCGGGGATCATCATATGGAAGCCTTGGAGGCTTGGTCGGTATGATTGGTTTTCCCCGGTTCCGATAGTACGGGAGTAATCCTCAGACTTGAGGAATCATGGCAGTCACGTGCACAGGACGGCTGTATCTTGGATCTGGCGAGAGGTGATCATTCTGTAAGATGATCATTATAAGCCTTGTCCAGTGCAATCAGAATGTGTAGCGAGGACGGTGGATTCCAAGAAGAGGATCTGTCCCCTGTCAGTTTGTGACAGAGGTATCTCCTATGCACTCGGAGACACGTTCATGCTGTTTGAAGCTGTGGCCACAGTGGTTGGTCGAACAGGGAATGGTTTCCTGTGTCGACGCAATGAAGCATACGTGGTCTCGAGTATTAAGCATAGATGCCTAGTCAAGGATGGGAACCGACGCCCAATTCCATACCCTAGACTAAGGCCGGGAGACGGTAGACGGAAGGATCGTACCCGTACGGAATCAGTGCCTAAATGTTCACGCCAATTCACCTAGTCTCTAGTGCCATGGACCGTTTCTAGACGGCCACCCATGGTAACGGGCACTTGTGGGACACGGGCCCAAGTCTAGCTGAGGGTGAACCTAAAGGGTCACACACAAATCACCGAGGAGGTTGAGAGATCGACTTGGAGTCAATCTCGAAGGATAAAATAAGTAATTGGATTACTTAAGGGAAAGTCCATTGGATGGACAGGCCGATATTGTATCGGGCTTTCATTTAATCGGTAAATTGGATTTTTCGATTAAATAAGGAAAGTTGAGATGTTGAGACGTTGGATCTTTTAATTGGATTAAAAGATTAACGGGAATAATTTAAGTGGACATTAAATTGGATTTAATACTGGGTTCGTCGCAATTGGATTATGATAAAACCCGGTCCGTTAATTTATACCCGAGAGGAGAAATAATTCCTAATTTGGAATGGGAAGAAGTTGGAGTTCTTTCCTTAATCAAACATGGCCGACACACTCCCTTGGAGGAAGCAAAATCAGCCATGTTTCATGCTAGGTGGTATGTTGACTTATCTCTTTTGGAAAGAGACAAATCAACTCCAATCAAGCTCTTCCCTTTTGGTATGATTTGATCATACCATAAATTTTGGTAGGCTTGATTGAAGAATTGATGGTGATTGATTGGAATGAATCTAGACATCCTTGGATGAACCTAGACACATTCCAATAATCACATTAATTATGTATATATATTAGAATATACAACACCAAGCATAAGTGATTCATTATTCATCTTTTTCTAGGAAAAAGAGAAGACAAAAAATCCTCTCCTCTCTCTCAATTTTCGTGCTCCCTCCCTCTCTTACACTTGTGTTCTTCACTTGATTTTGAATCAAGAAGAAGAACAAAGTAAGTTTAAGAGAACACTAATTCATAGTGTTCTTCTCTTAAACCGATTCCTTCCTAAACCCGTTCTTTTCTAGCAAGAAGAACGTGTGTTTCTTCTGGTGTGGTGTGGATCACCTTTGGAGAATTCATACGTTTGGATTTCGTGAGCATTCCGGAGAAGGAACAACGCTAGTAGCCGGGAGCATACGCTAAACAATCAAAGGTAACGGTTTATTACGCTTTGATTGATTTCATTTATATATCTATGCCCTATGTGTTTAAATATATGTTTTAATATTTACACATCCTACATCGAACGCCCGGTTGAGCACCCAAGGGTACACCCCTTGGGATTCGCGTATTTTGAATTTGATTTAAATTTACGCACAATTTCACGCTTCCTCGCTTCCGCTCGCGCTCCCGGGCGGATCCGCTTGTCCTTCACATCGGTGGCCCACGGAGGGTCCATGGAGAAGAGGCCCGGTGCAGGCCCACGATGGAGAGCCCAAGAAGATGAAGAGGACATAGAAGGCCCGTTGCATGTAATGGGTTATTAAAATCTTGTAATAGTGTAGGGCCTACCCTTAGATTGACCATAGATCCGCTGCGAGCTCAGTCGGTCGCATAGGTTTTGGCTTGTTATCATCCTACAGGGGCGTGCTAGATTTTATTTTGCATGCGATGCATTTTATATGCTTTAAGTATTCTATATGGGCTTTATATGTTTGCATTTTTGCTTAGAATATTTCTGCTATAACGCATACAAAACGCTTAATATATGATGAGGTCTCATTCCATTAAAACTCTCACTTGGTGGGACCAAGTTGAATATAGACCCTTTATAAATGGACTAGGACTCTGGGAGTTTGTCCAAGCCTTCCATCCATGGTAAAGTGAGGAAGCTAGTTTCAGTCGATAGCGTGGTATCACGAGTCGTGGCACGACTATCATGCTTAAAAGAAGTTGCAATTTGTCATGAATGAGGAGTACACTCATGTTGCCTGTCTAACGAGTCGTGGGGGTAGCAGTGAGTCTATGAATCGGTTGATTGGGTTGGGCCTAACGCCCAGGAGGTAGTTTGAAGGACAAGTGGATCCGCCCAGGAGCGCGAGCGGAAGCGAGGAAGCGAGGAAATTGCGTAAATTAAATCAAATCTAATTTAAAATACGAATCCCAAGGGGTGTACCGTTGGGTGCTCAAACCAGGCGTTCGATGTAGGATGTGTAAATATTAGAAACATATATTTAAACACATAGGGCATAGATGTATATTAAATCAATCAAAGCGTAATAAACCGTTTACCTTTAATTATTTAGCGTATGCTCCCGGCTACTTGTGTTGTTCCTTCTCCGGAATGCTCACGAAATCCAAACGTATGGATTCTCCAAAGGTGATCCACACCACACCGGAAGAAACACACGTTCTTCTTGCTAGAAAAGAACGAGTTTAAGAAGGAATCGGTTTAAGATAAGAACACTATGAATTAGTGCTCTCTTAAACTTACTTTGTTCTTCTTCTTGATTCAAAATCAAGTGAAGAACACAAGTGTAAGAGAGGGAGAGAGGCCGAGAGTTTGAGAGAGAGGAGAGGATTTTTGTCTTCTCTTTTTCCTAGAAAAAGATGAATAATGAATCACACATGCTTGGTGTTGTATATTCTAATATATATACATAATTAATGTGATTATTGGAATGTGTCTAGGTTCATCCAAGGATGTCTAGATTCATTCCAATCAATCACCATCAATTCTTCAATCAAGCCTACCAAAATTTATGGTATGATCAAATCATACCAAAAGGGAAGAGCTTGATTGGAGTTGATTTGTCTCCTTCCAAAAGAGATAAGTCAGCATACCACCTAGCATGAAACATGGCTGATTTTGCTTCCTCCAAGGGAGCATGTCGGCCATGTTTAATTAAGGAAAGAAGTCCAACTTCTTCCTATTCAAAAATAGGAATTATTTCTCCTCTCGGGCATATTTTAACGGACCGGGTTTTATCGTAATCCAATTACGACGAATCCAACATTAAATCCAATTTAATGTCCATTTAAATTATATCCGTTGATCTTTTAATCCAATTAAAAGATCCAACGTCTCAACGTCTCAACTTTCCATATTTAATCGAAAATCCAATTTACCGATTAAACGAAAGCCCGATACAATATCGGCCTGTCCATCCAATGGACTTTCCCTTAAGTAATCCAATTACTTATTTTTATCCTTCGAGATTGACTCCAAGTCAATCTCTCAATCTCCTTGATGATTTGTGTGTGACCCTTTAGGTTCACCCTCAGCTAGACTTGGGCCCGTGTCCCACAAGGGCCCGTTACCATGGGTGGCCGTCTAGCAACGGTCCATGGCATTAGAGACTAGGTGAATTGGCGTGAAAATTTAGGCGCCGATTCCGTACGGGTACGATCCTTCCGTCTACCGTCTCCCGGCCTTAGTCTAGGGTATGGAATTGGGCGTCGGTTCCCATCCTTGACTAGGCATCTATGCTTAATACTCGAGACCACGTATGCTTCATTGCGTCGACACAGGAAACCATTCCCTGTTCGACCAACCACTGTGGCCACAGCTTCAAACAGCAGGAACGTGTCTCCGAGTGCATAGGAGATACCTCTGTCACATACTGACAGGGGACGGATCCTCTTCTTGGAATCCATCGTCCTCGCTACACATTCCGACTGCACTGGACAAGGCTTATGATAATCATCTTACAGAATGATTACCTCTCGCCAGATCCAAGATACAGCCGTCTTGTGCACGCGACTGCCATGATTCCTCAAGTCTGAGGATTACTCCCGTACTATCAGAACCGGGGAAAACCAATCATACCGACCAAGCCTCCAAGGCTTCCATATGATGATCCCCGCGAGTCAGTCCAGTCGGCTCGACCCCAGTCAACCAACCCATCAAGATCGTGTAGGCGTCCCACGCCTGTCGCCGATGAAACACGACACTCATCCAATGAACACGAATCTTGGCGCAAGTCTCAATAGGACTCTCGATGCCCTGTCTCGAGGTCCTCGACTTGGAACGTTTCAGTTGGTTTCATGACCACCATCCAATGCGTGGCCCAACTGCACGAGTTGTTATCCATGGTCTGTGGGCTTTGCTGCGATATAAGTTAAACACCGTTTTAACAAATGTAAGATGAGCGCAACAAAGAAGGTACCATTGGTGACCAATACTCATCTTATTCATCACATTATAATATTACATTTACATCAAGTTGTCAGATAGGTTACAAATCGCCAAACTTATTGGCTTTCTGATCACCTATTCTAACAATCTCCCACTTGACCTAAAGCCAATCACCCATTGGCCTCAAACCTCTTATTCAGATGGTGAGTATGGGCAACTTGCGACATGGGCTTAGCAAGTGGATCTGCTATGTTTTCTGCGGAACTGACTCGGTCCAATCGAACGTCATTCGTGCTATCCATCTTTCTAAGCAGATGGTAGCGTCTAAGAATATGCTTGGATCGTGATGAGATCTCGGTTCCTTTGCTAGCGCTATCGCCCCGTTGTTTTCATAAAAGATAATTACAGGCTTAGCAATGCTAGGTACTACATCCAACTCTTGGATGTAGCTCATCAACCAAACCACTCCTTAGCAGCTTCCAAAGCCGCTATGTATTCAAAACTCTATGGTGGAGTCCGCCATGGTAGCCTACTTGGAACCCTTCCAAGTAACCACGTCACCATTTAGTCTAAATACAAAACCAGACTGAGACTTGGCATCATCGTCATCCAACTGGAAGCTAGCGTTGCTATAAGCCTTCCAGTATCTCCACCGCCGTAGATCAAGAACATATCCTTAGTCCTTTTCAGGTACTTTAGGATAGTCTTGACTGCACTCCAGTGTGCCTCCCCAGCACACGACTGATATCGGCTAGTTACGCTCAAAGCGAAAGGCACATCAAGTCTAGTGCATTGAACAACATACTGTATGTTGCCTACGGTTGAAGCATAGGGGATGTCCAACATCCGTTTAAGCTCCTCATCAGTCTTAGGAGACTGCTTCTTGGATAACTTAATTCCATGCCTCATAGGAAGGAATCCTCGTTTTAAGTTCTCCATCTTGAATCTCTTCAAGACTTTCTCAATGTACGAGGACTGGGCCATTCCTAACATCCTTCTAGATCTATCCCTGTAGATCTTGATGCCAAGGATGTAGGATGCCTTGCCCGTATCCTTCGTGGAGAATTGCGTTGACAACCAAGCTTTAGTGGTACCCAACATCTTAGCATCATTCCAATGAGCAAGATGTCATCCACGTAAAGCACCAGAAACGCAACTGAGCTCCCACTGATATTCTTGTATACACAAGGATCGGACTCGTTCTTGATGAAATCATATCCCCGTATGACTTCATCAAAACGTATGTTCCAGCTTCGGGAAGCTTGTTTGAGGCCATAGATGGACCTTTGGAGACAGCAGACCTTCTGCTCTTCTCCAACAGTTGTGAAACCTTCCGGCTGATCCATATAGATCTCTTCCTCTACGAAACCGTTGAGGAAAGCCGTTTTCACGTCCATCTGCCATATTTCATAGTCTAACCATGTTGTTATGGCAAGCAGTATCCGAATGGACTTGACCATTGCTATGGGCGAGTAGGTTTCCTCAAAATCGACCTCGGGTCGTTGAGTGTAACCTTTCACCACAAGCCTGGCTTTGAAGGTTGTAAATTCCCCGTCAGCTCCAAGCTTACGTTTGTAGACCCATTTACACCCTACGGGTTTAACCCCTTTTGGTGGATCTACTAGGGTCCAAACCTTGTTTGTACCCATCGAGTCCATCTCGGATTTCATGGCCTCAAGCCACTTGTACGAATCGATGTCCGACATCGCTTCTCCGTACGTCTTTGGATCATTTTCCAACTGATCGGTCAGGCCCAGAAATCCATACCTATCAGGTGCATGGGATACTCTAGCCGACCTACGGAGGACTGGAACAATATCAGTGGGAACTTCTGGCTCAGATGTCAATGCCGCCTCTTGGGGTGTCTCACTTGATTCCTTAAGGAGCACCTCATCGCGTCGACTATCCGATGGAAAACCTTTTTTCAAGAAAACTCCGTTTCACGAGACAAAAACCTTTTGCTCGGAGGGATTATAGAAATAATACCCCGCAGTTTCTTTTGGATAGCCGATGAACCTGCATAAACTAGACCTCGAGTCCAGTTTATCTCCCACTAATCTCTTGACATATGCGGGGCAACCCCACACTTTCAAGTATTTGTAGGAGGCAGGCTTGCCATGCCATATCTCATATGGCGTCTCGGATACCTTTTTAGATGGCGTCAAGATCAAAACTTTGGCCGCCGTCTCAAGAGCGTATCCCCAGAAGGAAAGGGGGAGTTCGGTAAAACTTATCATGGATCGGACCATGTCTAACAAGGTCCGATTCCTCCTTTCAGATACCCCATTAAGCTGCGGTGTTCATGGAGGGGTCCACTGAGAGACAATCCCATTCTCTTTTAGATAATCAGTAAACTCATCACTCAAATACTCTCCACCTCGGTCCGACCGAAGGGCTTTGATCTTTCGACCGGTTTGGTTCTCTACTTCAAGTCTGTATTCCTTAAACCTTCCAAAGGCTTCAGACTTGTACCTCATCAGGTAAACATAACCATACCGTGAGTGATCACCGGTAAAGGTTATGAAGTACGAGTACCCACCTCTAGCCTGAGTATTTAGTGGACCACAGACATCTGTATGGATCAATCCAACAAACCACTGGCTAGCATACTTTGTCCAACAAAGGGTTTCTTGGTCATCTTTCCTTTTAGACAGGATTCGCAGGTCGGTAGGTTGCCCAAATCGTCTATTTCTAGACTCTTTGAGTCCACCAACCTTCTTATCCTCTTTTTAGAGATATGACCTAACCTCGCATGCCATATCTGTGCGTTATTATGATCATCACGTTTTCGTTTGTGTTCTGCAGTCATAATCCAATTAGACTGTTGAAGTATGTACAGACCGTTGACCAATGTACCAAGCAAATGAGAAATACCATCTTTGATAATCAAAAAAACCATTTTTATTGATGGTAAATTCATATCCCTCCTTATCAAGGACCAGGATGGAAAAAATGTTTTTAATCATGCTAGGTACATAGAAACAGTCGTTCAGTACAATCCTAATATGACTACTAATGGCTAACTCTAGTGATCCTACGGCCTCCGCAGCAATGGCCTTGCCATCGCCTAGCCTCAGGATCATCTCATCCTTGGTTAGCCTTCTGCTTCTTTGCAGTGTCTGCAAATCATTGCAGATGTGAGCACCACACCCGGTATCCAATACCCATGAAGCAGAATTAGTAATCATATTAACTTCAACCACAAACACACCTCGGTTGGAGAGGAGTTGTGGGCACTCCCTCTTCCAATGCCCTTTCCCTTGGCAATGCATGCAGACATCGTTTGCCTTGGACCGCTGAGAACCACGGGCCTTCCCTTTCCCTTTGCTCGGTCCAACCGGAGCAACAGGGACGCCCGGAGCACGAGCAGAGGCCGCAACCGTCTTCCCTTTGCCCTTCTTCCTCTTCTAGCGTCCGGCCCTCTTGCCATTCACCTTGGAGGTCGAAGCCTCTCCTATCAATACCGCCGGCGCCGACTTGTGGGTCGTTGCCTCGTATTGGACCAGCATGTTGATCAACTCATGAATAGACTTCTCAAGTCCGTTCATATTGTAGTTTGCAACAAACGGGTCATAGGATGGAGGAAGCGACTGGAGGATCACGTCAATGTACGTGTCATTGTTAAGCCCAGCTTTAAGTTCCTCGAGTTTCTCCACTAGGGAGAGCATCTTGACCCCATGACTCTATACAGACGCTCCTTCAGCGAGCTTGCTGCCAAAGAATGCTTTTGTGGCGGCATATCTAATATGCCTATCCGGAACCGCATAAACCTCGTTCATGCGGAGCATTATGGCGGAGACGTTGTCTAGCCTCTCATACTGCTTCTGGATGTCGTTAGACATCGAAGCCAGTATGATACTGCGTACTTTCCGGTTGTCCTCATGCCATTTCTCGAACGTCAAACGTTCTTCAGGCGTGGACCCCTCCGGTAAGTCGCTCAGTGGCGGCTCGTCCAAGACGTAGCCTTGGTTCTCGAAATTGAGGACAATCCTCAGGTTTCTCAGCCAGTCCGAGTAGTTCGTTCCGTTGAATTTGTTAGTTTCAAGAATCATGGTTAATGGGTTCTTAGACATATCTACATTAATGAAAATGTAAAGCAGAAATTAGCAGATGATGGTAATATTATTGTTCAAGTTGAAGACTTGGTCTTTTAGTCTTTAACCCTCCCACTATTTATATGAAAGTCCGCCACTCTCAAGCGGAGTTTCAGGAAACTATTTCCTAGTGGGCTTGGGATCCACAAGCGTAATCTCCATGCCCCACTTTTACGATTCACATGAAGAAGACCTCGTGGGAGATATTCAATATCATTCTCATCCAATGAGATTCCCAAGATATTTTGCCTCACCTATTCGCATGGTTCTGAGGATTCCAAGCGAACCATGTTACTCAGTGTTAGGCCCGACCCATCAACCAAATCATGCCTCAAAACTGTCGCCCCCCACGACTCGTGAGACAGGGAAACAACGAGCGCAGTCTTTTGTTCACAACAATGGTGCAGCTTTCCCCTAGTCCAAGTGTGCCACGACTCGTGAGACCACACTTGGGTAGTGGTAGCTTCCTCACCACATTTCTGTGGATGGAAGGCCTGGACAGATCATAAGTACCATTTTGATCCAAGTCCGTTCTGGGCCTAATATTTAATTTGGTCCAACCAAATGAGAGTTTAAGTGTGACCGAGACCTCATCACATTATTGTTTTTAGCATGCATAAATATCCAATATTTAAAGCGATAAATAAAAACGTCTCATGCATAAAACATAACATACCCCTGTTAGGTTGATCATAAGCCCAACCTATACGACCCACTGAGCCCGCAGTGAGTCTATGATCTGTCTAGGGTGGTCCTAAATTATTACAATAATAATGAACCCATTGTCATTCCAATGGGCCTTGAAGTGATTCTTGTTTCACGCCTTGATGCTTCTCCTTGGGGTCTCCGACTCCAATTGCTTGTTAAAATTAAAACCTCACCAATCCTATCTACTCTCATTACAACTGAAAGTAATACATTGGTAATAAAGAAAACAAGCCTTAACATCATGAGGCTGAAAATATGGGAGATGATAGTCCCAAAAACAAGAGGCACGCAGGCCCCACCCAACAGAAAATAAATGATCATACATTCATCTATACATAAGGTCTAGGGCTCTTGTGATCATCTCATGTTGATTCCATCAACCCACATAACACAATTATTCCAAATAATCATGCATAAATACCAATGGATATTCCAAATATCCAAGTGATGTCCAACATCACAAAAGTATAAACATACAAATAATATGCAAAATTCAAATTTCAAATTTAATGGACATTTTAAACAATGCATCCAATGCATGTATATAAATCCCAAATTAATTAAGCAAATTTAATTCAAGGAATAATCCAATTATTCCGAAATCAAAAATGCAAAATTAACATATTTTTAGAATATTGTGCAGAAAATACAGAAAATCAAAATTTTCCGGAAAAAGTCGAAAAAACGGCACAAAACGGCCCAGCCGTTGTGCGCAGCGTCCGTGCGCATGGAGCGCGCGGCCACTGCCGGCCCGATCAATATTATTTTTTTTTTTTTTTGTTTTTCAAAACTGTTTCAGCACAATAACAGTAATATTATTCTGAAAATAAGCATGAAATTTTAGATCCAATCTAACAAAATTAAGCATGCCAAAAGTCCATTAAATCCAAACAATTGAATCATCATATTATTCATATATTTATGTAATCTAACATGCCAATAAAGCCATTTAAAAGCAAGTAGATCATGTCAAACACATAGATCTATGCCCCTTACATCGAACCAAGCTCTGATACCACTTGAAGGAAGAGCGGATCCGCCCGGGCGCGCGAGCGGAAGCGAGGAAGCGAGGAAATTGCGTAAATTAAAATCAAATCTAATTTAAAATACGAATCCCAAGGGGTGTACCGTTGGGTGCTCAACCGGGCGTTCGATGTAGGATGTGTAAATATTAGAAACATATATTTAAACACATAGGGCATAGAAGTATATTAAATCAATCAAAGCGTAATAAACCGTTACCTTTAATTATTTAGCGTATGCTCCCGGCTACTTGCGTTGTTCCTTCTCCGGAATGCTCACGAAATCCAAACATATGGATTCTCTAAAGGTGATCCACACCACACCGGAAGAAACACACGTTCTTCTTGCTAGAAAAGAACGGGTTTAAGAAGGGATCGGTTTAAGAGAAGAACACTATGAATTAGTGCTCTCTTAAACTTATTTTGTTCTTCTTCTTGATTCAAAATCAAGTGAAGAACACAAGTGTAAGAGAGGGAGAGAGGCCGAGAGTTTTGAGAGAGAGGAGAGGATTTTGTCTTCTCTTTTTCCTAGAAAAAGATGAATAATGAATCACACAGGCTTGGTGTTGTATATTCTAATATATATACATAATTAATGTGATTATTGGAATGTGTCTAGGTTCATCCAAGGATGTCTAGATTCATTCCAATCAATCACCATCAATTCTTCAATCAAGCTTACCAAAATTTTATGGTATGATCAAATCATACCAAAAGGGAAGAGCTTGATTGGAGTTGATTTATCTCTTTCCAAAAGAGATAAGTCAACATACCACCTAGCATGAAACATGGCTGATTTTGCTTCCTCCAAGGGAGCATGTCGGCCATGTTTAATTAAGGAAGAAGTCCAACTTCTTCCTATTCCAAAATAGGAATTATTTCTCCTCTCGGGCATAATTTAACGGACCGGGTTTTATCGTAATCCAATTACGACGAATCCAACATTAAATCCAATTTAATGTCCATTTAAATTACTCCCGTTGATCTTTTAATCCAATTAAAAGATCCAACATCTCAACGTCTCAACTTTCCATATTTAATCGAAAATCTAATTTACCGATTAAATGAAAGCCCGATACAATATCGGCCCGTCCATCCAATGGACTTTCCCTTAAGTAATCCAATTACTTATTTTATCCTTCGAGATTGACTCCAATTCAATCTCTCAACCTCCTCGGTGATTTGTGTGTGACCCTTTAGGTTCACCCTCAGCTAGACTTGGGCCCGTGTCCCACAAGGGCCCGTACCATCGGTGGCCGTCTAGCAACGGTGCATGGCACTAGAGACTAGGTGAATTGGCGTGAACATTTAGGCGCCGATTCCGTACGGGTACGATCCTTCCGTCTACCATCTCCTGGCCTTAGTCTAGGGTATGGAATTGGGCGTCGGTTCCCATCCTTGACTAGGCATCTATGCTTAATACTCGAGACCACATATGCTTCATTGTGTCGACACAGGAAACCATTCCCTGTTCGACCAACCACTGTGGCCACAGCTTCAAACAGCATGAACGTGTCTCCGAGTACATAGGAGATACCTCTGTCACATACTGACAGGGGACGGATCCTCTTCTTGGAATCCATCGTCCTCGCTACACATTCCGACTGCACTGGACAAGGCTTATGATAATCATCTTACAGAATGATTACCTCTCGCCAGATCCAAGATACAGCCGTCCTGTGCACGCGACTGTCATGATTTCTCAAGTCTGAGGATTACTCCCGTACTATCAGAACCGGGTGAAAGAAATCGGCGGATCGCCCCGGGAATTGCGCGAATGCGGAAGCGCGATAAAAATAAACATACAAAAAAAATAAAGCATGCTTTTAATTTAAAAGAACACGCTCAAGGGGTGTACCCTTGAGGTTCCCGGCGTTCGGTGTATCTCATGATTACAAAGCCATGTAAAGAAATCATGGAGGCCATAGAGTTGAAAAAATTAAAGAGGGACGAAAAATAAAATGAGAACCTACCCGTTGTCGTTTTCGTCTTCAACGACTACACGCGTTGTTCCCCGTTTTGCACCGAGATCTCGTTCTTGAGACCCTCCAAATCGTGACACACGATCCACCCACGTATCTTGCACGTCGTGCTAGCAACGAACAAGTATTTTTGGAGAGGATAGATCAATTCACACGTTATGAATTAACGGGACTAATCTTCCTTAGTTCTAATGTTCCAAGAACAAAAGAACAAGAAACAATTTTCTTGTAGAGAGAGAGGGGGCGGACGAGAGGTGAGGAGGGGAGAGACGAGTGTGTGTTGTGTGTGTGATTTCAAGAATCATCATCCTTCAAAAGGTTGGAAGCTAGAGGTATTTATAGAGGAGGAGTTTAATCCTCTCAAAACTCCTACTCTTTATTAATTTAATTCCCTTAATCAAATAGAAGGAATTAATTTCTCCAAGAAAATATAGGACCCGATTAAATTTAATTTAATCATTCCTTTACTCCAATATTTAATTCCAAATTAAATACTAAGTGTGTGTGGATAGTGTGTGACTTTTTAGGTTCACCTTTCAGCTAGACTTGGTCGGATTCCTAGAATCCGTCCGTTACCATGGGTGGCCATCTAGCAACAGTCCATGGCACTAGAGACTAGGTGAAATAATTGGGGATGAACATTTAGGCTCTAACAGTATACTTGTCCTTCTGTCTTCGGTCTCATCACTTAGAGTCTAGGGCATGGAAAAAGCAGGTACCCATTTTGGACCTAAATGTCGGTCTGTCCTTACTAAACGCCGCAAGGGAAACCATTCCCTTCTGTTCAGTTACTGTGGCCACAGATTTCAGGGACAAGACACAGAGCATACATGAGACTCAACTGTCAATACCTTTTGACAGGAGACAGATCCTTTCTTGGAAACTACTGTCACTCTGTACACCCGAGCTGCACTAGACATGGCTTATGACTACTCAAGAGTATTTTGGCAATCTCTCACCATATCTAAGATACAGACCTAATGCACAGGTAAACTCAGCAGTTCCTCAAGTCAAAGGACTTGGGCCTGTAATGTTGGAAACCGGGAATACACGTCATACCTTGCTGACCATACTCAAGGTCCTCCGTAAGACGGTTCCCGCGAGTCACCTCAATCAGCTGCTTCCTAGCATGCTGACCCACTAACACTGCTTAGACGACCTTCGTCACCCGTCGATGAAATACGACAGCAGATGCTTAGTGCAAGTCTCAAAGGGAGTCCCAGTACCCATTTTCGGGATTCCTTGACTTGGAGATTTCCGGACTGATTCGGTAAGACTGATTTCATGGACCTACCTCCAAGCGTAGTCCCAGTCCCGAAATCGTTTCTCAGTCCGTGGGCTTTGTTTGCGTAGTGAACAGAATGTAAATGCAGATATAAGTGAACGTAAAATAAAGTATTGCCATATGAATTTTCACTTCTTTATTCATAAATATTTTTATCAAATACCAAAAATTGTCTAGACATAGGTCACATATTCCTGCGAAAATTGGCTTACATGTCACCTATTCTAACAATCTCCCACTTGACCTTTAAAGCCAATTGCCCATATGCATAATCCCCATCTTCTCAAGATGTTGCGTATGAGCGCTCTGCGACACAGGCTTTGTCAGCGGCCTGCTGTGTTGTCTGCCGAGTTGACTCGGTCCATCCGGACATCACCTCTTCCTACCATTTCTCTAAGAAGATGGTAGCGTCTAAGAATGTGTTTGGAACGGTGATGAGATCTCGGTTCCTTTGCTTGCACTATAGCGTCGTTGTTATCACAGAAGATGACAACAGGCTCGACGATGCGAGGCACCACACCCAACTATTGGATGTAGTTTCTCATCCAAACCGCTTCCTTAGCAGCTTCAGAAGCTGCTATGTATTCAGCCTCTGTGGTGCAGTCAGCAATGGTTGCTTGCTTGGAACTTTTCCAAGCTACTACTCCTCCATTGAGTTTGAATACGTATCCCCCGATTGAGACTTGGCATCATCGTCATCAGACTGGAAGCTAGCGTCGCTAAAGCCTTCCAGAATTAGTTCTCCATTGCCATAGACTAGGAACATGTCCTTAGTCCTCCTTAGGTACTTAAGGATGCCCTTAACAGCATTCCAATGTGCCTCTCCTGCGCAGGACTGATATCTGCTTGTCACGCTCAAAAGCGTATGCAATGTCAGGCCTAGTGCAGTGGACTGCATATTGTATGCTACCTACGGCAGAAGCATAGGGGATGACCTTCATCCTTTCAAGTTCCTCATCAGTCTGTGGGGACTGTTTCTTGGATAACTTGATCCCATGCCTCATTGGAAGGAATCCTCGTTTGGAGTTGTCCATTCGATATCTCTTTAGGACTTTCTCCATATACGAGTTTTGGGTGAGTCCTAACATCCTTTTAGATCTGTCCCTGACAATCTGGATGCCTAGGATGTAGGAGGCTTCACCCAAGTCCTTCATGGAAAACTGGGTTGCCAACCATGCTTTTTGTGTTTCCTAACATTCTAACGTCATTACCAATGAGCAGAATGTCATCCACATAAAGCACTAGGAACACTATTAAGCTCCCACTGACCTTCTTGTATACACAAGGGTCGGATTCGTTTTTGATGAAGTCATAACCCCGTATTACTTCATCAAAGTGAATGTTCCAACTTCGGGAGGCTTGTTTGAGGCCATAGATGGACTTCTGGAGACGACAGACTTTCTGCTCTTCTCCAGTGACCGTGAAACCCTGCGGCTGATCCATATAGATCTCTTCTTCAACGAAACCATTGAGGAAGGCCGTTTTCATGTCCATCTGCCATATCTCATAGTCATACCATGTTTGCTATGGCGAGCAGAATCCGAATGGACTTAGCCATAGCTACTGGCAAGTAGGTATCCTCAAAATCGACCCCGGGTCGTTGAGTGTATCCCTTAGCTACAAGCCTAGCCTTAAAGGTTGTGACTTCTCCATCAACGCCAAGTTTGCGCTTGTAGACCCACTTACAGCCGACTGGCTTAACACCTTTCGGTGGATCTACAAGACTCCAAACTTGGTTCTCGCTCATGGAGTCCATTTCGGCTTTTCATGGCCTCAAGCCATTTCCTGGAGTCGATGTCAGACATCGCTTCTCCATAAGTCTTAGGATCGTTATCCAAAAGATCGGTCGCACCTAGAAAGCCATATCTCACTGGAGGTCTGGACTCTCTAGTGGACCTACGGAGAACAGGAACGTCAGTGGTGACTGTGGGCGCTGACTGTATCGGAGCCGGTGATTCAGGAACCGAGACTGGCTGTTCCTGAGGCTGTCCTTCATGCCTAGCGTGTTGGACTTCTCGAGGTTGGTCAGCCCTTCGGCTGTCTATCCTGAATCCTCTAAGTGAGGGTTCCGCGGCCTCCTCTGATGGCTAGATTCCATCACTTGATTCCTCAAGGATCAGCTCATCAGGTTGGATATCCTCCGGAAAGCCTTGCTCCAAGAATACTGCGTTTTCTGAAAACAAAGACCTTTTGTTCCAAGGGGTCATAAAAGTAATAATCCGCAGTTTCTTTAGGGTATCCAACGAACCTGCATAAGCTAGACCTAGATTCTAACTTATCTCCCACTAACCTCTTGACGTATGCGGGCTACCCCACACTTTCAAGTAGTTGTAGGATGCAGGCTTGCCGTGCCATATCTCATGTGGCGTTTGGGTCAATGTACTAGTAGGCGCTAAATTCAACAAATTTGGCCGTTGTTTCTAGTGCATAGCCCCAAAACGATAAGGGCAATTTGGTAAAACTCATCATGGACCGAACCATGTCCAACAGGGTTCGATTCCTCCTTTCAGAGACACCATTTAACTGCGGTGTTCCTGGAGGTGTCCATTCTGATATTATACCATGTTCTTTTAGATAATCTAGGAACTCCGTACTAAGGTACTCACCGCCTCGGTCCGACCGAAGGACTTTAATTTTGCAGTTGGTTTGGTTCTCCACTTCAAGTCTGAATTCTTTAAACATCTCAAGAGCTTCAGACTTGTACCTCATCAGGTAAACACAACCATACCGTGAATGATCATCGATAAAGGTTATGAAGTAGGAAAACCCACCTCGGGCCTGCGTCCTTAGTGGTCCACATACGTCTGTATGGACCAAGTCCAACAAACCTGTGGCAAGCCTGCTTTGTCCTACAAAGGGCTTCTTGGTCATTTTCCCTCTTAGACAGGACTCACAAGTTAGTAGATCGCTCAAGTCCCCAACCTCTAGGTTCTTTGAGTCTACCAATTTTTTCATCCTATCTTGGGATATGTGGCCTAGCCTAGCGTGCCACAGACGTGCGTTCCCGTTATTATCTAATTTTTTGTTGTGTTGTGCATTGAGGACGAAATTCGTTTGTTGCAAGATATAGAGTCCGTTATGCAATGTACCAAGTAGATGAGCAATTCCACACCTCATCAAATAAAAGCAATTTTTATTGATTCTAAACTCATAACCACTATTTGTCCAACAATGGAATGGAAATGATGTTTTAATCATATTGGGTACAAAATAAACTTGCTCTAAATCTATGCTAATACTATCACTAATCACTAGAGTGGCGGATCCTACTGCTTCTGCCGAGATGGCCTTGCCATTCCCAAGCTTCAGTCATGTCCCCGCTACCCAGTTTTCTGCTTCTTTTCAACACCTGCAAGTCATTGCAAATGTGAGCTCCACAGCCGGTATCTAATACCCAAGAGGCAGAACTAGTGACCATATTAACCTCAATCACATATATACCTTGGTTCGAGAAGAGTTTGGGGCACTCTCTCTTCCAATGCCCTTTCTCACGGCAGTTGATACATATGTCATTATGCCTTCGACTGTTGCTTGGAGACAACCTTTCCCTTTCCTTTGCCCTTCCCCTCTTTGGCAATGGGAACACTCTTATGTTCGTAGCTGCTTTGACGGCCTTTCCCTTCCCTTTCTTCTTCTTCCAACGTCCGGCACCCTTGCCTTTCGTATTAGGAGTCGAAGCACCTCCAAACAATACCAAAGGCGTGGACTTCTTAGTCGTTGCCTCGTATTGCACCAACATATTGATCAACTCCTGAATGCCCTACTTAAGTGCGTTCATGTTGTAGTTGACGATAAATTGGTCAAAGGAGGGTGGGAGTGACTGAAGGATCACATCTATGTACGTTTCATTATCGAGACCTGCCTTTAGGTCCTCGAGCTTTTCCACCAGGGTAAGCATTTTAACCCCGTGCTCTTGTACAGAGGATCCTTCTGTCATTTTCGTTCCAAAGAACGCTTTGGTAGCGACATACCTAGTATGCCGGTCCGGGACTGCATAGCAATTCTTAAGGCGAGCTATAATAGAAGGGACATCGTCTAGCCTTTCATATTGCTTCTGAATCTCATTGGTCATCGAAGCAAGTATGATGTTACGGACCTTCCGGTTATCCTTATGCCATGTCTCGAACGTCTCACGTTCTTCTGGCGTGGATCCTTCCGGTAAGGTCCTAGGGAGAGGCTCGTCCATGACGTAGCCTTGGTTCTCGTAATCTAGGACTATCCTGAGATTGCACAACCAGTCGTTGTAGTTTGTTCCATTGAATTTGTTTGTCTCAAGAATGGGTGGAAAGTGGGTTTTTAGACATTTTAAAATCCACATTTTAGGAAACAGCGCGCGATCAGCAGAAAATAAAAGACGGTGGTTTGATAAAATGATTAAATGCATGGACTTTAGTCATTTAATCCTCCCACTATTTATACAAAAATACGGTACTCTCAAACGTGATTTTCGGGAAAATCCTTTCCAAGTGGGCTTGGGATCCACAACGATTTTTCCCATACCCCGCTTTTACGATTCGCATGGAAAAGATCCTGTGGGAGGTATTCCATACCATTCTCATTCCACGAGATTCCCAAGATTATTGCCTCACCCTTCCACATGATCCCGAGGACTCCAAGCGAATCATGTTAATTGGGCGTTAGATCCAACCCAATCGACCGAGCCACAGATCCACTGGTTGAAAGATTGTGTGGATCGCCAGGGAGATTAACGCGTATAGCGGAAGCGCGAAATAGTGCGTAATAAAATTACAAAGCATAATTAAATGGAATTTAAATCATGCATAACATACAGAAACGAATCAAGGGGTGTGCCCTTGATTCTCCCGGGCGTTCGGTATATCTCATGTTCAATAAAACACAACATGGAGGCCATAGAATTAGAACCCAAAAACATAATTAAAGAACCTACCCGGTTTGTAGTTTTTGTCTTCGTTTCGGCTACATGCATTGTTCCCCGTTTTGCACCAAGATCTCAAGAAGAGACCCTCTAAATCATCTCACTCGCTCCACCGGAAAGCAAACAACCCTTGTGCTAGCAAGAAATTATATTTGGGGAGAAGAGACATCGATACACGCTATGAATTAACGCAATCAATGTCTCTTATGTTCTTAACTTGAATAAATCAAGAAGAACAAAGTATAATTCTTGGAGAGAAAAGAAGGGGATGGACGAATTTGAGAGGGAATTGAGAGATGAGAGTTGTAGAGAATACTCGGTGTGAGTGTGTGTTCTTTTGAGTATTTATAGGAGATGGAATTTCCTATTCCTTCTCAAACTCTTCCAAAGAGACACACTTTGACTAGGATTTTGACCTAGTCAAATCCTAGTCAAATTAGGCTTTGATTAAGTCAAATTAATCATAGCCCTTCATCTCATCATTCTCTAGATCAAATCTTGTCCATCCATTTTGATGGGCTTTATGGAATGGGCCTATTTAATTCTAAATTAAATATTCCCATGGACTTTATATTAAATCATATTTAATATACTAAGCCCATTAATTAATTAATGGAAAGGACTTATTTAATTCTAAATTAAATAGTCCCATGGACTTTATATTAAATCCTATTTAATATACCAAGCCCATTAATTAATTCCATAGAATGGGATTGTTTAATTCTAAATTAAATAGTCCCATGGACTTTATATTAAATCCTATTTAATATATCAAGCCCACTAATTAATTAATTCACCCTTCTAATCTAATTAAAGGAAAGCCATGCTTTATAGAATTCATAAATCTAATTTATGAACTCAAGCCCGATTATTCCAAATAATTCATCGAGGCTTGAATCTCCAAGAAGTATAATTTAATTCCATTAAATTAAACCTTCTCCCGGAATTAATTCCAAATTGATTCCCTTTCATTTGGTGTAGCGGGTGTGACTCTTTAGGTTCACCTTTCAGCTAGACTTGGACCTACTTTTTGTTATTTCATAACCAAAGTAGTCTGTTACCATGGGTAGCCATCTAGCAACGGTCCATGGCACTAGAGACTAGGTGAATTTATGGTGTGAACATTTAGGCTCTGAGTTATACGCAAGTGCGGTCCTACCGACACTCGATACGTACGGGTACGGTCCTACTATCGCCTGTCTCCCGGCCTTTAGTCTAGGGGTCGGTTCCCATCCTTGACTAGGCAACTATGCATAATGCTCGAGATAGGTTTAACTCGACGTAGGAAATCCTTTCCCACTACATCAAGTGCTATGGCCATAGACTTTGTGAGTCTTAAACCATCTCCGAGCGCATAGGAGATCTTGCTGTCATATCCTTTGACAGGGGACAGATCCTATCTTGGAATTCACCGTTCTTACATACTCCGACTGCACTTGACGAGGCTTATGATGACCATGTGATATAATCGGTCAAATTTCACCAGATCCAAGATACAGCCTTAGTATGGAGGGGACTGCCGTGATCCTCAAGTCCGAGGACTAATCCTATACTATCGGAACCGGGAATACGAGTCATACCGACCAAGCCCGAGTAGCTTCCATATGACGATTCCCGCGAGTCACCTCAGTTGGCCGCTCCCCAGCAGGCTGAGCCACTAACACTGCTTAGACGATCCTCGTCACCCGTCGATGAAACACGACAGCAGATGCTTAGTGCAAGTCTCAAATGGATTCTCGATGCCCTGTCTCAAGATTCCTTTGACTTGGAGTATTTCAGACTGATTCGGCGAAACTGATTTCATGAACCTACCTCCAAGCGTAGTTCCAATTTCCCGAAATGTTATTTCAGTCTGTGGGCGTTTGTTTGTGACATCATAATGATGCAAGCAGTAAGTACAACAAACTCATGCCTATGAATCCTTACTACATTCATTAACATAATATTACTTGTTCACAGATTGACGAATGGTTCTTAGAACAGCCGATACCATTGACTTTCTGGTCACCTATTCTAACAATCTCCCACTTGACCAATAAGTCAATTACCCACTTTGTTCAGAATCCTCTGAGTATGAGTAATCTACGATACCGACTAAGGTATTGTGAGTCCGCTTATATTTCCTTGCGAAGCAATACGGTCTAACCGTGTTACCTCTATCCACCATTACCTCTTAGAGATGGTGGTTGTCTAAGAATATTTTCGTGAATCTTGTGATGAGATCTCGTGCCAATACTCCCACAGCCAAGTTGCCTGCCATATAGGCGAACAAGGCTTGGTCGTGCTAGGCGCCACGTCCATCCTATGGACGGGGTCTTCATCAGTGACCACTATACGATGCACTCGTCATTGGGCCTGACTGTGCATACCTTTGAGACTAACTGTTTTCACTTATGCTCTGGAAGCTAGTATCGCTTTAGCCTTCCAAAGCAACTCTTAACAGACAGTGCATTATGAAAACATCTTTAGTCCTTATTCAGGTACTAAGGATCGTTCTTGATTACTGTCTTCAACCCCTCAGTGCATTACCGATTTATGTTGAGCCATGCTAGAAGCACTCTCAACATCGGTTCCTATGCACCGAGTAAACATATCATATATTTTCCTAGGGTTAAGACGTAGGGGATACTCAACATCTAAGCCTTCTCATTAGTCCACCGTGACTAAGTCTTGAATGGCTTGATGTTTTATGCATAGTATCCAAGTTTTCTCATCAGTCTTACTATGACTGAGTCTCGAACAACTTGTCCCTCTACATATATGAGTTTTTTCTCATCAGTCCACCATGACTGAGTCTTTGAAAAGCTCAATTCATGATATGTATGTGGGAACCCTAAAATGTCATGGAGAATTTTCGTGAGTTACGGTTTGTGTTTTAGTAATTCCTAATGCCTTGAATTCATCCATGAATCAAGATATTACAAACTTAAACACTTGGAACGCCATTTCTACTCCCACTGATCACCTACGTTGTTTAAGACCGAGTCATGCTCCGTATGAGCTCGTCAAAACGAATATTCCAGTTATGCGGTGTTTCAAACCTTGTTTGAATTTCCTAGTGGATTCTATGGCTCCTCTCCATAAATCCCACTACGATGTCCAACATCACGTTCCGCAGGTCATTTGGATTACTATCCAAATTTGACCGAACATATCCCGATCACTCGTACCTCTTACGACATTCGGGTTCGTTTCTTAAGGGGACTTGGAATATGATCAATTTAAGTAAGAAATGAAATTATAAGCAACGTTTAGCATTATTCTGTCGTAAACCTACACAAACCAGACACCGAGTCTAATTTGTCTCCCACTAGTCCCTTGACGTATGTAGGATCCTTCTACATGCTCAAGGACTTTGTCGGGACATAGGCTTGCCAAACCGTGGCTCCTTGTGCGTGACTCCTAGCAAAGTGCCACGTTCCTTACGTTGGCAATTTTGAGTCTACGTCTACACGGGCTAAGGTAATTGGGCGAAACTTCGATCGATCTTCGTCTAACGAGATTCGATCGTTCCCTTTATCAGAGACCGTCATACTTGGCCTTTACAGGAAACGTTTCATTGAGAATTCCATTCTCAACTTGGATGCTCAAGAGCCCACTAAATACACGGCCTTTTCGATCCTATCGAAACAGGTTTAATTTTGCAACCACTTATGGTTCACCTCCTTAAGTCTAATTCCCAAACCTCCTATGGGACCTTTAGACTTTTGAACCCTCTTATGGTCTTGTGTATTAGCAACCTACAGTTGTCTTATTGGCTCCCTTCCAATAGACTATTTGGCAAGCCTACTTTGTCCAACAAAGAGCTTTCGGACTTTCTTCTTCATAAAAGACTTGTAAATTTAGTCGATTTGAATCATCTATTTCTAGATTCATCGAACTTTCCAATTTACTTATCTTTTAATAAGAAGAAACGTCCTAGCTGTTGTAGATGCCAAATCTGTAAGTTGGTCTTGATTAATCCATTTAGATAATTAGAATTTTCAGTATCCATAAACCTTTTTTGGGATGGTGTTCTAGGAATTCACGTGTAACTACTAGCAAACATGAATCAATATTCAATAATTTTGTTTGATGAAATATGTATGTAATAAAACCTTTGTCCAACAAAGAGACATACTTTTGATCATGCTAGGTTACGTAATTCCTATATTATCCTAACATGATCACGATTATGGGCCTAACAAGTCTCTAGTCCTTTTCATCAATGGACCTTGCCATTGTTGAATCCTAGAACTGTTCTTGGCTTTTAAGTCCTTATTCACTTTCTGTAAACCACCCGCAGATTAGTGATAGGAATGGTATCAAATACCAAATAGAGTAAAAGTGATCATGTCAATACTCAATATCAAATTTTACCTACATTGGAGAGAGGTTCAGGCTACTCCCTTTTCCAATGGCCCTCTTTACGACAGTGAATGCTTACGTTCTTAGAAATCTATGAACTTGACTGCTTGAACCTTTTGCTCTTTCCTTTACCTCCACCTTGTGTTGTAAAGGAACAACACTTGAAGTGCTTAATAGTTGATGTCACCTTACCCTTCTTCCTCTTTTGGCGTCTGGCACCTTTGCCTTTCGCTATGGAGGTTGAAGCCTCTCCTACTAGTACCGACAGCACAGATTTTGCAATCGTTGCTTCATACTAGACCAACATAATTACCAACCTATGAAGATCTTTTCTAAGCTCATTCATGTTGATTATTAATGGTTCGTAGGAGGGAGGAAGAGACTGAAGGATCATGTCAATGTACGTCTCTTTTTCAAGACTGACGTGGAGGTCTTTTGAGGTTCTCCACTAGGGATTGCATCATCACTCCATGTTCTTTGTACCGACATCCCTTCCATCATCTTAGCTCCAAACATGCCTTCGTTGCATTTTACCCCACATGCTAGTCCAAGACCATATAGACATGATGCAAACGAAGCATAGTTTGAGCCAACATCATTATATCCTACTTGCCGGTGGTCATCCTTCAACTTTTGAACGCCAAGCGTTACCTTAGTTGTCGACTCCTCCGGCAAGGGCTGAGGAACGTCCTCATTCCGGTATGTGAGTTAAGGTTCTGGAAATCTAAGACCATCTTAAGATTTCGTAGTCAATCCGTGTAATTGGTTCCCTTTTAATAAGCCTCTTAGTAATGTGTTTGGTGGATTCTTAGACATTCACAAATATATAAAACAGAAAATAATAAGCAGAATGAAGTAATATTTTGGTTAAGTCTCGGTCTTTAGTCCTTAACCTCTCCTACTATTTCTACGAAAACACGGCACTCTCAAACGTTGTTTTCGGGAAATCCTTTCCTAGCGGGCTCAGGATCCACAGCGATCTCCCCCATACCCCGCGTTTACGATTCGCATGGGAAAAGAACCCGTGGGAGGTATTCCATACCATTCTCGTTCCACGAGATTCCCAAGATAATTGCCTCACCCTTTCACGTGATCCCGAGGACTCCAAGCGAATCACGTTATTCGGGCGTTAAACCCGACCCAATCAACCGATTCATAGACTCACTGCTACCTCCACGACTCGTGAGACAGGTAACAGCAGTCTACTCATCGTTCATGACAAAGTGCAGCTTCTTTTAAGCACGATAGTCGTGCCACGACTCGTGAGACCACGCTATCGACCTAAAAGATCTTCCTCACTTTTGCCATGGATGGAAGGCTTGGATAGACTCCCAGAGTCCTAGTCCATTTATTAAAGGTCTATATTTAACTTGGTTTAACCAAGTGAGAGTTTTGATAGAACGAGACCTCATCACATATATTAGGTATTGCATTGCATGCGTTATGGCAGAAATATTCTAAGCGTGAATGTAACCATACATAAAGCATATCGAATAATCATAAGCATATAATACGCATCGCATGCAAAATAAAGCCTAGCACGCCCCTGTAGGATGATCACAAAGCCCAAACCTATGCGACCCACTGAGCCCGCAGTGGATCTATGGTCAATCTAAGGGTAGGCCCTATGCTATTACAAGTTTTAATAACCCATTACATGCAATGGGCCTTGTAAGTCCTCTTTATCTTCTTAGGCTCTCCATCGTGGGCCTACACCGGGTTTCTTCTCCATGGATCCTCCGTGGGCCATCTGATGGCAACCTCCATGGGCCTCCAACACCTTGGGCTTGTCTTCTCTTGCAGCTTTTATTTACAAAAAAATAAAACCTCACCACTAATTCTACTCTCATTACATCATAAAATAAGAACCCCAATTAAACATTTCGGGGGAGTACATTAGGAGGGAGAGAGAAAGCCTTATTATTCCAAGGCACTAGAAGAGAGACAGAGAGGAAAATAAAGAGGCACACAGGCCACAACCTAACAAATAAATGTAAATAAACCATACATGCGGTCTAGGGGCTTTGTGATCATCCTTTGTCAAATCAATTAACACAAATAGCACAAATACATATCCCACGTAAAATATGTTATACCAACATCCATGATAACCCATACCATAAAATAAATGCAGAAACTACATGTAAAATATTCACACCAAACATTGGATAATAGTGCAACCTATGCACGACTTTGTTGGAAAAACCTTTTCCATAATTAACAAGGCAATATTAATTCTATAAAATATAAAATCTCAACCAAAATTAAAATGCCCCAAGTTAATTAATTCAGAAAAATTCCCAGAATTATACAGAAAAAACAAATTTCTCTGAAACACAAAAATCAACAATTCAAGAATATGCCCATTTATTCAAGAATTCCAAAATCCAACAATTTGTGCAATATTAATACATGTCAAGATCTACTCATACTCAAGCCATAAAATAACCATGATGTCCAACATCATAAAATACAGAAATTATTGCGAAATATCACATATGAATTTTGATCATTGGTGCAACCATTGCAAAAATTAAATCTTGTTAGGAAATCCTTTCATCATCAACCAAGCAATATTTATTTTAGGAAATTCCAAATCTCAAAAATAAATATTCTAAGTCAACGGGTTCAGAATAATGCAGAAAATATCATAAAAATTATTCAGTAAAAACAGTTTTGAAAAACGAGCCAAAAACGGGAGAGAAACGGAAAACGGCACAGCCGGCCGGCCAGGCGCGCGCGTTTTTCACTCATTTTCGACTTTTTCATGCTATTTTCTGAACCACAAGACAAATACAACCCTAGAACATGTATTAACACATTCAAGAAAACCAAGATCCAAAATCCCATGCAAAATTAAACGCCAATAAATATCTACGATAAACATGCTATAAACGTGAATTAAAACACGTTTATCATGCTTAAATGCACATAGCACATAGAATTCTAGGCCTATACACCGAACCGGGCTCTGATACCACTGAAAGATTGTGTGGATCGGCCCGGGAGATTAACGCGTATAGCGGAAGCGCGAAATAGTGCGTAATAAAATTACAAATCATAATTAAATGGAATTTAAATCATGCATAACATACATAAACGAATCAAGGGGTGTGCCCTTGATTCTCCCGGGCGTTCGGTGTATCTCATGTTCAATAAAACACAACATGGAGGCCATAGAATTAGAACCGAAAAACATAATTAAAGAACCTACCCGGTTGTAGTTTTGTCTTTGTTTCGGCTACATACATTGTTCCCCGTTTTGCACCAAGATCTCAAGAAGAGACCCTCTAAATCATCTCACTCGCTCCACCGGAAAGCAAACAACCCTTGTGCTAGCAAGAAATTATTTGGGGAGAAGAGACATCGATACACGATATGAATTAACGCAATCAATGTCTCTTATGTTCTTAACTTGAATAAATCAAGAAGAACAAAGTATAATTTTTAGAGAGAAAAGAAGGGGATGGACGAATTTGAGAGGGAATTGAGAGATGAGAGTTGTAGAGAATACTCGGTGTGAGTGTGTGTTTTTTTGAGTATTTATAGGAGATGGAATTTCCTATTCCTTCTCAAACTCTTCCAAAGAGACACACTTTGACTAGGATTTTGACCTAGTCAAATCCTAGTCAAATTAGGCTTTGATTAAGTAAAATTAATCATAGCCCTTCATCTCATCATTCTCTAGATCAAATCTTGTCCATCCATTTTGATGGGCTTTATGGAATGGGCCTATTGAATTCTAAATTAAATATTCCCATGGACTTTATATTAAATCATATTTAATATACTAAGCCCATTAATTAATTAATGAAAAGGACTTATTTAATTCTAAATTAAATAGTCCCATGGACTTTATATTAAATCCTATTTAGTATACCAAGCCCATTAATTAATTCCATAGAATGGGATTATTTAATTCTAAATTAAATAGTCCCATGGACTTTATATTAAATCCTATTTAATATACCAAGCCCACTAATTAATTAATTCACCCTTTTAATCTAATTAAAAAGGAAAGCCCAAGCTTTATAAAATTCATAAATCTAATTTATGAACTCAAGCCCGATTATTCCAAATAATTCATCGAGGCTTGAATCTCCAAGAAGTATAATTTAATTCCATTAAATTAAACCTTCTCCCGGAATTAATTCCAAATTAATTCCCTTTCATTTGGTGTAGCGGGTGTGACTCTTTAGGTTCACCTTTCAGCTAGACTTGGACCTACTTTTTGTTATTTCATAACCAAAGTAGTCCGTTACCATAGGTGGCCATCTATCAACGGTCCATGGCACTAGAGACTAGGTGAATTTATGGTGTGAACATTTAGGCTCCGAGTTATACGCAAGTGCGGTCCTACCGACGCTCGATACGTACGGGTACGGTCCTACTGTCGCCTGTCTCCCGGCCTTTAGTCTAGGGGTCGGTTCCCATCCTTGACTAGGCAACTATGCATAATGCTCCAGATAGGTTTAACTCGACGTAGGAAATCCTTTCCCACTACATCAAGTGCTATGGCCATAGACTTTGTGAGTCTAAACCATCTCCGAGCGCATAGGAGATCTTGCTGTCATATCCTTTGACAGGGGACAGATCCTATCTTGGAATTCACCGTTCTTACATACTCCGACTGCACTGGACGAGGCTTATGATGACCATGTGATATAATCGGTCAAATTTCACCAGATCCAAGATACAGCCTTAGTATGTAGGGGACTGTCGTGATCCTCAAGTCCGAGGACTAATCCCGTACTATCGGAATCGGGAATACGAGTCATACCGACAAAGCCCGAGTAGCTTCCATATGACGATTCCCGCGAGTCACCTCAGTCGGCCGCTCCCGAGCAGGCCGACCCACTAACACTGCTTAGACGATCCTCATCACCCGTCGATGAAACACGACAGCAGATGCTTAGTGCAAGTCTCAAATGGATTCTCGATGCCCTGTCTCGAGATTCCTTTGACTTGGAGTATTTCAGAATAATTCGGCGAAACTGATTTCATGAACCTACCTCCAAGCGTAGTTCCAATTTCCCGAAATGTTATTTCAGTCTGTGGGCGTTTGTTGTGACATCATAACGATGCAAGCAGTAAGTACAACAAACTCATGCCTATGAATCCTTACTACATTCATTAACATAATATTACTTGTTCATAGATTGACGAATGGTTCTCAGAACAGCCAATACCATTGACTTTCTGGTCAGCTATTCTAACACCGGTACCCCCACGACTCGTGAGACAGGTAGCAGCAGGCCATTTTTCGTTCATGACATAGTGCAGCTTCCTTTAAGTACAATAACGTGCCACGACTCGTGAGACCATGCTATTGACCCAAAGCAGCTTCCTCACTATGTCATGGATTGGAAGGCATGGACAAACTCCTAGAGTTTATGTCCACTTTGTTTAGGGTCTAATATTTTGACATTGGTCCAACCAATGTGAGAGTAGTAAATAACCGAGATCTCAAATAAATAAATATCTACACATACATCCAAAATGCGTAAATAAACCATCCATGGCAGTTATTTGATAAACAAACAATCTATTCATCCATCATCATAACCACATGCAAAATTAAAGCCTAGCACGCCCCTGTTGGATGATCACGAGCCTGAATCCTATGCGACCCACTGAGCCCGCAGTGGATATGGTCAATCTAGGGTTGGTCCTATACTATTACATTAATAGTAACCCAATCATCATTCTGATGGGCCTTGGTCTCTTTTATCTTTTCTTCACTTCATGGAAACGCCTTGGAACCTCCAGTCTGGGCTCTCCATGTGGACCTTCCTTCTTCTCCATCAATTACATAAAATAAAACCTCACTCCTAGTCTACTCTCATTACATATTAAAAAAATTAGAAACCCCAGCGAAAACCCGGGGGAGTACATAAGGAGGGAGGTAGAATGCCTTATTATTCCAAGGCAACTAGAAAGAGAGAAGGAGAAAGCAGTAAAAGAGGCACACAGGCCCAACAGAAAATAAACCATACATCCGGTCTAGGGCTCGTGATCATCCATTTCCATCCAACACACATAATCACATGATCCAATCATATAATTACAATAAACCAACAACATATGATTTTCAATCATAAATATCCAAAATAATAAATGAATATGTGCACAACGTGTGAAAAATAAAACACAAATATTGGTAATAATATTTTCTTGTTTTAGGAAAACCTTTCCTCATTATTTTAAGCAAAATAACCCCGGGATTCGAAATCCAATTTATTTTACTCCTAAAATAATGTCTTTAGAAAAATAGGCATAATTGAACCAAAAAAACGATTTTTCAGAATTCATTCAAAATTAAAATTGAAATAATTAAAAAAATAAAAGAAAAACACTGCTAGGGTTTTGAAACCCTAGCAGCAGCAGCCGCCGCCGCAGCCGCCGCAGCCGCCCGCCGACACACGCACAGGGCAGCAGGCTCAGCCTGCCGCCCCTGCGCGCGCGACGGCCTGCCGGAATGCCAGGCCGCGCAGCGCGCTGCCGGCCACATTCCGGCAGGCCGTCGCGCGCAGGCTCCCTTGCCTTGCGCGCGCGCTGGCCTGCTGGCTGCCGGCCGTGCCGTGCACAGTGCGCGCGCAGACGTGCACTGGGCACGCCTGCCTGGCGCGCGCGCGCAGACTCCTCTGTCTGCGTGCGCGCACGCCTGGCGGCGCTGCCCAGAGCCCGTCCGCGCGCGGACTCTCAGGCGCGCAGCCTTGCGCGCGCGCGCGCGCATAGACACCCTTGTCTGCGTGCGCGCGCGCCTGCGCGCAGCCTCCCTGGCTGCGCGCTGGCCCTGCGCGACCGGCTGTGCGGGCGCGCGCAGGCTTCCCTTGCCTGCGCGCGTCTGCCCTGCCGGCAGCGGGCGGCTGCGCGCGGCCAGCCCTCCCGGCTGGCCGGCTGCGTCGTTTTTCGTTTTCCGTTCAATTTTCCACCCCGTTTCCCAAGAAAAACAGAAAAAATACCAACATTCAGAGATTCACACGATTTAAAAGCAATAAAACCGACATGCTTAAAATCAAGAAAAAATCAAGATTTAATATAAAACATGCCAATATCACGATTCATGCTTAGAACGCACATTAACCCTAGGCCTATACATCGAACCGGGCTCTGATACCACTGAAAGAAATCGGTGGATCGCCCCGGGAATTGCGCGAATGCAGAAGCGCGATAAAAATAAACATACAAAAAAATTGTTTTGTCAGTCCGTGGGCTTTGTTTGCGCGTAGTCCCAGTCCCCGAAATCGTTTCTTAGTCCGTGGGCTTTGTTTGCGTAGTGAACAGAAATGTAAATGCAGATATAAGTGAACATAAACAAAGTATTGGCATATGAATTTTCACTTCTTTATTCATAAATGTTTTTATCAAATACCCAAAAATTGTCTAGACATAGGTTACATATTCCTGCCAAAATTGGCTTATATGGTCACCTATTCTAACACCGGGGAAAACCAATCATACCGACCAAGCCTCCAAGGCTTCCATATGATGATCCCCGCGAGTCAGTCCAGTCGGCTCAACCCCAGTCGACCAACCCATCAAGATCGTGTAGGCGTCCCATGCCTGTCGCCGATGAAACACGACACTCATGCAATGAACACGACTCTTGACGCAAGTCTCAATAGGACTCTTGATGCCCTGTCTCGAGATCCTCGACTTGGAACATTTCAGACCCAACTCTTAATCAGTTGGTTTCATGACCACCATCCAATGCGTGGCCCAACCGCACGAGTTGTTATCCATGGTCTGTGGGCTTTGTTGCGATATAAGTTAAACACCGTTTTAACAAATGTAAGATGAGCGCAACAAGAAGGTACCATTGGTGACGAACGAATACTCATCTTATTCATCACATAATAATATTACATTTACATCAAGTTGTCAGATAGGTTACAAATCGCCAAACCTATTGGCTTTCTGGTCACCTATTCTAACATAGTTATCTTGGGAATCTCGTGGAACGAGAATGGTATGGAATACCTCCCACGGGTTGTTTCCCATGCGAATCATAAAAGCAGGGTATGGGAGAGATCGTTGTGGATCCCGAGCCCACTAGGAAAGCAGTTCCCGAAAACAACGTTTGAGAGTGCCGTGTTTTCGTAGAAATAGTGGGAGAGTTTAAGGACTAAAGACCGAGTCTTAACCTAAATATTACTTCATTCTGCTTATTATTTTCTGCTTTATATATTGTGAATGTGTAAATATCCACCAAACAAATTACTAAGAGGCTTATTAAAAAGGAACCAATTACATGAACTGACTGTGAAATCTTAAGATGGTCTTAGATTTTCAGAACATTAACTCACATACCAAATGAGGACGTTCCTCAGCCCTTGTCAGAGGGGTCGACAACTAAAGAATTGCTTGGCCTTCAAAAGTTGAAGGACGACCACCAGAAAGTTGAAGGAAAGCGGATCTGCCTGGGAGCGCGTGCGGAAGCGAGAAAGCGTAAATCAATACGTAATTTAAAATTAGATCGCATATATAAAGTGAAATCCCAAGGGGTGCACCCTTGGGTGCTCAACCGGGCATTTAATGTAGGATGTGTTAATGTTAAAAGCATACATAAAACACATAGGTGCATAGATGAACAGTAAAGATCTACTAAAGCGTAATAAACCGTTACCTTGTAGATTTTACGTGTGCTCGGGTACTTGCTTTGTTCCTTCACCGAATGCTCACAAATCCAAACGTATGGACTCTACAAAGATAATCCATACCACACCGGAACAAACTCACGTTCTCCTTGCTAGAAGAAAACGGGTTTTCGAAGGAATCGGTTTAAGAGAAGAACACTATGAATTAATGTTCTCTTAAACCTACTTTGTTCTTGCTCTTGATTCAAAACCAAGTGAAGAACACAAGTAGAAAGAGAGGGAGGTGGCCGAGAGTTAGAGAGAGAGGAGAGAGCCGAAAAATGCTTCTTCTTTTTCCTAGAAAAAGATGAATTATGATTCACATACACAAGGTGTTGTATATGCTCCTATATATAAATAATTAATGTGATTATTGGAATGCGTCTAGGTACATTCCAATCAATCACCATTAATTATTCAATCAAGCCTACCAACTTTTATGGTATGATCAAATCATACCAAAAGGGAAGGGCTTGATTGGAGTTGATTTGTCTCTTTCCAAAAGAGATAAATCAACATACCACCTTGTATTAAACATGGCTGATTTTAGCTTCCTCCAAGAGAGCATTTCGGCCATGCTCATTATGGGAAGAAGTCTAACTTCTTCCTATTTCAAAAATAGGAATTATTTCTCCTCTCGGGTCAAATTTAACAGATCGGGTTTTATCGTAATCCAATTATGATTAACCCAACATTAAATCTAATTTAATGTCCACTTAAATTATTCCCGTTGATCTTTTAATCCAATTAAAAGATCCAACCTCTCAACTTTTCATATTTAATCGAAAATCTAATTTACCAATTAAATGAGGGCCGGATACAATATCGGCCCGTTCATCCAATGGACTATCCCTTAAGTAATCCAATTACTTATTTATCCTTCGAGATTTACTCCAATTCAATCTCTCAACCTCCTCGGTGATTTGTGTGTGACCCTTTAGGTTCACCCTCAGCTAGACTTGGGCCCGTGTCCCACAAGGGCCCGTCACCATGGGTGGCCGTCTAGCAACAATCCATGGCACTAGAGACTAGGTGAATTGGCATGAACATTTAGGCGCCGATTCCGTACGGGTACGATCCTTCCGTCTATCGTCTCTCGGACTTAATCTAGGGTATGGAATTGGGCGTCGATTCACATCCTTGACTAGGCATCTATGCTTAATACTCGAGACTACGTATGCTTCATTGCGTCGACACAGGAAACCATTCCCTATTCGACCAACCACTGTGGCCACAGCTTCAAACAGCATGAACGTGTCTCCAAGTGCATAAGAGATACCACTGTCACATACTGACAGGGGATGGATCCTCTTCTTGGAATCCACCATCCTCACTACACATTCCGACTGTACTGGACAAGGCTTATAATGATCATCTTACAGAATGATCACCTCTCGCCAGATCCAAGATACAGTCGTCCTGTGCACGCAACTGCCATGATCCTCAAGTCTGAGGACTACTCCCATACTAACCGGAACTGGGGAAATCCAATCATACCGACCAAGCCTCAGAGGCTTCCATATGATGATCCCCGCGAGTCAGTCCAGTCGGCTTGACCCCAGTCGACTAACCCATCAAGATCGTGTAGGCGTCCCATGCCTGTCGCCGATGAAACACGGCACTCATCCAATGAACACGAATCTTGATGCAAGTCTCAATAGGACTCTCGATGCCCTGTCTCGAGGTCCTCGACTTGAAACGTTTCAGACCCAACACTCAATCAGTTGGTTTCCTGACCACCATCCAATGTGTGGCCCAACTGCATAATTTGTTAACTGTGGTGTGTGGGCTTTGTTGCGATATAAGTAAAATACCGTTTTTAACAAATGTGAAATGAGCGCAACAAAGTAAGCACCAAAAGTGATGAATACTCATTTTATTCATTACATAATAATATTACATTTACATCGAGTTGTATAATAGGTTACAAATCGCCAAACCTATTGGCTTTCTGGTCACCTATTCTTACAATCTCCCACTTGACCTAAAGCCAATCACCCATTGACCTCAAACTCATCTTATCCAGATGATGATAATGGGAAACTTGCGACACGGGCTTAGTAAGTGGATCTGCTATGTTTTCTGCGGAGCTGACTCTGTCCATCCGAATGTCGCCCCTGCTAACCATCTCTCTGAGCAGATGGTAGCGTCTAAGAATATGCTTAGATCGGTGATGAGATCTCTATTCCTTTTCCTGCGCTATTGCCCCGTTGTTATCGCAGAAGATAACTACTGGCTCAACGATGCTAGGTACTACACCCAACTCTTGGATGTTGCTATTTATCTAAACCGCCTCCTTAGCAGCTTCCGAAGCTGCTATGTATTCAAACTCTATGGTGGAGTCCGCCGTGGTAGCCTGCTTGGAACTCTTCCAAGCAACCACGCCACCATTAAGTCTGAACACATAACCAGACTGAGACTTGGCATCATCGTCATCCGACTGGAAGCTAGCGTCGCTATAGCCTTCCAGTATCAACTCTTCACCGCCGTAGATCAAGAACATGTCCTTAGTCCTTTTCAGGTACTTCAGGATAGTCTTGAATGCACTCCAGTGTGCCTCCCCGGCACACGACTGATATCGACTAGTTACGCTCAAAGTAAATGCCACATCAGGTCTAGTGCACTAAACAGCATATTGTATGCTGCCTGCGGCTGAAGCATAGGGGATGTCCAACATCCGTTTAAGCTCCTCATCAGTCTTGGGAGACTGCTTCTTGGACAACTTAATTCCATACCTCATAGGAAGGAATCCTCGTTTTGAGTTTTCCATCTTGAATCTCTTCAAGACTATCTCAATATACGAGGACTGGGCCATTCCTAACATCCTTCTAGATCTATCCCGGTAGATCTTCATGCAAAGGGTGTAGGATTCCTCGCCCATATCCTTCATGGAGAATTGCGTTGACAACCAAGCTTTAGTGGTACCCAACATCTTAGCATCACTCCCATGAGCAAGATGTCATCCACATAAAAGCACTAGAAAACGCAACTGAGCTCCCACTGATCTTCTTGTATATACAAGAATCGGACTCGTTCTTGATGAAATCATATCCCCATATAACTTCATCAAAACGTATGTTCCAGCGTCAGGAAGCTTGTTTGAGGCCATAGATGGACCTTTGGAGACGACAGACCTTCTGCTTTTCTCCAACAGTTGTGAAACCTTCCGGCTGATCCATATAGATCTCTTCCTCTACGAAACCGTTGAGGAAGGCCATTTTCACGTCCATCTGCCATATTTCATAGCCATACCATGCTGCTATGGCAAGCAGTATCCGAATGGACTTAGCCATTGCTACGGGCGAGTAGGTTTCCTCAAAGTCAACCCCGGGTCGCTGAGTGTAACCCTTCGCCACAAGCCTGGCTTTGAAGGTTGTAACCTCCCCGTCAGCTCCAAGCTTACGTTTGTAGATCCATTTACACCCTGCGGGTTTTACCCCTTTGGGTGGGTCCACTATGGTCCAGACCTGGTTTGTACCCATCGAGTCCATCTCGGATTTCATGGCCTCAAGCCACTTATCCGAATCGATGTCCGACATCGCTTCTCCGTATGTCTTTGGATCATTATCCAACTGACCGGTCAGGCCCAGAAATCCATACCTATCAAGTGCATGGGGTACTCTGGCCGACCTACGGAGGACTGGAACAATATCAATCAGAACTACTGGCTCAGATGTCACTGCTGAAAGAAATCGGTGGATCATCCCGGGAATTGTGCGAATGCGGAAGCGCGATATAAAATAACGTACAAAATATTAAAGCATGCTTTTAATAATAAAATAAACACGCTCAAGGGGTGTACCCTTGAGATTCCCGGGTGTTTGGTGTATCTCATGATTAAACAACATGTAAAGAAATCATGGAGGCCATAGAGTTGAAAATAAAGAGAGACGAAAATAAAACGAGACCTACCCGTTGTTGTTTTCGTCTTCAACGGCTACACGCGTTGTTTCCCGTTTTGCACCGAGATCTCATTCTTGAGACCCTCCAAATCGTGAACACACGATCCACCCACGTATCTTGCACGTCGTGCTAGCAACGAACAAGTGTATATTTTTGGAGTGGATGAATCAACAACACGTTATCATTTAACGGTATTGATTCATCTAAGTTCTAATGTTCCAAGAACAAAAGAACTAAGAAAAATATTTTCTTGTTAGAGAGAGAGAGAGGGCGGACGAGAGGTAAGGAGAGGGGAGAAGTGTGTGTTGTGTGTGTGTTTTCAGAATCATCATCCTTCAAAAGGTTGGAAGCTAGAGGTATTTATAGAGGAGGAGTTTAATCCTCTTTAAACTCCAACTCTAAGACCTTAATTTGACTAGGATTTTGACCTAGTCAAAATCCTAGTCAAACTAGTGTTTGACCTAGTCAAACGAAATCCTAGCCTTCCATCTCCCCTTTCCATCTCAAACCGTTGATTTTAATTTAATCGAATATTTAAATCCCCATTAAATATTCCAAAAGGCTAAAAGAATAAATATAATAAATATTAATATTTACTCTAAGCCATTAAATCAATCCTTTAATAAATCCTATTTATTAATTTAATTCCATTTATCAAATAGAAGGAATTAATTTCTCCAAGAAAATATAGGACCCGATTAAATTTAATTTAATTATTCCTTTACTCCAATATTTAATTCCAAATTAAATACTAAGTGTGTGTGGATAGTGTGTGACTCTTTAGGTTCACCTTTCAGCTAGACTTGGTCGGATTCCTAGAATCCATCCGTTACCATGGGTGGCCATCTAGCAACGGTCCATGGCACTAGAGACTAGGTGAAATAATTGGGGATGAACATTT
Organism: Sesamum alatum; assembly: GCA_034509735.1. Classification (NCBI taxonomy): domain Eukaryota; kingdom Viridiplantae; phylum Streptophyta; class Magnoliopsida; order Lamiales; family Pedaliaceae; genus Sesamum; species Sesamum alatum. Next base: position 19,257,347 of record JACGWO010000007.1, on the reverse strand, counting down.
AGGCTCTAACAGTACACTTGTCCTTCTGTCTTCGGTCTCATCACTTAGAGTCTAGGGCATGGAAAAAGCAGGTACCCATTTTGGACCTAAATGTCGGTCTGTCCTTACTAAACGCCCGCAAGGGAAACCTTTCCCTTCTGTTCAGTTACTGTGGCCACAGATTTCAGGGACAAGACACAGAGCATACATGAGACTCAACTGTCAACACCTTTTTGACAGGAGACAGATCCTTTCTTGGAAACTACTGTCACTCTGTACACCCGAGCTGCACTAGACATGGCTTATGACTACTCAAGAGTATTTTGGCAATCTCTCACCATATCTAAGATACAGACCTGATGCACAGGTAAACTCAGCAGTTCCTCAAGTCAAAGGACTTGGCCTGTACCATTGGAACCGGGAATACACGTCATACCTTGCTGACCATACTCAAGGTCCTCCGTAAGACCGGTTCCCGCGAGTCACCTCAGTCAGCTGCTCCTAGCATGCTGACACCACTAACACTGCTTAGACGACCTTCTTCACCCGTCAATGAAATACGACAGCAGATGCTTAGTGCAAGTCTCAAAGGGAATACCGGTACCATTTTCGAGATTCCTTGACTTGGAGATTTCCGGACTGATTCGGTAAGACTAATTTCATGGACCTACTCCAAGCGTAGTCCCAGTCCCCGAAATCGTTTTCTCAGTCTGTGGGCTTTGTTTGCGTAGTGAACAGAAATGTAAATGCAGATATAAGTGAACGTAAACAAAGTATTGCCATATGAATTTTCACTTCTTTATTCATAAATGTTTTTTTTTATCAAATACCAAAAAAATTGTTTAGACATAGGTTACATATTCCTGCCAAAATTGGCTTACATGGTCACCTATTCTAACAACTTGCCGCCTCATGGGGTACCTCACTTGATTCCTCAAGGAGCACCTCATCGCGTCAACTATCCGCTGGAAATCCTTTTTCAAGAACACTGCGTTTCACGAGATAAAAAACCTTTTGCTCGGAAGGATCATAGAAATAATACCGCAGTTTCTTTCGGATAGCCGATGAACCTGCATAAACTAGACTCGAGTCCAGTTTATCTCCCACTAATCTCTTGACATATGTGGGGAAACCCCACACTTTGAACTATTTGTAGGAGGCAGGCTTGCCATGTAATATCTCATATGACGTTTGGGACACCTTCTTAGATGGCGCCAATTTCAAAACTTTTGGCTGCCGTCTCAAGAGCGTATCCCAGAAGGAAAGGGGAGTTCGGTAAAACTCATCATGGATCGGACAATGTCCAACAAGGTCCGATTCCTCCTTTTAGACACACACCATTAAGCTGTGGTGGTCCAGGAGGGGTCCACTGAGAGAGAATCCCATTCTCTTTTAGATAATCAGTAAACTCACCACTCAAACACTCTCCACCTCGGTCCGACCGAAGGGCTTTGATCTTTCGACCGGTTTTGGTTCTCTACTTCAAGTCTGTATTCCTTAAACCTTCCAAAGGCTTCAGACTTGTACCTCATCAGGTAAACATAACCATACCGTGAGTGATCATCAGTAAAGGTTATGAAGTACGAGTACCCACCTCTAGCCTGAGTATTTAGTGGGCCACAGACATCCGTATGGATCAAATCCAACAGACCACTGGCTAGCGTACTTTGTCCAACAAAGGGTTTCTTGGTCATCTTTCCCTTCAGACAGGATTCGCAGGTCGGTAGGTTGTCCAAATCGTCTATTTCTAGACTCTTTGAGTCCACCAACCTTCTTATCCTATTTTTAGAGATATGACCTAACCTCGCATGCCATAATCTGTGCATTATTGTGATTATCACATTTTCGTTTGTGTTTTGTAGTCATAATCCAATTAGATTGTTGAAGTATGTACAGGTCGTTGACCAATGTACCAAGCAGATGAGAAAATACCATCTTTAATAATGTAAAAGCCGTTTTTTTATTGATGGTAAATTCAAATCCCTCCTTATCAAGGATCAGGATGGAAATAATGTTTTTAATCTTGCTAGGTACATAGAAATAGTCGTTCAGTACAATCCTAACATGACTACTAATGGCTAACTCCATTGACCCCACGGCTTCCGCAGCAACAGTTTTGCCATCGCCTAGCCTCAGGATCATCTCATCCTTGGTTAGCCTTCTACTTCTTTACAGTGCCTGCAAATCATTGCAGATGTGAGCACCACACCCGGTATCCAATACCCATAAAGCAGAATTAGTTATCATGTTTACTTCAACCACAAACATACCTGGGTTGGAAAGGATTTGTGGGCACTCCCTCTTCCAATGCCCCTTCCCTTGGCAATGCATGAAGACATCATTTGCCTTGGACCGATGAGAACCATGGGCCTTCCCTTTCCCTTTGCTCGGTCCCACTGGAGCAACAGGGGTGCCTGGAGCGCGAGCAGGGGCCACAACCGTCTTCCCTTTCCCTTTCTTCCTCTCCCAGCGTCTGGCCCTCTTGCCATTCGCCTTGGAGGTTAAAGCCTTTCCTATCAATACAGCCGGCGCTGACTTGTGGGTCGTTGCCTCGTATTGGACCAGCATGTTGATCAACTCATGAATAGACTTCTCAAGTCCGTTCATGTTGTAGTTTACAACAAACGGGTCATAGGACGAAGGAAGCGACTTGAGGATCACGTCAATGTACGTGTCATTGTTAAGCCCAGCTTTAAGATCCTCGAGTTTCTCCACTAGGGAGAGCATCTTGACCCCATGACTTTGTACAAACGCTCCTTCAGCAGGCTTGGTGCCAAAGAATGCTTTTGTGGCGGCATATCTAATATGCCTATCCGGAACTGCATAAACCTCGTTCATGCGGAGCATTATGGCGGAAACGTTGTCTAGCCTCTCATACTGCTTCTAGATGTCGTTAGCCAGTATGATACTGCGTACTTTCCGATTGTCCTCATGCCATTTCTCGAATGTCAAACGTTCTTCTGGCGTGGACCCCTCCGGTAAGTCGCTCGGCGGCTGCTCGTCCAAGACGTAGCCTTAGTTCTCGAAACCGAGGATAATCCTCAGGTTTATCAGCCAATCCGAGTAGTTGGTTCCGTTGAATTTATTAGTCTCAAGTACCATGGTCAATGGATTCTTAGACATATCTACATTAATAAAAATGTAAAGCAGAAATTAGCAGATGATGGTAATATTATTGTTCAAGTTGAAGACTTGGTCTTTTAGTCTTTAACCCTCCCACTATTTATACGAAAGTCCGCCACTCTCAAGCGGAGTTTCGGGAAACCATCTCCTAGTGGGCTCGGGATCCACAAGCGTAATCTCTATGCCCCGCTTTTACGATTCACATGAAGAAAACCTCGTGGGAGATATCCAATATCATTCTCATCCAATGCGATTCCCAAGATATTTTGCCTCACCTATTCGCTTGGTTCTGAGGACTCCAAGCGACCATGTTACTCAGTTGTGGGGCCGAACCCATCAACCTAATCATGCCTCAAACTGTCGCCCCCCACGACTCGTGAGACAGGAAAACAGCGAGCGCAGTCTTTTTGTTTACAACAATGGTGTAGCTTTCCCTAGTCCAAGTGTGCCACGACTCGTGAGACCACACTTGGGTAGTGGTAGCTTCCTCACCACATTGCTGTGGATGGAAGGCTCGGACAGATCAAAATACCATTTTGATCCAAGTCCGTTCTGGTCCTAATATTTAATTTGGTCCAAGTCAAATGAGAGTTTGTGTACGACCGAGACCTCATCACATTATGGTGTTTTAGCATGCATAAATATCCATAGCATACCCCTGTTAGGATGATCACAAGCCCAACCTATGCAACCCACTGAGCCCGTAGTGAGTCTATGGTCTATATAGGGTGGTCCTAAATTATTACAATAATAATATACCATTGTCATTCCAATGGGCCTTCCAATGCTCTTGTTTCACGCCTTGATGCTCCTCCTTTGGGTCTTCCACTCCATATGCTTGTTAAAATTAAAACCTCACCAATTCTATCTGCTCTCATTACAAATGAAAGTAATACATTAAAATAGTAACAACCCTTAACATCATGAGGCTGAAAATACGGGAGGTGATAGTCGCAAAACAAGAGGCACGCAGACCCCACCCAACAGAAATTAAATGATCATACATTCATCCATACACTAGGTCTAGGGCTCTTGTGATCATCCCATGTTGATTCCATCAACGCACATAACACAATTATTCTAAATAATCATGCATTAAACCAATGGATATTCCAAAATATCCAAGTGATGTCCAAACATCACAAAAAAGCATAAATATATAAATAATATGCAAAATTCAAATTTCAAATTTAATGGACATTACAAATGCATCCAATGCATGTATTAATCCCAAATTAATTAAGCAAATTTGATCTAAGGAATAATCTAATTATTCCAAAATCAAATATTCAAAATTAACATATTTCAGAATAATGTGCAGAAAAAACAGAAAATCAAATTTTTCAGAAAATGTCGAAAAATGGTACAAAACGACCCAACCGGTGTGCCTGCCGACCAGCGGCGCGCACATGCCGCCAGCCAGTGACCAGCCGGCAGGGGCGGCAGCCAACCGCTGACGCTGCTGTCCAATTTTATTTTTTTTTCATGTTTTTCAACATCATTTTTCAGCACAAAAATAGTAATAACAATCTGAAAATGAGCATGCAATTTTAGATCCAATCTAATAAAATAAGCATGCCAAAAGTCCATCAAATTCAAACAATTAAATCATCATATTATTCATACATTTATGTAATCTAACATGCCATTAAAACCATAAAAGCAAGTAGATCATGCCAAGCACATAGATCTATGCCCCTTACATCGAAATGGGCAATGATACCACTTGAAGGACAAGCGGATCCGCCCCGGAGCGCGAGCGGAAGCGAGAAAGCGTAAATCAATACGTAATTTAAAATTAAATCGCATATATAAAGCGAAATCCCAAGGGGTGCACCCTTGGGTGCTCAACCGGGCATTCAATGTAGGATGTCTTAATGTTTAAAGCATACATAAAACACATAGGGCATAGATGAATAGTAAAGATCTACTAAAGCGTATTAAACCGTTACCTTGTAGATTTTACGTGTGCTCGGATTCTTGCATTGTTCCTTAACCGAATGCTCACAAATCCAAACATATGGATTCTCCAAAGGTGATCTAAACCACACCGGAAGAAACTCACGTTCTCCTTGCTAGAAGAAAATAGGTTTTCCAACGAATCGGTTTAAGAGAAGAACACTATGAATTAGTGTTCTCTTAAACCTACTTTGTTCTTCCTCTTGATTCAAAACCAAGTGAAGAACACAAGTAGAAAGAGAGGGAGGTGGCCGAGAGTTAGACAGAGAGGAGAGAGCCAAAAAATGCTTCTTCTTTTCTTAGAAAAAGATTAATTATGATTCACATACACAAGGTGTTGTATATATTCCTATATATACATAATTAATGTGATTATTGGAATGTGTCTAGGTTTATCCAAGGATGTCTAGATACATTCCAATCAATCACCATTAATTCTTCAATCAAACCGATCAACTTTTATGGTATGATCAAATCATACCAAAAGGGAAGGGCTTGATTGGAGTTGATTTGTCTCTTTCCAAAAGAGATCAGTCAACATACCACCTTGCATGAAACATGACTGATTATAGCTTCCTCCAAGGGAGCATTTCGTCCGTGCTCATTATGGGAAGAAGTCCAACTTCTTCCTATTCCAAAAATAGGAATTATATCTCCTCTTGGGTCAAATTTAACAGACCGGATTTTATCGTAATCCAATTATGATGAACCCAACATTAAATCCAATTTAATGTCCACTTAAATTATTTCCGTTGATCTTTTAATCAAATTAAAAGATCCAACATCTCAACTTTCCATATTTAATCGAAAATCCAATTTATCAATTAAATGAGGGCCCGATACAATATCGGCACGTTCATCCAATGGACTATCCCTTAAGTAATCCAATTACTTATTTATCCTTCGAGATTGACTCCAAGTCAATCTCTCAACCTCCTCGGTGATTTGTGTGTGACCTTTTAGGTTCATCTCAGCTAGACTTTAGGCCCGTGTCCCACAAAGGCCCGTCACCATGGGTGGCCGTCTAGCAATGGTCCATGGCACTATAGACTAGGTGAATTGGCGTGAACATTTAGGCACCGATTCCGTACGGGTACGATCCTTCCATCTACCATCTCCCGGCCTTAGTCTAGGGTATGGAATCAGGCGTCGGTTCCCATCCTTGACTAGGCATCTATGCTTAATACTCGAGACTACGTATGCTTCATTGCATCGACACAGGAAACCATTCCCTGTTCGACCAACCACTGTGGCCACAGCTTCAAACAGCATGAATGTGTCTCTGAGTGCATAGGAGATACCACTGTCATATACTGACAGGGGACGGATCCTCTTCTTGGAATCCACCGTCCTCGCTACACATTCTGACTGCACTAGACAAAGCTTATGATGATCATCTTACAGAATGATCACCTCTCGCCAGATCCAAGATACAGCCGTCCTGTGCACACGACTGCCATGATCCCTCAAGTCTGAGGACTACTCCCGTACTATCGGAACCGGGGAAATTCAATCATACCGACCAAGCCTCCAAGGCTTCAATATGATGATCCCCACGAGTCAGTCCAGTCGGCTCGATCCCAGTCGACCAACCCATCAAGATTGTGTAGGCGTCCCACGCGTGTCGCCGATGAAACACAGCACTCATCCAATGAACACGACTCTTGATGCAAGTCTCAATAGGACTCTCGATGCCCTGTCTCGAGGTCCTTGACTAGGAACGTTTCAGACCCAACTGCACGAGTTGTTAACGTGGTCTATGGGCTTTGTTGCGATATAAGTAAAACGCCATTTTAACAAATATGAAATGAGCGCAATAAAGTAAGCACCAAAAGTGACGAATACTCATTTATTCATCACATAATAATATTACATTTACATCGAGTTATATAATAGGTTACAAATCGCCAAACCTATTGACTTTCTGGTCACCTATTCTAACACAAGTAGGATATAATGATGTTGGCTCAACTATGCTTCGGTTGCATCATGTCTATATGGTCCCGGACTAGCATGTAGGGTATAATGCAACAAAGGCATTTTTGGAGCTAAGATGATGGAAGGGACGTCTGTACAAAGAACATGGAGGGATGATGCAATCCCTAGTGGAAAATCTCAAAAGATCTCCATGTCGGTCTTGAAATAGAGACATACACTAACATGATCCTTCAGTCTCTTCCTTCCTCCTACGAACCATTAATTCTCAACATGAATGCGCTTAGAAAAGATCTTCATGGGTTGGTAATTATGTTGGTCTAGTGTGAGGCAACAATTGCAAAATCTGCACCGTCGGTACTAGTAGGAGAGGCTTCAACCTCCATAGTGAAAGGCAAGGGTGCCAGACACCAAAAGAGGAAGAAGGGTAAGGTGACATCAACTATTAAGCACTTCAAGTGTGGTTCCTTTACAACACAAGGTGAAGATAAAGGAAAGAGCAAAAGGTTCAGCAGTCAAGTTCATAGATTTCTAAGAACATAAGCATTCACTGTCGTAAAGAGGGCCATTGGAAAAGAGGAGTATCTTAAACCCCTCTCCAATGTAGGTAAAATTTGATATTGAGTATTGACATGATCACTTTTACTCTATTTGGTATTTGATACCGTTCTTGTCACAAATCTGCGGGTGGTTTGCAGAAAGTGAATAAGGACTTAAAAGCCAAGAACAGTTCTAGGATTCAACAATGGCAAGGTCCATTGCTGAAAAGGACTGGAGACTTGTTAGGCCTATAATCGTGATCATGTTAGGATAGTTTATAGGAATTACGTAACCGAGCATGATCAAAAGTATGTCTCCTTGTTGGACAAAGATTTTATTTCATACATATTTGATCAACAAAATTATTGAATATTGATTCATGTTTGCTAGTGTTTACACGTGAATTCCTAGAACACCATCCCATAAAAGGCTTATGAATACTCAAAATTCAAGTGATCTAAATGTATTAATCAAGACTAACTTACAGATTTGGCATCTGCGAGCAACTAGGGTGGTTTCCTCTTGTTAAAGATAAGTAAATTGAAAAGTTCGATGAATCTAGAAATAGATGATTCGAATCGACTAAATTTACAAGTCTTTTATGAAGAAGAAAGTCCGAAAGCTCTTTATTGAACAAAGTAGGCTTGCCAAATAGTCCATTGGAAGGGATCCAGTAAGACAACTATAAGTTACTGAATACACAAGACCATAAGGGGGTTCAACAGTCTAAAGGTACCATAGGAGGTTTGGGAATTAGACTTGATGTGGTGAACCATAAATGGTCGCAAAATTAAACGTGTTTCGATAGGATCGAAAAGGCCGTATATTTAGTGGGAGCTCTTGAGCATCCAGTTGAGAATGGAATTCTCAATGAAACGTTTTCTATAGAGGCCAAGTATGATGGTCTCTGATAAAGGGAACGATCGAGCCTCGTTGGACGAAGATCGATCGAAGTTTCACCCAATTACCTTAGCCCGTGTAGATGCAGACTCAAAAATTGCCAACGTAAGGAACGTGGCACTTTGCTAGGAGTCACGCACAAAGAGCCATGGTTTGGCAAGCCGGTGTTCCCACAAAAGTCCTTGAACATGTAGGAGGATCCTACATACGTCAAAGGACTAGTAGGAGACAAATTAGACTCGGTGTCTGATTTGTATAGGTTTACGGCAGAATAATGCTAAAACGTTGTTTATAATCGCATTTTTTTACTTAAACTGGTCATATTCCAGTCCCCTTAAGAAGAAACCCGAATGTCGTAGAGGTACGAGTGATCGGGATAAGTTTGGTCAAATTTGGATAATGGTCCAAATCACCTGCGGAACATGATGTGGGACATCGTAGTAGGATTTATGGAGAGGAGCCATATAATCCGCTAGAAAATTCAAACAAGGTTTGAAACACCACATAACTGGAATAATCATTTTGATGAGCTCATCGGAGTATGACTCGGTCTTAAATGACGTAGGTGATCAATAGGAGTAGAAATAGAGTTCCAAGCGTTCAAGTGTGTAATATCTTGATATATGGATGAATTCAAGGCATTAGGAATCAGACTAACTTGACTTCAAACTCTTTCAGTCAGTCCATCAGATTGACCTCTCGATTCGCCTTTCAAAATGAAAGGTATTGAAAAATCCTTTGCTTTCATTTGGTCAACGGACCGTACCGAAGTTAGTTGAAAGACAGAATTCAGGCCTAACCCATTAGAGAGATTTCCCAGAAGTAGAAGCATCCCAATTCTTACTAAAACACAACCGTAACTCAAGAAAATTCTCCATGACATTTTAGGGTTCCCACATACATATCATGAATTGAGCTTTTTCAAAGACTCAGTCATGGTAGACTGATGAGAAAACTCAGATATGTAGAGGGACAAGTTGTTCGAGACTCAGTCATAGTTAGACTGATGAGAAAGCTTAGATACTATGCATAAAGCATCAAGCCATTCAAGACTTAGTCACGGTGGACTAATGAGAAGGCTTGAATGTTGAGCATCCCCTACGTCTTAAGCCTAGGCAAACATATGATATGTTTACTCGGCGCATAGGAACTGATGTTGAGTGTGCTTCTTGCATGACTCAACAGAAATCGGTAATGCAGTAAGGGGTTGAAGACAGCAATCAAGTGTTAGAATAGGTGACCATGTAGCCAATCTTGGTAGGCAAATTGTAACCTATGTCTGAACAATTTCGAGGTTTTAATAAATCATTAATGAATAAGAAGTGAAATTCATTTGGCATTTACTTTGTTTGTGTTCACTTTATCTGCTTTATATATATCTGTTCACTACGCAAACAAAGCCCACGGACTGAAAACGCATTTCGGGACTGGGACTACGCTTGGAGATAGGTCCATGAAATCAGTTCCGTCGAATCAGTCCGAAAAATCTCCAAGTCGAGGAATCTCGAAAGTGGGCACTGAGATTCCCCTTGAGACTTGCACTAAGCACTTGTTGTCGTATTTCATCGACGGGTGACGAGGGTCGTCTAAGCAGTGTTAGTGGGTTGGCCTGCTAGGTAGCAGCTGACTGAGGTGACTCGCGGGAACCGTCTTACGGAGGACCTTAAGTAGGATCGGTTAGGTATGACGTGTGTTCCCGGTTCCAACAGTACAGGTCAAGTCCTTTGACTTGAGGAACTGCTGAGTTCACCTGTATATCAGGGATGTATCTTAGATATGGTGAGAGATTGCCAAGAAGTACTTGAGTAGTCATAAGCCATATCTAGTGCAGCTCCGGTGTACTGAGTGACAGTAGTTTCCAAGAAAGGATCTGTCTCCTGTCAAAAGGTGTTGACAGTTGAGTCTCACAAATGCTCTGTGTCTTGTCCCTAAAATCTGTGGCCACAGTAACTAAACAGAAGGGAAGGTTTCCCTTACGGCGTTTAGTAAAGGACAGACCGATACTTAGGTCCAAAATGGGTACCTGTATTTTCGGTGCCCTAGACCCTAAGTGGTGAGACCGTAGACGGAAGGATAGATGTACTGTAGAGCCTAAATGTTCATCCCCATATATTCACCTAGTCTCTAGTGTCATGGACCATTGCTAGATGGCTACCCATGGTAACGGGCGGATTCTAGGAATCCGACCAAGTCTAGCTGGAGGTGAACCTAAAGAGTCACACACAATCCGCACACATAAAAGTATTTAATTTAAAATTAAATATTTAGAGAAATGAAATGATTAAATTGAATTTAATCGGGTCCTTATTTTCTTGAGAGAACTAATTCCTTTTATTAGATAAAAGGGATATATCTAATAAATTAGATTTATTAGAAAATTAATTTAATAGGCTTGGAATAAATATTTATATATTAATATATTTATTTATTGCCCTTGGAATATTTAAATAGGATTTTAATATTCCATTAAATTAAATTAATGGTTAAGATTAAAAGGAGAGATGGATGGCTAGGATTTGTTTGACCAAATCAAAGAACTACTTTGACTAGGACTTTGACTAGGTCAAAATCCTAGTCAAATTAGTCTTCGAAAGAGTTGGAGTTTGAAGAGGAATGGATTCCTCCTCTATATATATTCCTAGCCCTTCACTTGTGGAGAGATGATGAATCTTGAAAAACACACACACACACAAACTCACGTGTGCTCTCTCCTCTCTCTCTCGTCCGCCTCTCTCTTCTCTCTCCAATAAAATTGTTTCTCGTTCTTTTGTTTTCAACAATTGAACAAAAGGAGGATTGATCTCGTTAAACTAATAACGTTTGATCGATCCATCCTCTCCTAAAATACTTTTTCGTTCGCTAGCACGAAGTTCAAGATACGTGGTCGAATTGCGTGTCACAAATTAGAGGGTCTCCCATACGAGATCTTGGAGCAAATCGAGGAACAACGCGAGTACCGGTTAGAAGGGGAAAACGACGAATCGGTAGGTTTCCGTTTACATTTTTCGTCTTCTCTATTTTACAATCCTATGGCCTCCATGATTCTTATGCATGTTTATAATTCATGAGATACACCAAACACCCGGGAATTTCAAGGGCACACCCCTTGAACGAGTTTATTTTTAATATTTGTTATGCAGGTTTAAATTTTATAATTTAAATTATACCGCGCTTTTGCAGTCGCGCTATTCTCAGGACGATCCACACGCCTACCCAAGGCTTTCATTAAGAACAATCCTTAGTACCTGAATAAGGACTAAAGATGCGTTCTCGATGCACCATCTGTGGAGAGTTGTTTTTGGAAGGCTAAAGCGATACTAGCTTCCAGAGCATAGTGAAAAAAAAGTTAGTCTCAAAGGTATGCACAGTCAGGTCCAATGACGATTGTATTGGATAGTGCTTATGGATGAAGACTGCATCCATAGGATGGACCTAGTGCCTAGCACGACCAAGTCGATGGTCGCCTAGATGGCGGACAACCAGGCTATGGCAAAAGTTTTTTGCATGAGATCTCATCATAAGATCCACAAAAATATTCTTAAACAACCACCATCTCTAGGAGGCGATGGTGGATAGAGGTAACACGGTTAGACCGTATTGCTTCGGCAAGGAAATATAAGCGGACTCACGAGACCTTAGTCGGTATCGTATATTACTCATACTCAGAGGATTCTGAACAAAGTGGGTAATTGACTTAAATGGTCAAGTGGGAGATTGTTAGAATAGGTGACCAAAAAGTCAATGAGGTTAGCTGTTCTGAGAACCATTCGTCAATCTTTGAACAAGTAATATTATGTTAATGAATGTAGTGAGGATTCATCATAGGCATGAGTTTGTTGTACTTACTGCTTGCATCGTTTCGATGTTACAACAAACGCCCACAGACTGAAATAAAACATTCCAAAAAACTGAAACTGCGCATTAGACGGTAAGTTCATGAAATCAGTTTCTCGGATAAGTCTAAAATACTCCAACTCAAGGAATCTCGAGACAGGGCATCGAGAATCCATTTGAGACTTGCACTAAGCATCTGCAGTCGCATTTCATCGACAAGTGACGAGGCTCGTCCATGCAGTGTTAGTGGGTCAGCCAGCTAGGTGGCTGCTAACTGAGGTGACTCGCGGGAATTGTCATATGGAAGCCACATGGGCATTAGTCGTGAATGACAAGCGGATCCGCCTGGGAGCATGAGCGGAAGCGAGGAAGCGAGAAATTGTGCACAAATATAAATTTAATTTAAATATGCGAACTCCAAGGGGTGTACCCTTGGGTGCTCAACCGGGCGTTCGACGTAGGATGTGTAAATATTGAAAACATATATTTAAACACATAGGGCATAGATATATAAATGAAATCAATCAAAGCGTAATAAACCGTTACCTTTGATTGTTTAGCGTATGCTCCCGGCTACTAGCATTGTTCCTTCTCCGGAATGCTCACGAAATCCAAACGTATGGATTCTCCAAAGGTGATCCACACCATACCGGAAGAAACACACGTTCTTCTTGCTAGAAAAGAACGGGTTTAGGAAGGAATCGATTTAAGAGAAGAACACTATGAATTAGTGTTCTCTTAAAATTACTTTGTTCTTCTTCTTGATTCAAAATAAAGTGAAGAACACAAGTGTAAGAGAGGGAGAGAGCACGAAAATTGAGAGAGAGGAGAGGATTTTTGTCTTCTCTTTTTCCTAGAAAAAGATGAATAATGAATCACTTATGCTTGGTGTTGTATATTCTAATATATATACATAATTAATGTGATTATTGGAATGTGTCTAGGTTCATCCAAGGATGTCTAGATTCATTCCAATCAATCACCATCAATTCTTCAATCAAGCCTACCAAAAATTATGGTATGATCAAATCATACCAACAGGGAAGAGCTTGATTGGAGTTGATTTGTCTCTTTCCAAAAGAGACAAGTCAACATACCACCTAGCATGCAACATGGCTGATTTTGCTTCCTCCAAGGGAGCCTGTCGGCCATGTTTAATTAAGGGAAGAAGTCCAACTTCTTCCTATTCCAAATTAGGAATTATTTCTCCTCTCGAGTATAATTTCACGGACCGGGTTTTATCGAAATCCAATTACGACGAACCCAACATTAAATCCAATTTAATGTCCATTTAAATTATTCCCGTTGATCTTTTAATCCAATTAAAAGATCCAACGTCTCAACGTCTCAACTTTTCATATTTAATCGAAAATCCAATTTACCGATTAAACGAAAGCCCGATATAATATCGGTCCGTCCATTCAATGGACTTTCCCTTAAGTAATCCAATTACTTATTTTATCCTTCGAGATTGACTCCAAGTCAATCTCTCAACCTCCTCGGTGATTTGTGTGTGACCCTTTAGGTTCACCATCAGCTAGACTTGGGCCCGTGTCTCACAAGGGCCCGTTACCATGGGTGGTCGTCTAGCAACGGTCCATGGCACTAGAGACTAGGTGAATTGGCGTGAACATTTAGGCGCCGATTCCGTACGGGTACGATTCTTCCATCTACCGTCTCCCGGCCTTAGTTTAGGGTATGGAATTGGGCGTCGGTTCCCATCCTTGACTAGGCATCTATGCTTAATACTCGAGACCACGTATGCTTCATTGCGTCAACACAGGAAACCATTCCCTATTCGACCAACCACTGTGGCCACAGCTTTAAGCAGCATGAACGTGTCTCCGAGTGCATAGGAGATACCTCTGTCACATACTGACAGGGGACGGATCCTCTTCTTGGAATCCACCATCCTCGCTACACATTCCGACTGCACTGGACAAGGCTTATGATAATCATCTTACAGAATGATTACCTCTCGCCAGATCCAAGATTCCTGTGCACGCGACTGCCATGATTCCTCAAGTCTGAGGATTACTCACGTACTATCGGAACTGGGGAAAACCAATCATACCGACCAAGCCTCCAAGGCTTCCATATGATGATCCCCACGAGTCAGTCCAGTCGGCTCGACCCCAGTCGGCTCGACCCCAGTCGACCAACCCATCAAGATCGTGTAGGCGTCCCACGCCTGTCGCCGATGAAACACGGCACTCATCCAATGAACACGACTCTCGACACAAGTCTCAATAGGACTCTCGATGCCCTGTTTCAAGGTCCTTGACTTGGAACGTTTTCAGACCCAACTCTTAATCAGTTGGTTTCATGACCACCATCCAATGCGTGGCCCAACTGCACGAGTTATCATCCATGGTCTGTGGGCTTTGTTGCGATATAAGTTAAACACCATTTTAACAAATGTAAGATGAGCGCAACAAAGAAGGTACCATTGGTGACGAACACTCATCTTATTCATCACATAATAATATTACATCTACATCAAGTTGTCGAATAGGTTACAAATTGCCAAACCTATTGGCTTTCTGGTCACCTATTCCAACAAGTCGGTATGACTTGTATTCCTGGTTCCGATAGTAGGGGATTAGTCCTCGGACTTGAGGATCACGGCAGTCGCTTACATACTAAGGTTGTATCTTGGATCAGGTGAGATTTGACCACGTAGTATGACATGGTCGTCATAAGCCTTGTCCAGTGCAGTCAGAGTATGTGAGGATGGTGGATTCCAAGATAGGATATGTCCTCTGTCAAAGGATATGACAGTGAGATCTCCTTTGCACTCTGAGATGGTTTGGACTCACAAAGTCTATGGCCATAGCACTTGATTGAGTGGGAAAGGATTTCCTACGTCGAGTTAAACCTATATCAAGCATAAATCATAGATGCCTAAGTCAAGGATGAGAACCGACATCCTAATTCCATGCCCTAAAATAAGGTCGGGAGATAGGCGACAGTAGAACCGTACCTGTATGTAACGAGCGACGGTAGGACCGTACCTGCATGTAACTTGGAGCCTAAATGTTCACACCACATATTCACCTAGTCTCTAGTGCCATGGACCATTGTTAGATGGCCACCCATGGTGACGGTCTACTTTGGTTATGAAATAACAAGAAGTAGGTCCAAGTCTAGCTGAAAGGTGAACCTAAAGAGTCACACCCGCTACACCAAATGAAAGGGAATTAATTTGGAACTAATTTTGGGAAAAGATTTAATTTAATGGGATTAAATTATATTTCTTGGAGATTCAAGCCTCGATGGATTATTTGGAATAATCGGGCTTGAGTTCATAAATTAGATTTATGGATTTTATAAAGCATGGGCTTCCCTTTTAATTATATTAAAAGGGTGAATTAATTAATGGGCGTGGTATATTAAATAGGATTTAATATAAAGTCCATGGGACTATTTAATTTAGAATTAAATAAGCCCATTCTATGAATTAATTAATAGGCTTGGTATATTAAATAGGATTTAATATAAAGTCCATGGGACTATTTAATTTAGAATTAAATAGGCCCATTCCATAAAGCCTATCAAAATGGATGGACAAGATTTGATCTAGAAATTGATGAGATGAAGGACCATGATTAATTTGACTTAATCAAAGCCTAGATTGACTAGGATTTGACTAGGTCAAAATCCTAGTCAAGTGTGCCTCTTTAGAAGAGCTTGAGTAGGAATAGGAAAATCTATTTTTCTATAAATACTCCAAAACATACACATAGACCTACTAATCTCTACAACTCTCATCTCACAATTCTCTCTCAAGAATTCGTCCATCCCTCTTCTTTATCCTCCAAGATTTCTACTTTTGTTCTTCTTGATTTATTCAAGATAGAACATAAGAGTCGTCAATTGCGTTAATTGATAGCGTGTATCGATCTCTCTTCTCCCCAATGATTTCTTGCTAGTCCAAGGATTCGTTGCTTTTCGGTGTAGCGAGTGAGATGATTTAGAGGGTCTCTTCTTTGAGATCTTAGTGCAAAACGGGGAACAATGCATGTAGCCGAACGAAGACAAAACTACAACCGGGTAGGTTCATTAACTATGGTTTTTAGTTCAAATTCTATGGCCTCCATGTTGTGTTTTATTGAATATGAGATACACCGAACACCCGGGAGAATCAAGGGCACACCTCTTGATTCGGTTATGTATGTTATGCATGCTTTAAATTCCATTTAATTATACTTTGTAATTTTTATTATAATTGCGTTCATCTCCCGGGCCGATCTGCTTAACGTTTCATATATTACATGAAAATTAAATCACATGGTAAACCAACACGATTATTGGATGGAGAAGCATCAATATCAGCATTTTGCATCTCATTTTGTTGTGTATTTGGTGGATCATTATGTCTTGGCACGATAGGCTCATGTGCTTGATTTGAAGGTTTTCTTCTACTACGAATTAATATTAAATTATTACTCACCACAAATATATATTAACTAATTTGAATATATCAATTATATTAAATAGAAACATTAAACATACCTACTAACCCTGCACATTACGCAATGAACTAGATAAGCTACCCAGTGAAGCATCATTTTCTATAGGCGACTCTACCTACAAACGCAGTTCTTGCTCTAGAGGTATATTATCATCACCTTCATCAACAAGATTCAACGAAATACGTAGACACTTGACTCGACTTCTTGTACGATCATTCCCTTTTATTCTGTCGATCTTACAACGACCAACATATCTGCTATATCAATTACCTTGCTTCATTTTCTCAAAATAATACATTGAATTAGGGAACAGTTAAAGTCATAATTTCAATCTTGTGATGTATAATTAAGGACACCTAACTAATAAATTTACTTAAATAAAATGAATATCAATAAACTAAATTACTAATCTATACTGTCACAGTTTGTAAAAATATTAAGCATACCTGGTAGCACCACTATGTAATGGACTAGCTAAGCCCAATGGAGCACCATTGCCTGTATGTTGCTCTTCTTGCAACCCTTCTTTCCGCTCCAATGATTAATTATCATTTTCATCATGGGCCAACGAAGACTATAGAGGTCTACCTGAAGGTCGTGTACACCCATTACCTCTTGTTCTGACCATCCTAAAATCTTTTGCTTATTTTAACAATAACAAATACAAGAACATACAATTAACCTATTAGGGACAATTAATGCAAACATAAAAGGTAATTATGAAAATGACTTAACAAAAAAATGTAATCAACTTCTAAAAGAATCTGATACATTCATAGTTATAAAGAAAACTACAAGAACTCCTTAATCATCACAATCCATTTCATCATCAAAATTAGAAATCTCAATGTCTTCATCTTCATTTTCATCGTCATTAGAAAAGAGATCTTCAAATTCTCCTTCCACATCATTGCATTCTTCTTCCTCTTCTTTTCGACGTTACCAAACAAAGAGGTTGGACAAGTTCTTGTAGATCGAGTTTTAGTAGATCAAGATGTGGACTTAATGGAAAATCATTTTAAACAGCATCATGGATATTAGTCCTATATTCAACACCCGAGCTCTCCATTTCTTGCAAAGGGCCCACACACATAGATTGGTCATTATCTTCATGTGCCTCAAGAGGAGGGAAATCTATCCTGCTTCTAGGTTTATTTTGAACATTGCACTCCATTAACTTCTTACTCTAGTTCTAGAACGTCTTGTTGGATGTTTTGGAAAGTCTGTGTAATACACTTGTAGAGCTTGATGGGC
Source organism: Sesamum alatum (assembly GCA_034509735.1). Classification (NCBI taxonomy): domain Eukaryota; kingdom Viridiplantae; phylum Streptophyta; class Magnoliopsida; order Lamiales; family Pedaliaceae; genus Sesamum; species Sesamum alatum. The sequence goes on along the minus strand of JACGWO010000007.1, from coordinate 19,239,348 downwards.
AAAAATGAAATGATCATTGGTATTAAGTCTTGAGGATTAACCTCCACAAATTTGAAACGTGGATGAACTCTGATTCCATTATTTCATGAAGTATTATACCAATGACACTTAAACAATACAACCTTATTCCCATCTCCCAAATACTCCAATTCAATTATTTGCTCTAACATGCCATCATAATCAATATAATCATCACCATTCGAGCTTCCCTATAAACAAACACCACTATTCATTGTTCATTTTGAATTTCCATACCGCTTTGTGTGGAACTTGAATCCGTTCACAATGTAGCGTTTATAACATCTTTCCATTCGGTGTGATCCATAGGACATACAAATTATACGTTCATCAACAATATGTTCACGATCTGCAACCTATTTAGAAGTTAAAAATTAATCAATATTTTATTCATAATAACCAATAGCTTGTATACAGTTATTGAGTAAATATTTACATATTTATTCAACCATTCTGCAAAATGTTTGTTGCGCAATATGCCCAATTCAATAGGTTTATACGGGTTCTCTTTCATCAAAGTTTCAGCAAACTTTCTGTTAGAAAAAAGAGTAAATATTTGAAAGTGATCTTTTAATTAGTAAAGAATAAGAAAATCCCAAGATAAGGAATTTACTCGATTATAGAATGGAGCTCTACCCAATTTAACAATACATATCTATATGTGACCATCAATTCATCATCTTTCAATCGATGATGAATTGCAGGACCTAATGATCGTCCTAGATATGTAAAAATTGATTAGACGCCCATTAGGGTCTACATATCCTCCATTATCATTTTTTGGGGCTCAAGTTAATCTTGTCTGCATCGTAGACTCAAAGTACAAAGAACAAAATGTAGACATTTCTTCAATCAAGTATGCATGGACAATTGAGGCCTCAATTCTTGATCAATTTTTGACTTTTTTCTTTAGGTGATGCAAAAATTTGAAGCACACAAATTACCATCAAGCCTCTCTAATTGAATTATAAACTTTTAGAAATGGATGGAAGTTATATTACTTCAAAAGGATACATCCATTGATATTGGACTAGTCCTCCAACATTGGCTTCCGAGAAACTTGCACATACTCTCTAAAGCTCTCGCTTTCTTGTTGGACTATAGTGAATACATATGATGTGGTTTAGGGTACCGCTTGTTGATCGCTAAATAGTGCAAAAATGCTGAGAAAATTGCTCAAAAGCTTTGATGGTCCCTGGGGGCAACTGGTTTGAACCATGCCATCACTTTTTCGAAGAGATTAATCTGAAATAGCTTGCAGTAGGGCGTGTTGCTGATGTTCAACATATCAGCCCTAGCCAACAAACAGTCCAAGTGGTCTTGAGGGTAGCCTACCACATTGTATTCACTCAGACTTGGGATTTTGATCCGTGGTTGGATAGCTTCTGTTAATATATGAGGAGCGAATGGACGATGTCTTAGGGGTGCGACTGCCAATGGGGGAAGTCAGTGCCCCCTACTCTCACGGGGCCAGGGAATCTGGGTAGAGGAGACACTTGATTGCCCATCTCTCTGAGCTTCTTCCCTTCTCGGTGGCTCCCCCTCTAGAGGAGGCGCGAAAAACTAATTATTTGCATGCATACTTCCTCCGTGAAGGGGGGCGGGGGGGGGGGGGGGGGAATAGTCTTCTTCATACACACCTCCCCGAGGAGGTGGTGGAGGAAAATAGTTGTCTTCAAGTTGCGTGGCCCTATTGTTCACTTCTTCATCGTAGTTCATTCCTTCTTGGTGCCGCGGGCCTCTGCCCGCAGTCCTCGGGAACCAAGGAAACGTCTTAGCCTATGTGAGGATGGGGAGGGGGTCGTGGGGGCAATGCTTGATCAGCTATATACTGAGCCAGAACCGTGCTTGGAGCCTGAGCGGAGGCATTTTCCACTAGTTGGCAAAGCGCCTTGGGAGTTATCTGGATCAATGGTGGCAGAGGTGGAACACCGAAGTCTTCATGATCCTGCTCATCTTAGGCACCCGTTCATTCTTCCAGAGGGTTGTGTGCGGTCGGGTTCTCCGGGAGTTGCCCGCATGTATATGGTTTTCAACTCCTCCCTCGAGTTTTTCATGTCCAGCTTTCCCATTCCTAGCTCGCGATCGAGCACTCATCCTCAATGCTTCGATCTGCTTCCTGCAGATGGTTCCAAAGTTGATGGGGAAATAATAGGAAGCTCATGACCAAGGAACGTGACACACTTTGCAAGCTAGAAACTTTAAGATCTTCTCTTCAATCTTCTCCCTTCAATTGATCTCTCCTCTAAAAGTCCCATTTACAATGAAACTAGAGGGTATTTATACTATGCTAGTCATAAATACAGGGATTTGTAAAATTAATTTTACCCCCTCACCAACCACTAATTTGTGGAACAATTTACTATCTAGGGTTAATCTAGTAAATACATGATAAACGTACTATCTTTATCATTTGTCACTATTTATGAAAAGGATTTATCCTTCCTCTCGAATCACCCTTTAAATGATCTTCTTGACTCCATCAAAATGAGAGTTGGAATTGCAACAAACTTCAAATTTTGACCTAAGATGAGGTGAAAACTTTAACAAAGTTCCCCGAAACATATTAAGACCATAAAAGAAATTTCATACACAAATCTCATAATTGTCAAAGCATAAGTTTCATTAATGAGTAAACTAATGATCAACAGTATCAATGATAGCTACTGACAATGAACAACCTTTAAGGAACACAATTGTGGGATAACTTCTCAACAAACTTTTAGGTGACCCAAAACCAACTCTATCACTATTCGTTCATAAATTGTGTGGTCCATCCATCATTAAATGACTTCTTCTAAGTCTAGCGTTTTTTTAGTAATCAGTTAAAATAAAAACAGACTTGATACATTTCATTATTAAGTTAGCAATAATAAATTTGTTTTTACTAATAGTTATCAAAATATAAATGAAAGGAATTAACAGTACTACTAGAAATTTTATGAAATTTTTACAAATTCCAAAAGATATTGATGAAATTTCAATATAAAAATTAAATAATAGTCAAACTTCACTCCCGATACTTGCTACAACAATGTGTCACTAATTGTGCTTAGTGACAACTTTATTGACTATTTTTTGTCAGTAATTCTTCCTAATAACTAGTTTACATATCAAATAATAATTAGGGTTAATTACACTTAAACTCCCTCTGAAAATGCAAAAATTACACTTTCTTCCAAAAAAGTTCTGAGATTATACTTACACCCTCTCCGAAAATTCTCCTCTTACACCTGACCTCATTCCGTAAGAGTTTAGATAGAAAATATTTACGTTAGTAAAAAAAAAGTGACACAAGTTTTAAATTTTACCCCTCATTTAATATTTTATGTATATTTTTTATTTATAAGGGAATAAACATAATATATATAGAGGAGAGTGAGGTTAATATTATTATATTTTCCTCCTTATAAGTATAAAATTATTACATGAGGATATTAAATGAGGTGTAGAATTGAAAATTCCTGTAAATTTCTTTTTGTTTTGCTTATGTCAGTCATTTTCATCAAAATCCTAACGAAAGAGGGTTAGCTGTAAAAGGTAAATTTTCAGAAGGGATGCAAGTGTAAATTTTAAACTTCTATGAGGAAAAGTATAATTTTTTATTTCCGAAAGGGGTCTAAGTGTAATTAATTCTAATAATTATAACTATTACAAACATGAAAGTATTGTAACAAAATAAAAATTCTTGTCACTAAATATATACAATACTAAAAATATTAAAAATTAAAATTGCCTCTTCATTTTTATGCTTTTGTTAATGATCTTCTTCTAGATATCCAACTAAAAAAATTTAAAAATAGCATGGGTCCATACATAGGGAAAAGACTTGTTTATTATTGGCTGCAGCTTGAAGTTTTTAAAGTTGAACTGCTTTTTCAGATTTGACCCAGAAATCTGCTGTACATTTTACTATTTCCATTCGATTATTATTGTTCTGTATGGCTTCATTCAATTCTTTTGTTACGTCCAAAAAGCAAATGCATGTGGGTACGGTGCAAAAGAAATTAGACTGAAGCAGCAGTACTTGCGACAGAGAGAGGGAGAGAGGGAGAGAGAGTCAGCAGTAGTAGGTAGGTGCTGGTGCTGCCCAAGAATGTCAAATTATTTAACCATCATTACGCTATCATTCACCCTCGATTTTGACTGTTCATGACGCGTGTCACGATCCTTATGGAGTCAGACATGGATTAGGACCGTCAGATGTGAAGGACCTGTTCGGGAACAGTGACTTATGAGTCTGACTTTTCTTTTTCATTTGTCATGATTTTTTGGTTAAATTGCAGTTATTTCTCTTAAAATTTGATATACTTTTTTAAATACATGTTCGTTGTTTGAAAAATTATAATCATCACATAATTTTACGTCTGTCTAACAACGAGCATATTTCATTATATTTTCATCTAATTTTAATAGTGAAATACATAAAATGCTCTATTAGATTAAAGTTATAATTTTTAAAATTTTCTAAAATATTTCTATCAACTATTATTCTCTATGTATTATTTATTTACCTGCTTTCATATTTTATTTACATACTTTCAAATATTTTTTTGAAAAAATTAAAAATTTGTTAAGGATAAATTAGTGCTTTTCACATCTTCGTTTAAGAGCCACATAACTATTTTTCAATTAAAAGGGGTATTTAAAACTTTTAAACAAAAATAAATATTTATAATTATGGCAAAATTATTTAAAAATTGTTAAAAAAAAAAGAAAAATTATAAAAATACCGTGGGTGAAAAAGTCTTATTTTTTTATGTAGAACTGCTATGACAAATAGCAGTTCTAAATTTAATAAAAAAAAAAATCTTGGCAGCAAAACTGCCGAGAAAAAGTGCGGTTCTGATGCATTGTCAGAACCGCTTACAGAGGACGCATGCTTTTAGATGATGGGATGCATGAGCCATGCATGCATCCCATCATCCCATCAAAATGATGGTATTTTTATGATACTGTTCATTACTAGAAATTTAAGGGTTAAATACACTTACCATCCATGAAGTATTCATCCCACATTAATTATCCCCTAAAGTATTAAAACCTTCAAAAACCCCCCTTACCTTCTAACTCCTTTTATTTTTAAGTTTAAAAGGTCTATTTTACCCTTATTGAAAATTGCTTTTTCAAAAAAAAAATTAAAGGAATTTTTAAAATACCAAAATCGATCTTTTGTGAAGCTTTTGTCTAATTCTAGTTTCACATGTTCATCGAGTTTTTTTTATTTTCGTAATCCTAAAATATTTGGAGTTTATTTTATTTTAGTTTCCTTTATTTGTCAAACCAAATTAAAAATAAATTCATACATATATATATATATATATATTTACTTAAACAAACATACAATTAATAAAATCAAAAGAATTGATCATGAGCTAATAAGAAAAATATACAATTAATATATATTTATATAAACATGAATAATTATATAAATATGGTAATGATATGAATGTATAAATTTATTTTTAACTTGGTTTGACAAATAAGTGAAACTAAAATAAAATGAGCTCCAAATACTTTAGAATTATAAAAATAAAAAGGGCTCGATGAAAAAGTGAAAATAGAATTAGATAAAACTTAAAAAAAAGAGTGGTTTTGATATTTTAAAAATCCTTTTTAATTTTTTTCATAAATCAATTTTTAGTAAGGGTAAAATGGACTTTTTGAACTTCAAAATTAAAGGTGTTAGAAGGTTAGGGGGCTTTTTTGAAGATTTTAATATTTTATAGGGTAATTGATGTAGGGTGAATACTTTAGGGGCGGTAACTGTATTTAACCCGAAATTTAATTCAAAACACCAACTCGAATGTGTACGAACTAAATTTACCCCACCCAAATAAAAGTAGGTGGAACTTTAGGGTTTGCAAATAAATTTTATACTATTAATTAAGTCGTTTTATTTTATTTTCTAGTTAATTTTATTAAAAAATATAACAATAACTATCACAGGTTGCAATATAAATACGGATTAAAATACATTCAAGTATGTCCAAAGTACCTTAGGGGACAACTCAAGGATTTCGATATAGTTAGTCTTGTGTTAGAAATTTGAGTGTACATGTGTTAGAAAAAATAAGAAAACAATATATTTTTTGTATTCTTCTTTTATAGTTATTTTTTTTACCAATAATTCTTTATTCGCGTATATTTAAAATTAATTTAATTTAATCTAATTTTATTACAAATATAATAAAATTTAAAATTATATACTACGAGTAGTATAAAGGTAAAATTATTTAAATATTGTAAAATAAAAAAAATATTACAAAAATACCTTCATTTTGAAATTGTTACAAAATGATGGGATGATGGGATGCATGCATGGCTCATGCATCCCATCATCTAAAAGCATGCATCCCACTTGAAATCTGCTCTAGCACTAAGCGGTTCTGACATCGCATCAGAACCGCACTTTTTCTCAGCAGTTTTGCTGCTGAGATTTTTTTATTTTTCTTTTAATTTAGAATTGCTATTTGACATAGCAGTTCTGCATAAAAAATAAAACTTTTTTACCCACGGTATTTTTATAATTTTTCTTTTTTTTAACAATTTTTAAATAATTTTGCCTATAATTATGCCTAACCTAATTCAGGGCAACTATAATTTACCTTATTGTTTGCTGTGAAATTAATGTGGAGGCACTTTTACATCGGAGAAAGGTGAGAGTTAAGTGACCCCAACCCCCATGCAGGCCCACGGGTGATATGAAAATGGGCCGTTGAAAATAAAACTTTCTTGTAGGGTGATGGATTTATGATCTTTTTGCCCTTGGAGTTTTTATGAATAAAGTACTTTGAGCCGCATGTAACAAACACGGCAAAATTGTAAACTTGGTCCCATAAGATAGGATGATTTTTAAAAATAGTCCCGCGCTTTACGAATTTTTTAAAAATAGTTTCATGTTTGATTAAATTTTACAAAATGAGGACTTTTAGTTGCACAATTAGTCCCACTCATTACTTGCCGCTAAAACTTAATGGCAAATGTCAATTGTCTCTGTTAACTGTTAATAAAAGGTGGAAAAAATAAGTTTGCAATCCACGTGATTGTTTTTTGGAGGAAAATTGCTCTTCATTTCCTAAAATCCTCATTTCATCCTCATTTCTTCTTCAAATTCATTTTATCAAAGTTAATAGATATTAAGAAAAATTGTCAATTTTTAATATATTGAGATTGAGATTAATACAATTATAAAAATTATACTGAGAAAACTTTAAATTAACACAAAAATATAATGATAACAATTAAATAGATGTTCATCTATTTAATTGTCATGAACATCTATTTTCCCAATCAAGTTCTCTACAATATTTTTCCAATCAGTTGATGAACATCTATTTAATTGTTATCATTATATCTTGTGTAATTAATTTAAATTTTTCTTAGTATATATTTTATCATTCTATTAATTTTCAATCTCAATATGTTGAAAACCGATACTCTTAGTATTTATAACTTTAAAAAAGTGAATATGAAGAAAAATGAGGACGAAATGAGGATTTTAGAGAATGAAAAGCAATTTCTCTTCAAAAAATAAGCACGTGAGTTGCAAATTTATTTTTTCCACCTTCTATTAATAGTTAACTGAGACTTAATTGACATTTGTCGTTATATTTAACGGCAAGTAATGAGTGGAATTAATTGTGCAACTAAAAGTCCTTATTTTATAAAATTTAATCAAACATGAGACTATTTTTAAAAATTCATAAAGCGCGGGACTGTTTTTAAAATTATCCCATCTTATAGGACCAAGTTTGCAATTTTGCCTAACAAACACACCCTCTAAGTAAATCTTTTTGCATTTATTGCCCCTTTACATATAATTTTTATTACTCGTATTCTATTGTATCGTCTCTATGTATGCATGTAATAAATAATTTTTTTATATATAAAATATATTGTAAATAAAAAGAGAATATAAAAAAACACTTATCTCTTTGGATAGCTATTGAACATTCTCCGTTTTATGGTGATTTGAGTTTATGCTGAGTATATTTGCTGGTATGACAAAGAATTCAAGTGCTAAAATTCAAAAAGAAAAAAAAAATGAATGTTCTAAGTTAGGAGCCAAAAGGGGTTGTGGTTATGGACAATTTTCTTTCTTTTTTTTTTTTTTTTCTGGGAGAGAGAGAGAGTGTCGGGTTGAGGTATTAAACATGGAGTTTTCTAATATCTCATTGTCGAGAAAAGTGTCCCAGCAATTATTATACATAATTATAGTTAGGGATAATTACACCGTGATCTTTTGAGGTTTTGGTGTAATTACATATAGACCCCTTATAATTTAAAAGATTAGATTTAGTATCCCTAATCTTTCGTCTAACAAATAAGTCCCTCCATAAATTAAAATTCAACAAATTTATTGATATTAAACAAAAAAAAATTGAATGAAAATCAATATTTATCTTGATTGACTTATTAATTACTGATTTATTGTAGACCAAACAAATCTTTTCTGACTAAATTACCTTTATAAGTGTGAAGATATACCTCCTCACATGCATTAACGTGTCAAGATGTATTAATGAATGTAGTTCGGTAAAAAATATTTATTTGAGAAAAAAAAGGCAAAAATCACTAATGAGATATTTTTATCATTCCAAGATAATTGGCAATAAAAAACCAATACTTATATATCTATAATATTTAAATTGAAGTAGGTTTTAGACTAAAGGGATAGTTTTGATACCAATTGCACTAAATATAATTATGATATCAGAAAAATATGCCTTTTAACTTCCCAACTCATTTTGAATTGACTATTCAATCAAGTTCCTTTAGAAAATTAATTCAATGCAATTACATCTACTCAAAATTTAAATATACTCCCATTTTATTTAAGTTTATTGTTAATTGAAATAGAAACAATATATTAGTATTTGTGTTGCACATGTATATAATCAACGTTATCAATATTACATATATTGTATAAAATTTCAACTTTTAATTTATTTTGAATAAACATGTGTTGATAATTAATGCATTAGAAATAACATTATCATACAATTTTCGTATGTGAGGTTTTAAGACAATGACAAATTTTAAGATATAAGATTATGAACTTCAGAAAAATAAAAGAATTACTAAAAATTATGCGCACAGGTACTGCGTACCATGATATCTAGTGTATATACAAAACAAGAAAATGACTTAATAGCTACAAAAAAAAAAAAAAAAAGGTTTGATGCTTGAATTAGCGTCGAGCTAATTAGCAAGTTGAAATTTGCATTGCTAATCTACATTATTTAATAATATATATTTTAAAATAATTTGTTGGCAAGTAATTTTTATTGCTAAAGGTATTAGCAAGTAATTTTTTGATTAAATATTATAAATTAACAACGATAATTTTACTTACTAATTAATTCGATTGCTAAATTTTTTTGTTGCTATATACTATTTACTTCTTGTGATATGTACAACCACAAATTAAGGGTTACCTTCACATTAGTTTGCACATTTTACTTTACACTAGAAAAACTTTAACGTTTAACTATAACTAATTGTCATGGTTAAAAATAAATAGTTATAGTAAATAGTCATTCATCAAAGCCACACAATGGTTGTTGGCCGTGATTTTTGTGAGTGTAAGTTAAAATATTTATCATGGCTAAAAAGTATATGCAAAAATATTTTATTATGGCTCATAGCGTGACTAAGGGGTGGCAGACGAGTCGATCCTGAAGGAAAGCGGATCGGCCCGGAACGCGGCAGGAGCGCGGTGGAGATAAAAACGTGCGGAATAAAAAGAATTTAAATCGCGTCAAGGGGTGTTCCCTTGAACGTTCCCTTTTTGTTGGGCTATTGTGTATAAACGCAGAATATATAACATATATTAAAATAAATAAGCGTCCGTGGCTATAGAATAAAGAAGAAACCGGGAGCATAAATATAAATCGAAATACCTTTCTCGATTTTGTATTTTAATCAGCTACAGCGCATTGATTCCTTCTGACGTTCGTGTGTTTCCACGCGAGGTCCCAACGTAGAGACCCTCTAACGTGGTCCACACCACACTGGGAGAGATCTTGTTTTTCTTGCTAGAAAAAAACGGATCTAGAGGATGAAATCAAAGAAGAAATTACACTATCAAATTAGTGTTCCTTCTTGATCTTACTTTGTTCTTCAATTGATACTAGATCAATGAAGCAACAAAGAGGATTTAGAGAGTAGAGAGGGAGAGAGAGTGTATGGAGAGTTTTCATCTTTTTCCTAGAAAAAAATGAATAATGAAATTCATCATCAATAGGTGTTAGTATATCAATCTATATACATAATTAATGTGATTATTTGGAATGTGTCAGGTTCATCCAAGGATGTCCTAGATACATTCCAATCAATCACCATCAATTCTTCAATCAAGCCTACCATCTTTTAAGATATGATCAAATCATACCAAAAGGGAAGGGCTTGATTAGAGTTGATTTGTCTCTTACCAAAAGAGACAAGTCAACTAACACCTAGCATCCAACATGGCCAATTTTTTGCTCCCTCCAAAGTGACAATTTTTCGGCCATGCTTATTTAGGAAAAAAGTCTAACTTTTCTTATTCTATAAATGGAATTAACACACCTCTCGGATCAAAATTTAACGGACCGGGTTCTACCGTAATCCAATTAACGACGAACCCAAAATTAAATCCAATTTAAATTTTATGTCCCACTTAAATAATTCCCGTTGATCTTTTAATCCAGTAAAAGATGACCCAACATCTCAACTTTCCATATTAAATCAATAGATTCTATTTATAGATTAAACGAGGGCCCGATACAATATCGGCCCGTCCATTCCAATGGACAATCCCTTAAGTAATCCAATTAACTTATCATCCTCTGAAATTGACTCCAAGTCAATTACTTCACCTCCTCGGTGATTTGTGTGTGGACCCTTTAGGTTCATCACCTCAGCTAGACTTGGGCTCGTGTCCCAACAAGAGCCCGTCACCATGTGTGGCCATCTAGCAATGGTCCATGGCACTAGCTAGGTGAATGTTGCGTGAACATTTAGGCGCCGATTCCGTACGGGTACGGTCCTACTGTCGACCGTGTCCCGGCCTTAGTCTAGGTATGGAATTGGCCGTCGGTTTCATCCTTGACTAGGCAACTATGCTTCATACCCGAGATGCGTTTACTCTAATCGAACGAACGTAGGAAACCCTTTCCTACTCAATCAATTGCTATTACCATAATAGACTTTCAAGTCTAAACCATCTCAATGTGCAATAGGATTGTGAGACATCACCGTCATCTGGACATTTACTCTAACATGGCCAACCGACATATATCGCGATTGTTATGTTGTTTATCTTGGATCTGTCTTTTGTATCCACCGTCCTGGTTTGGTTTTCACATTACATACTGTTTGTATTTTTATTCCAACTTTTGGTGGGTGAGGTTTTTTTGTTTTTCAATTTTTTGGTGATGTTTTTTAGTTTTTTTTTTTTCTGGAGTGGTTCAAGGCTTATAATGACCTCATGACTTACAGAATGATCACCTCTCGCCAGATTCAAGATACAGTCTTCATTATATGCACGTGACTGAGGCCAATGATTCCACAAGTCCGAGGACTAATCCCGTACTACTCGAAATCGAAAAATTCTAGTCATGACCTGACACAATTAAGCCTCTAAGGCTTTCCATATGATTTTTTGTATCTCTGACGTTCCCGCAAGTCACTTCAGTCAGTCAACCACCTTGTCAACTACCTGGCACTAAAATGCATTAGACGTACCTTTGTCTGTCTCCGATGAAACTCGATCACTTCACCCAGTGAATGCAGAATACTTAGTGCAAGTTCTCAATAGAACACTTCGATTCCCAGTCTCGAGGTCCTTGACTTGGAATGTTTCAGACCAACCCTCAGAAGTTGGTTTCATAGGCGCACCCATCCAATATGCAGGACCCAACTACATGGATTATCCGATTGGTCTGTGGGCATTTGTTGTTGTGACGTTGAAATGTCGTTCAACGTTAGTAGTAAAGCACAACAAACACGGTTGCAAGTGATGAATCTACTTACTTTATTCATCAGGATAATATTATATTAATAAAGATTGACGAAATAGATTCCCAAAAACCGCCAATTCCAATTGACTTTCGTGGTCACCTATTCTAACTATCTCCCACTTTGACCTCAAAGCCAATTACCCATGTCTCTCAAAACCTTCTGAGAGTTGAGTTATTCTGTGATATTACCGGCTCAGTCTCGGCAAGTCTACTTTAATTTTCTTGCCGAGGTAATACAGTCCAACCGTAGATCTCGCCTCTTTCTACGCATCACTACCCTGCGATGGTGGCTGTCTAAGAATTTTCCATGGATCTTTTGTGATGAGATCGGTTTTTCGGCCCAAAAGGCTTTAGAATCCATAGCCTAGTTGTCAATGTGGGTTTCCTCCAAGGCAACTACTTTGGCTTGGCCGTGCTAGGATTTGTTTTGGGTTTTTCACGTTATTTACATCCATGTTTCCAATGGGTCCTATTTTCATCCAAAACCACTTTCCAGATAACAACTTCCTTAAGTTGGCATAATATTCGGGACTTTCGTTTTTGAAAACATTGAAGGTATCCTGGTTTTTGGAGTTTTGTTTACCTTTCCAAGCTACACACTCATCTAATTAAGTCAAGAACATACATAGGTAGTTTCAGATTGTTTTGTTTGAGACTATAATAGTTTAACTCACATGATTCTAGAAGCTAGTATCGCCCGCTATTAGCCTTCCAGAGTTCGTTGATTTCATCAACTCTCCTATAAACCGTTTATGTCAAAGAAACATAATCTACTTCTCTAATCCTTATTCAGGTCTTAAAGACTGCTCCTCAAAAATTGTTGTTTATTGCCTTGTTTGGTTTTTGAGGTGTTAAATTGTTTAGTGTGCTGCTGGGTTGGTTGTGTTGTGTCAGTCGATACACACCCGAATATCCGTTGTTATGTACGATGCATAAACATCATCAGTGCTGCCGCGTGGGGCCTGTATTTTGTGCATTACGCGAACAACATATGCATTCTGCGTTATTTGTTTTTTGGTGTCGGCTAAGATTGTGGTTAACCTTTTGGGTTAGACCTATTGTGGGTGGGATGATTAAAACATCTAAGCTTCGTTGTGCTTCATTAGTATAATGGTGGTTTGACTAAGTTTTGGACAACTTAGTCCTATTTTCATGGAGAATTGCGTGAACATAATGCTCGTTGTTTCTAGTAGTTTTCTTAACATCTTAATCTTCATTCCATGAATGATTATAGACGTTACAGCATTTAACACATTCGGAAGACTTACCATGGTTTTAAACACTCCCACTCACACACTAATGTCGTTATTGACGAGTTCATACATCGTATTTTTGGCTTCGTCAAAAACGAATATTCCAATCACATGAATCTCAAACCCAGTTTTTGAATTTCGGTAAGACAAGATCCCGCAGCTCCAAGCCATTTTTTTTGTTTCCAATCAGCGCGTCCCTTTGGATGTTTCCAACATCGCTTCTCCATATGTCCTTTGGATCATGCTCTAATTGATCGGTTTTTTGGTTGGTTTTTGGGGTTTAGAACCGGCGACCGTTCAGGAGTTTTGTATTTTTTAACTATTTTTGGTTGGATAGTTTGCTTTGCTGTTACGTTATTAGGTTGACCATCAGCCGTAGTTTTTTTTGAGGTATTCTGGTCATCTTGTGTTGGGTGGCGGGGTGTTGTGTTCCCTAGGAGAAGCTGGAATATAGCTTAGTGTGGAATAATGCTCTGATGTTTGGCATTGAGATCTTGTTTTTGCGCACTAGACCTGCACAAAATCAGATACTGCGTTCTAGGTCTGTCTTCTTGCTATGTGCCTTCTAGTCCCTTGAGTATGCAGGACCATCCCAGTATTATACTAAAGAACTTTGTAGAATATAGTCTTCCAAACCATTATCCAATTATGGGTAACTAGATCATGGTTTTAAGATAAGTGCATTGTTTCTCAACCTAGCAACTTTCAAGCCTAATGTCTAGGATGGGCTAAGGTAACTTCAGTGAAATACCCAGTCGACAACCAAGTCCAACAGGGTTCGTTTTCTCCCTTATCAGCAAGACCATTCAACCCATGGCCTGCTTCAACAAGAATTTCACTGATTGAGAAATTTCATTCTCATTCGGGATAATTCGAGAACTCCCACTGATATCAACACATCCTCTTGATCTAATCAAAAGGTAACACAATTTGAAATTCACCACTTCCAGGTCTAATGACACCCGTAAACCCGACTACCAAAGGTTCTTAGACTTGTGAATCCTCTTTTTAGTCTTGTGTTGTATTCAACAATTCCTTACACAGATATCCTTTATGGATCACAATCCAATAGGCTGTTAGCATTCCCACTAAATATACACCTTCTCGATCTAATCGAAAGGTGACCAATTGGTTTCACCAACTCCAAGTTCTTAATTCCCGGAACCTACCAAAAGTTCTTAGACTTGTGAACCCTACTCTGGTCCTGTGTATTCAGTAATCACATTAGAAGTCATTTTAGATTCCAATCCAATAGACTATCTGCAAAACCGCTTTGTCTAACAAAATGGCTCTCTAGTCTTTTCCTTCTCATAGAAGATTTGCCAGGCTAGCAGATCCAGAATCATCTATTGCTAGACTCTTTGGATCTTCCAACTTCCTCATCCTTAATTAAGGAAACTGACCTAGCCATGGATGCTAAATCCGTAAGTTCATCTTGATATATACCATTTTTAGTCATTTATTTCGAGTACTCATAATCCAATTATGGGATAGTGTCAAGTGTTTTAGTACCAAACTAGTAGACAAAGAATCGCCATTATTTGTCAAAATAAAAATAATTTTTTATTGATCAAATTATTGTATCCAAAATTGTTCAACAATAGATGGAACATATTTTGATCATGCTAGGTTACATAATTCCCACAGATACAATGCTTAACATGATCACTACTAAAGCCTAACTAGTCCTTGAGTTCTTTGCAGCATCAGTTCCGCCATTGATCTAGACCTTTAGGATCGTCTGTCTTAGCTTTCTATTCCTTATTTTATTGATCACCTGTGAACCATTCACAGGTTATGAAAAGGACTGGTATCCAATACCAAAGAACAACATAGTTGGATCATGTTGACACTAAATTCAAATGTCACCTTCATTGGAAATGACTTTAGGAAACTCCGTCTTCCAATTTGTCCCTTTTCTCCACAGTTAATGCAAAACATCGTATTCGGAACCTCGTGAATGCCGAACCCTTTTCCTCTCTTCCTTTTACCCCTACCCAGCAGTTTGTAACAGGAGCACTCAAAGTGCTGGCAGCGGCTGATATTGCCTAAGCCTTCTTCCTCTTCCTGCAGTCCGGCACCCTTGCTCTTGTACTGACGATCCTTCTATTATCTTCGCTCCCGAAGAATGCCTTCATTGCATCATATCTAACATGCCGGTCTGTAGGATCCAAGCTTGTTGTTTAGACTTGCTTGGGTAATGAAAGATCATCAGAGTGTTGAGATTTTTATGGGGGAGGTTTTCTAGCCGGGAGGAACATCCTCTGAGAGCAGCCTATCATACTACTTCTGCATTATCTCAGTTTACAATGGATGCCAGTATGATTGCTGCAGACCTTTCAGTTGAATCCTATCATTATCAAGACCTTTTTTTCTACGGATTAGTTTGACTTCTTCATTGAACGTCAAACGTTCTTTGGGCGATGACCCTTCCGGCAAGGTCTGAGGAAAAACCTTATCCAGATTGTTGTATCTATAAGTGTGGTTCTTTGAAATTCTAAAGACCATCTTAAGATTGTCACAGTCGGGCTGGTAATACGCTCCATTTAGAAATATTAGTCTCAAGTATAAGGGTAGTGGATTCTTTTGGGGTTTTTAGACATCAACAGTTAAACAGAAAAACATTCAGTAGATTATAACAATATTATGTTCAAGTTAAGACTTGGTCCTTTAGTCATTAACCCCTCCCACTATTTTATGAAAAGCCCATCACTCTCAAATGAAGGTTTCGGGAAATTATTTCCTAGTGGCTTGGGATCCACAAGCCAATTCTCCATGCCCCACTTTTACGATTCACATGGAAAAAGCCTCATGGGAGGTATCTAATACCATTCTCAACCGATGAGATTCCCAAGATATTCTGCCTCACCTCTTCACATGATCTCGAGGACTCCAAGTGAATCATGCTACTCAATGTTAGGCCCGACCCATCGACCAATCATACCTCAACTGTCGCCCCCCACGACTCGTGAGACAGGAAAACAGTGACCGTACTCTTTGTTCACAACAACGGTGCAGCTTTCCTCTATTCCAAATGTGCCACGACTCGTGAGACCACACTTGGGTAGCGGTAGCTTCCTCACGACATTGCCATGGATGGAAGGCTTTAGACAGATCAAAACCATTTTGATCCAAGTCCATCATGGGCCTAATATTTCAACTTGGTCCAACAAAGTGAGAGTTCGAAATTATTGACCGAGACCTTATCACATTAATATTTTGCAGCATAAATATTCAAAATATAAAGCATTTAAATAAATGCATCGCATGCAAGCAAATCTATCATACCCCTGTTGGATGATCACGAGCCCAACCTATGCGACCCACTGAGCCCGCAATGAGTCTATGGTCTGTCTAGGGTGGTCCTACACTATTATAACAAATTAAACAGATGTCATGCCAATGGGCCTTGCACCCTATTTGTTTCGCCTTGATGTCTCCCCTTGGGCCTCCGTCCAACGTAGGCCTCCTTTTTCTTCCTGGGCTTCCCTTATTATACGTAAAATGTAAAATCTCACCAAAAAATTCCTAACTACTCTCATTACAAGATAAATGGAATACATGGGAAATAAAAGGAAAAAGACAAGCCTTAACATCGTGAGGCGAAAGTGGGAGATAATAGTCCCAAAACAAGAGGCACGCAGGCCCCACCCAAAAGGAATTTAAAACCATACATAGGTCAATAGGCTTCGTGATTATCCATTGTAAATCCAATTAACAAAACACAACATAATTACATATCCAATATAATCATGCTCCAAATAATACAAACCATGTATAAAATAAATGATATCCAATATCAACCCATAACATAATTAAATGCAGAAAAATACATGTAAAAAAAATGCAATTAAAAATGGATATTAGAAACCTCGTACAACCCATGTACATATTTATTTATTTATTTATTTTTTGTCTAGAAACTATTTCCAAAATAATCTTAGGCCATTTAATTTTAGGAAAAATCGTTCTCAACTAAAATTAAATCAGCCATAAATTAAATATTTTAGAAAAAATATGCAGAATACCAGAAAATCAAATTTTTCGAAAAAAACGGCCCAGCCTTTCGGCCAGGTTGCCGGCCCGCGCGCGGGCGCACAGGCGTCACTGCCTGCGCGATGCGCGCGCGCACGCCTGGGCCCGCGGGCGCCCTGCCTGCGCGCGGCAGCAGGCAGCCTGCTGCCGACGACAGCGGCTACTGCTGTAATTTTTTTTTTAATTTCTGCACATAAAAAATGAAATAAATACCCAGATTTTAGAAAATTCAATTTCTAAAATCACCGAAATATATGATTTATCACATAATTAAACATGTAAATTTCAACAAACAATTATAAAATTAAAAGTAATAATCACATGCTTTTAAAGCCGATCTAAACACGTCGAACATGCTTGTATATGTTAAAACATGTAAACCATAGCCACATACACCGATCCGGGCTCTGATACCATTTGAAGGAAGCGCGGTGGAGATAAAAATGTGTGGAATAAAAGAATTTAAATCGCGTTCAAGGGGTTTTTCCTTGAACGTTCCCGGGCTATCGGTGTATAAACGCAGAATATAAACATATATAAAGTAAATAAGCATCCGTGGCTATGGAATAAAGGAGAAACCAGGAGCATAAATATAAATCGGAATACCTTTCCGATTTTGTATTTTGATCGGCTGCACGCATTGATTCCTCCCGACGTTCGTCCACGCGAGGTCCCAACGTAGAGACCCTCTAACGTGGTCCACACCACACTGGGAGAGATCTCGTTTTTCTTGCTAGAAAAAAATGGATCTAGAGGATGAAATCAAAGAAGAGATTACACTATCAAATTAGTGTTCCTTCTTGATCTTACTTTGTTGTTCAATTTGATCCTAAATCAATGAAGTAACAAAGAGGATTTAGAGAGTAGAGAGGGAGAGAGAGAGTGTATGGAGAGTTTTCATCTTTTTCCTAGATAAAGATGAATAATGAAATTCATCATCAATAGGTGTTAGTATATCATCTATATACATAATTAATTTGATTATTGGAATGTGTTTAGGTTCATCCAAGGATGTCTGGATACATCCCAATCAATCACCATCAATTCTTCAATCAAGCCTACTATCTTTTGAGGTATGATCAAATCATACAAAATGGGAAGGGTTTGATTAGAGTTTATTTGTCTCTTACCAAAAGAGACAAGTCAACTAACACCTAGCATCCAACATGACCGATTTTTGCTCCCTCCAAGGTGGCAATTTTCGGCCATGCTTATTTAGGGAAAAAGTCCAACTTCTTCTTATTCCATAAATGGAATTAACACACCTCTCGGATCAAAATTTAACGGACCGGGTTCTACCGTAATCTAATTATGACGAACCCAAAATTAAATTCAATTTAATTTAATGTCCACTTAAATAATTCTCATTGATCTTTTAATCCAATTAAAAGATCCAACATCTCAACTTCCCATATTAATCGATAAATCCTATTTACCGATTAAACGAGGGTCCGATACAATATCGGCCATCCAATGGACAATCGCTTAAGTAATCCAATTACTTATCATCCTCTGAAATTGACTCCAAGTCAATTTCTTCACCTCCTCGGTGATTTGTGTGTGACCCTTTAGGTTCACCCTCAGCTAGACTTGGGCTCGTGTCCAACAGGAGCCCATCACCATGGGTGGCCGTCTAGCAACAGTCCATGGCACTAGAGACTAGGTGAATATTGACGTGAACATTTAGGCGCCGATTCTGTATGGGTACGGTCCTACTGTCGACCGTCTCCCGGCCTTAGTCTAGGGTATGGATTTGGCGTCGGTTCCCATCCTTGACTAGGCAACTATGCTTCATACCCAAGATGCGTTTACTCTATCGATCGACGTAGGAAAACCCTTTCCTACTCAATCAATTGCTATGGCCATAGACTTTCAGAGTCTAAACCATCTCAGAGTGCATAGGAGACATCACCGTCATGTACTGACAGGGGGAAATCCTATCTTGCAATCCACCGTCCTCGCTACATACTCCAACTGCACTGGACAAGGCTTATAATGACCATCTTACAGAATGATCACCTCTCGCCAGATCCAAGATACAATCTTCATATGCACGTGACTGCCATGATTCCACAAGTCCGAGGACTAATCCCGTACTATCGGAACTGGGAATTCTAGTCATATCGACCAAGCCTCCAATGCTTGCATATGACGATTCTCGCCAGTCACTTCAGTCAGTCAACCACCTTATCAACTAACCCACTAAAATTGCATAGACGACCTTCGTCTGTCGCCGATGAAACTTGACACTCACCCAGTGAATGCAATACTTAGTGCAAGTCTCAATAGAACACTCGATGCCCAGTCTCGAGGTCCTCGACTTGGAATGTTTCAGACCAACCCTCAGAAGTTGGTTTCATAGACGCTATCCAATGCGCAGCCCAACTACATGGGTTATCCAATTGGTCTGTGGGCATTTGTTGTGACGTTGAAACACCGTTCAACGTTAGTAGTAAGCACAACAAACAAAGTGCCAGTGATGAATACTGACTTTATTCATCAGGATAATATTGTATTAATAAAGATTGACGAATAGTTCCCAAAACTGCCAATCCAATTGTCTCTCTGGTCTCCTATTCTAACAGAGCCGGCTTGATTTTGAGCTCGACTCGAGCTCGAGCTCAATTCTCTTTGTTCGTTAAGCCTGCAAACGGCTCACGAGCTTTTCCCTTTTTTAAAAAAAAAATTAATTTTTTTTAGAAGTTTTATATGTTTAATTTTTTATATTCAATACTTTATCAATTTCATACTCAAAATTGACCATATATTATAATTATTAATTAATATCATACATTTTATTTTAGATAATAATAAACTATGGTATTGGTACTTTTATTTATACATTTAATCTTTATAATTTATATAAAAACAAACTTAATTAATAATTTAGTAAATTTTAATATTTTTTAAAATAATTAATTAATATGACACATATAAATTTATTTTATTATTTTAATATCTATTTATAATCTCTTATACTTTTTAAATTGACAAGTCCTAACAATTAACTTATGAATTTTATATCTCTTTGTGAATTTTATATTTATATCAAAATACATAGTATACATTATACAATCTACAAATTTTACTTATAAATTTATGTCAAAAATTAGTGATTTTCATGAATTAATCTAAAGATGATGATGATAATAACAATAATAATAATAATAATAATGATGATGATGATGATGATGATGATGATGATGATGATGACGACGACGATGATGATGGTAACATGGTTGAATAATTTTAATTATTTTTATTGTTATGTATTATATATAATGAGATCAACAAGCTTAATCAATAATTTAGTAAGTTTTTAATAATTTTTTTAAAATAATTATTTAATAAGACACATATAAATTCTATGTTATATTTTCATATCTATTTAACCTCTTGTACTTTTTTAAATTGACAAGTCCTAATAATTAACTTATTATTTTTTATATCTATTTTTGAATTTTATATTTATATCAAAATTCATAGTATACATTATACAATCTATAAATTTTACTTATAAATTTATGACTTAGTGATTCCCATGAATTAATTTAAAGATGATGATGATAATAATAATAACAGTAACAATAATAATAATAATAATAACAATAACAATAACAACAATAATAATAATAATAATGATGATGATGATGATGATGATGATGATGATGATGATGATGATGATGATGGTAACATGGTCGAATAATTTTAATTATTTTTATTGTTATGTATTATATATAATGAGATCAACAAGCTTAATCAATAATTTGATAAGTTTTTAATAATTTTTTTTAAAATAATTATTTAATATGACACATATAAATTCTATGTTATATTTTCATATCTATTTAACCTCTTGTACTTTTTTAAATTGACAAGTCCTAATAATTAACTTATGATTTTTTATATCTATTTGTGAACTTTATATTTATATCAAAATTCATAGTATACATTATACAATCTATAAATTTTACTTATAAATTTATGACTTAATGATTCCCATGAATTAATCTAAAGATAATGATGATAACAATAATAACAATAACAATAATAATAATAATAATAACAACAACAATAATAATAATAATAATAACAACAACAATAACAATAATAATAATAATAATGATGATGATGATGATGATGATGATGATGATAATGACGACGATGATGATGGTAACATGGTTGAATAATTTTAATTATTTTTATTGTTATGTATTATATATAATGAGATCAACAAGCTTAATCAACAATTTGGTAAGTTTTTAATAATTTTTTTTAAAATAATTATTTAATATGACAAATATAAATTCTATGTTATATTTTCATATCTATTTAACCTCTTGTACTTTTTTAAATTGACA
Organism: Sesamum alatum; assembly: GCA_034509735.1. NCBI lineage: Eukaryota > Viridiplantae > Streptophyta > Magnoliopsida > Lamiales > Pedaliaceae > Sesamum > Sesamum alatum. The sequence continues at coordinate 19,217,676 of JACGWO010000007.1, read as the reverse complement.
AGTCCTAATAATTAACGTATGATTCTTACTTATAAATTTATGTCAAAACTTATAATTTATAGATAATTTAAATTTTTTGCAACGATTTTAGATCAATCATAGTTATTAATAATTATTTATCTTATTTTTAATTTATAACCATTAAAATTATAATTAATAATAAATTTTCTTCTAGTTTCAACTAGCGGTTCGGACACGGTCATCACTACGTAATTTGTTGGGAATATGTATATGTAACAATGCATAATGGAATCGAATGAGATGTAATAAAAAATGGAGAGCCCGCCTTGAATGCCGGGCAGAACAAGACAGGACTGCCTTTGTAAGGGCAGATTAGCAGAAATGCAGAGAGGGGGAGAAAGAGAGAGAGAGCGGGAGAGAGAATGGTCTCAATCAGAGGCCACTCTCCTCATTCCCAAACCAATAGTACTATAAAAACGCTGTGTGTCATTTACTACTGATCATTACTATGCACAATAAGCAAACCCTACAACTGTGTACTCTTGCTGCATGTTGGACAGGTACACAAATATCAAAAATAAAACTTCCCTCTCTTTTCAGACAATTCTCGCATGTATAAATAAAGTTAGAGAAAATTGTCAATTTTTAAATATAAAGTGATTTATAATACTAGTCTCATATTTTTTGAAATAGTTAAGATTAATTCCATATTTTAAGAAAACGTTGCAAAGTTTGTCCCACCATTGCAATATTAGTCCCACACCTTAGAAAAATATTGCAAAGTTAGTCTCACGCTTTAGGAAAACGTTGCAAAGTTAATCCTAAATGTTGCAAATTTTTTTTTACGATGGACTGACTTCGCAATATTTTCCTAAAGTCTAGGACTAATATTAGCTATTTCAAAAAATATAGAACTAGTATTGCAAACTATCCTATATTTTCGGACCAAAATTGTTATTTTCTCTTTAAGTTAAGTGACCATTCTTATGTTATTGTAACATGACTAACAATATTTTCATATATATAATTAACTCACAATTCACAACTACTTGATATGTTGGCAAACACTACAAGAAAAAAACTCAACAACTACAAAAAAATTTGATGGTTAAATTAGCGTCGAGCTAATTAGTAAGTAAAAAATTTTCGCATAATTTAATACAAAAAATTTACTTTCTAATGAATTAGCAACCAAAATTTACTTGTTAACGAATTTAGCAACAAATTATTTAAAATATTATATAAAATAGTGTAGATTAATAATACGAATTGTACTTTCTAATTAGCTCGATACTATTTTTTGTTAGTAGCTATCGGACTATTTTGTTGTAGTGAAATAATCGAACAATATTCCCAAAATCTCATCCTACTTCTCAATAGGAAATGGCCCAAGTAGAGAAAAAGAAAATTTTAGTTTTAGATAATTAAGAGAGAGAAAGTGAGAGAGAATAACATTAAGGGATGAATATTAAAGTACTGATGGACAAATGAATAAGGAATAATTGATTGGTTTAAGGGGGGTGGGGGCATTAATTTGAGTGGGGCAGGTGAGTCAGGTATCAATCATAAAGCAATGGATTGCAAAATCATTGAATGATTTCTGGTCCCCATTATCTTTCCTTTCTTTTTTTCTTTTTTTTCTTCTTTTTCGTCAAATTGATGTGGTTGGATTTTATATTTGTATGCTTGCGTTTAGTGCTAACAATTCTGTATGACAAGTCGCTTGCAATCACTCGTGTTTGTCTTGTTTATTTCAAACACTATTTTCATTATGTAACATATTCCTTTCGAGCCAAAGCGTGTGCAAATTTTCGCCCTAAAAAAGAAAATGAAAAACTTGTGTCTAACTCCATCCATCAGAAATTAGCTAAGGTTCCTATACATGTAGAGGGGGCTTAATTTCTATTTACTGTCTATATATGGGATAGTGGTAAAATAAGAACCTTAGATATAGGGATAATAATTAATATTTTGAATTAAATAATTTTTTTTTTTTTTATAATTGTAGGACTCCGGACACCGAATTTTGTTGATGTGTACAAATTTTAGAATTTTTTAAATTGGGGAAAAAGTTTATTGAACATTTTTTATTATTCATCCACCACATAAGCGCTGAAATGAAAAAATCTCCTGTCATTTTTTTTTTGGCAAGTCAATACTTAGGTGGTAGAGTATTTTTAAGAACATGCATAATCAACAAAATCTTTAATTTAAAAATCTTGGATTTGTCCTCCTCAACAAGCAGGACAGTAAATATAATTAAGTCTATATAGAGGGAGATACATTGAAACTCAAATTTTGTATTTCTCTGCAGTTTAAATATTCATTGGCAAAGTAATCCCCATGTGCGAGTAATTAATTCGGTGTCACTTACATTTTGTATATGAGAATTAGGACTTGCATTTTCTGAATGAAATCGAGCGTAGTGGGAAAATCCCATAGAATGAGTCAATTTGCCACCTTCAATTCAGTACCAAATTGTTAATATTTTCATCTTCAAAATTGAGGGATAGTTGAGCCATTGATACTTTGCATTGGTCCACCATGTCACGCCTCAAGTTCAAGAATATTGGTACGATCTAGATCCGGTCGGCTCAGGATGAACGAAGCAGGCCTGGTCCAAGAAAGAGCGCGGTCACGCAAGGGGCTAGGCCCAAATTTTTTCCAGTCACAACGAGAAGTAAGCTCAAAAATAGCGGGCTCCATCCAGGAAGTGAAACGTTATGTGGATCGTCCCGGGAGATGAACGCGAATAACGGAAGTACGAAAGATTGCATAATAAAATTACAAAGCATAATTAAACGAAATTTAAATCATGCATAACATACATAACCGGATCAAGGGGCGTGCCCTTGATTCTCTCGGGCGTTCGGTGTATCTCATGTTCAATAAAACACAACATGGAGACCATAGAATTGAAACCGGAAAAACGTAATTAAACAACCTACCTGGTTGTAATTTTGTCTTTGTTCGGCTACATGCATTGTTCCCCGTTTTGCACCAAGATCTCAAAAAAGAGACCCTCTAAATCATGACACTCGCTACACCGGAAAGCAAAGAATCCTTGTGCTAGCAAGAAATTATTTGGGAGAAGAGACATCGTTACACGCTATCAATTAACGCAATCAATGTCTCTTATGTTCTAGCTTGAATAAAATCAAGAAGAACAAAGTAGAAATCTTGGAGAGTATAAGAGGGGATGGGCGAATTCTTGAGAGAATTTTGGGAGATGAGAGTTGTAGAGATTAGTTGGTGTGTGTGTGTATTTTTGAGTATTTATAGAAGATGGAATTTCCTATTCCTTCTGAAACTCTTCTAAAGAGACACACTTTGACTAGGATTTTGACCTAGTCAAATCCTAGTCAAACTAGGCTTTGATTAAGTCAAATTAATCATGACCCTTCATCTCATCAATCCCTTGATCAAATCTTGTCCATCCATTTTGATGGGCTTTATGGAATGTGCTTTATTTAATTCTAAATCAAATAATCCCATGGACTTTATATTAAATCCTATTTAATAAACTAAGTCCATTAATTAATTAATGGAATGGACTTCATTTAATTCCCAATTAAATAGTCCGATGAACTTTATATTAAATCCTATTTAATATACCAAGCCCATTAATTAATTCACCCTTTTAATCTAATTAAAAGGGAAGCCCATGCTTTATAAAAATCCATAAATCTAATTTATGAACTCAAGCCAATTATTCCAAATAATCCATCGAGGCTTGAATCTCCAAGAAGTATAATTTAATTTCATTAAATTAAACCTTCTCCTCGAATTAATTTCAAATTAATTCCCTTTCATTTGGTGTAGCGGCTGTGACTCATTAGGTTCACCTTTCAGCTAGACTTGGACCTACTTCTTGTTATTTCATAACCAAAGTAGTCCGTTACCATGGATGGCCATCTAGCAACGGTCCATGGCACTAGAGACTAGGTGAATATGTGGTGTGAACATTTAGGCTTCGAGTTTCATGCAGGTACGGTCCTACCGTCGCTCGATACGTATGGGTACGGTCCTAATGTCGCCTGTCTCCCGGCCTTTAGTCTAGGGCATGGAATTGGGCATCGGTTCCCATCCTTGACTAGGCAACTATGCATAATGCTCGAGATAGGTTTAACTCGACGTAGGAAATTCTTTCCCACTACATCAAGTGCTACGGCCATAGACTTTGTGAGTCTAAACCATCTCCGAGCGCATAGGAGATCTCGCTGTCATATCCTTTGACAGGGGACAGATCCTATCTTGGAATACACTGTTCTTACATACTCCGACTGCACTGGACGAGGCTTATGATGACCATGTAATATAACCGGTCAAATTTCACCAGATCCAAGATACAACCTTAGTATGTATGGGACTGCCGTGATCCTCAAGTCCGAGGACTAATCCCGTACTTTCGAAACCGGGAATACGAGTCATACTGACCAAGCCCGAGTGGCTTCCATATGAAGATTCCCGCGAGTCACCTCAGTCAGCAGCCACCCAGCTGGCTGACCCACTAACACTGCATGGATGAGTCTCGTCACTTGTCGATGAAATGCGACTACAGATGCTTAGTGCAAGTCTCAAATGGATTCTCGATGCCCTGTCTCGAGATTCCTTTGACTTGGAGTATTTCAAACCGATTCGGCGAAACTGATTTCATGAACCTGCCTCCAAGCGTAGTTCCAATTTCCCGAAATGTTATTTCAGTCTGTGGGCGTTTGTGTGACAAGCAGTAAGTACAACAAACTCATGCCTATGAATCCTTATTACATTCATTAACATAACATTACTTGTTCACAGATTGACGAATGGTTCTCAGAACAATCAATACCATTGACTTTCTGGTCACCTATTCTAACAAGAAGGCCCAGCCCAGAAGGAACTCTCGAAAGCCCAAGGCCACGAAGGTAGCCAACAAAGCTGTGTTTTTCCAGTCATCAGCTGACATGGACAGACACACAATTCCAAGAAAAGTGCGAGTGGAAATTGTTCGCCATTATCTGAAAATACTATAAAGCCCGATTTTGAGGGGACTTATCCACTTATCCCCCCAAAGATGAAGGAGTCCTCTGTTATAATAGGTGACCAGAAAGCCAATAGGTTTGGCGTTTTGTAACCTATTTGATAACTTGATTTAACGTAATATTATGTGATGAATAAAATGAGTGTTCTGAAGGACAAGCGGATCCGCCCGGGAGCGCGAGCGGAAGCGAGAAAGCGAGAAATTGTGCACAAATTAAAATCTAATTTAAATATGCGAATCCCAAGGAGTGTACCATTGGGTTCTCAACCGGGCGTTCGATGTAGGATGTGTAAATATTAGAAACATATATTTAAACACATAGGGCATAGATGTATATTAAATCAATCAAAGCGTAATAAACCGTTACCTTTGATTATTTAGCGTATGCTCCCGGCTACTTGCGTTGTTCCTTCTCCGGAATGCTCACGAAATCCAAACGTATGGGTTCACCAAAGGTGATCCACACCACACCGGAAGAAACACACGTTCTTCTTGCTAGAAAAGAACGGGCTTAAGAATGAATCGGTTTAAGAGAAGAACACTATGAATTAGTGTTCTCTTAAACTTACTTTGTACTTTTTCTTGATTCAAAATCAAGTGAAGAACACAAGAGTGAGAAAGGGAGAGAGCACGAAATTTGAGAGAGAGGAGAGGGATTTTTGTCTTCTCTTTTTCCTAGAAAAAGATGAATAATGAATCACTTATGCTTGGTGTTGTATATTCTAATATATATACATAATTAATGTGATTATTGGAATGTGTCTAGGTTCATCCAATGATGTCTAGATTCATTCCAATCAATCAACATTAATTCTTCAATCAAGCCTACCAAAATTTATGGTATGATCAAATCATACCAAAAGGGAAGAGCTTGATTGGAGTTGATTTGTCTCTTTCCAAAAGAGACAAGTCAACATACCACCTAGCATGAAACATGGCTGATTTTGCTTCCTCCAAGGGAGCATGTCGGCCATGTTTAATTAAGGGAAGAAGTCTAACTTCTTCCTACTCCAAAATAGGAATTATTTCTCCTCTCGGGTATAATTTAATGGACCGGGTTTTATCGTAATCCAATTGCGACGAGCCCAACATAAAATTCAATTTAATGTCCATTTAAATTATTCCCGTTGATCTTTTAATCCAATTAAAAGATCCAACGTCTCAATGTCTCAACTTTCCATATTTAATCGAAAATCCAATTTACCGATTAAATGAAAGCCCGATACAATATCGCCCCTTCCATCGAATGGACTTTCCCTTAAGTAATCCAATTACTTATTTTATCCTTCGAGATTGACTCCAAGTCGATCTCTCAACCTCCTCGGTGATTTGTGTGTGACCCTTTAGGTTTACCCTCAGCTAGACTTGGGCCCGTGTCCCACAAGGGCCCGTTACCATGGGTGGCCGTCTAGCAACGGTCCATGGCACTAGAGACTAGGTGAATTGGCGTGAACATTTAGGCGCCAATTCCGTACGGGTACGATCCTTCCGTCTACCGTCTCCCGGCCTTAGTCTAGGGTATGGAATTGGGCGTCGGTTCCCATCCTTGACTAGGCATCAATGCTTAATTGCGTCGAGACCACGTATGCTTCATTGCATCGACACAGGAAACCATTCCCTGTTCGACCAACCACTGTGGCCACAGCTTCAAACAGCATGAACGTGTCTCCGAGTGCATAGGAGATACCTCTGTCACATACTGACAGGGGACGGATCCTCTTCTTGGAATCCACCGTCCTCGCTACACATTCCGACTGCACTGGACAAGGCTTGTGATAATCATCTTACAGAATGATTACCTCTCGCCAGATCCAGATACAGCCGTCCTGTGCACGCGACTGCCATGATTCCTCAAGTCTGAGGATTACTCCCGTACTATCGGAACCGGGGAAAACCAATCATACCGACCAAGCCTCCAAGGCTTCCATATGATGATCCCCGCGAGTCAGTCCAGTCGGCTCGACCCCAGTCGACCAACCCATCAAGATCGTGTAGGCGTCCCACGCCTGTCGCCGATGAAACACGACGCTCATCCAATGAACACGACTCTTGACGCAAGTCTCAATAAGACTCTCGATGCCCTGTCTCGAGGTCCTCGACTTGGAATGTTTCAGACCCAACTCTTAAAGTTGGTTTCATGACCACCATCCAATGCGTGGCCCAACTGCACGAGTTGTTATCCATGGTCTGTGGGCTTTGTTGCAATATAAGTTAAACACCGTTTTAACAAATGTAAGATGAGCGCAACAAAGAAGGTACCATTGGTGACGAATACTCATCTTATTCATCACATAATAATATTACATTTACATCAAGTTGTCAGATAGGTTACAAATCGCCAAACCAGGCTTTCTGGTCACCTATTCTAACAATCTCCCTCTTGACCTAAAGCCAATCACCCATTTGCCTCAAACCTCTTATTCAGATAGTGAGTATGGGCAACTTGCGACATGGGCTTAGCAAGTGGATTTGCTATGTTTTCTGCGGAGCTGACTCGGTCCAACCGAACGTCACTCCTGCTATCCATCTCTCTAAGTAGATGGTAGCGTCTAAGAATATGCTTGGATCGTGATGAGATCTTGGTTCCTTTGCTAGCACTATCGCCCCGTTGTTATCATAAAAGATAATTACAGGCTTAGCAATGCTAGGTACTACATCCACCCCTTGGATGTAGCTCATCAACCAAACCACTCCTTAGCGGCTTCCAAAATCGCTATGTATTCAAAACTCTATGGTGGAGTCCGCCGTGGTAGCCTACTTGGAACCCTTCCAAGTAACCACGCCACCATTTAGTCTAAATACAAAACCATACTGAGACTTGGCATCATCGTCATCCGACTGGAAGCTAGCGTCGCTATAGCCTTCCAGTATCAACTCTCCACCGCCGTAGATCAAGAACATGTCCTTAGTCCTTTTCAGGTACTTTAGGATAGTCTTGACTGCACTCCAGTGTGCCTCCCCGGCACACAACTGATATCGGCTAGTTACGCTCAAAGCGAAAGCCACATCAGGTCTAGTGCACTGAATAACATACTGTATGCTGCCTACAGTTGAAGCATAGGGGATGTCCAACATCCTTTTAAGCTCCTCATCAGTCTTAGGATACTGCTTCTTGGATAACTTAATTCCATGCCTCATAGGAAGAAATCCTCGTTTTGAGTTCTCCATCTTGAATCTCTTCAAAACTTTCTCAATGTACGAGGACTGGGCCATTCCTAACATCCTTCTATACCTATCCCTGTAGATCTTGATGCCAAGGATGTAGGATGCCTCGCCCATATCCTTCATCGAGAATTGCGTTGACAACCAAGCTTTAGTGGTACCTAACATCTTAGCATCATTCCCAATGAGTAAGATGTCATCCACGTAAAGCACCAGAAACGCAATTGAGCTCCCACTGATCTTCTTGTATACACAAGGATCGGACTCGTTCTTGATGAAATCATATCCCTGTATGACTTTCATCAAAACGTACGTTCCAGCTTCGGGAAGCTTGTTTGAGGCCATAGATGGACCTTCGGAGACGGCAGACCTTCTGCCCTTCTCCAACAGTTGTGAAACCTTCCGGCTGATCCATATAGATCTCTTCCTCTACGAAACCGTTGAGGAAGGCCGTTTTCACGTCCATCTGCCATATTTCATAGTCACACCATGCTGCTATGGCAAGTAGTATCCGAATGGACTTGGCCATTGCTACGGGCGAGTAGGTTTCCTCAAAATCGACCCCAGGTCGTTGAGTGTAACCTTTCGCCACAAGCCTGGCTTTGAAGGTTGTAACCTCCCCGTCAGCTCCAAGCTTACGTTTGTAGACCCATTTACACCCTACGGGTTTAACCCCTTTGGGTGGATCTACTAGGGTCCAAACCTTGTTTGTACCCATCGAGTCCATCTCGAATTTCATGGCCTCAAGCCACTTGTCCGAATCGATGTCCGACATTGCTTCTCCGTACGTCTTCGGATCATTATCCAACTGACCGGTCAGGCCCAGAAATCCATACCTATCAGGTGCATGGGATACTCTGGCCGACCTACAGAGAACAATATCAGTGGGAACCACTGGCTCAGATGTCACTGCCGCCTCATGGGGTACCTCACTTGATTCCTCAAGGAGTACCTCATCGCGTCGACTATCCGATGGAAAACCTTTTTCCAAGAACACTGCATTTCGCGAGACAAAAACCTTTTGCTCGGAGGGATCATAGAAATAATACCCCGCAGTTTCTTTTGGATAGCCGATGAACCTGCATAAACTAGACCTCGAGTCCAGTTTATCTCCCACTAATCTCTTGACATATGAGGGGCAACCCCACACTTTCAAGTATTTGTAGGAGGCAGGCTTGCCATACCATATCTCATATGGCGTCTGGGATACCTTTTTAGATGGCGCCAAGTTCAAAACTTTGGCCGCCATCTCAAGAGCGTATCCCCAGAAGGAAAGGGGTAGTTCGGTAAAACTCATCATGGATCGGACCATGTCCAACAAGGTCCGATTCCTCCTTTCAGACACACCATTAAGCTGCGGTGTTCCAGGAGGGGTCCACTGAGAGAGAATCCCATTCTCTTTTAGATAATCAGTAAACTCACCACTCAAATACTCTCCACCTCGGTCCGACCAAAGGGCTTTGATCTTCGACCAGTTTGGTTCTCTACTTCAAGTCTGTATTCCTTAAACCTTCCAAAGGCTTCAGACTTGTACCTCATCAGGTAAACATAACCATACCGTGAGTGATCATCGGTAAAGGTTATGAAGTACGAGTACCCACCTCTAGCCTGAGTATTTAGTGGACCACAGACATCTGTATGGATCAAATCCAACAGACCACTGGCTAGCGTACTTTGTCCAACAAAGGGTTTCTTGGTCATCTTTCCCTTTAGACAGGATTCGCAGGTCGGTAGGTTGTCCAAATCGTCTATTTCTAGACTCTTTGAGTCCACCAACCTTCTTATCCTATCTTTAGAGATATGACCTAACCTCGCATGCCATATCTGTGCGTTATTATGATCATCACGTTTTCGTTTGTGTTCTGCAGTCATAATCCAATTAGACTGTTGAAGTATGTACAGACCGTTGACCAATGTACCAAGCAGATGAGAAATACCATCTTTGATAATGAAAAAACCATTTTTATTGATGGTAAATTCATATCCCTCCTTATCAAGGACTGGGATGGAAACAATGTTTTTAATCATGCTACGTACATAGAAACAGTCGTTCAGTACAATCCGAACATGACTACTAATGGCTAACACTAGTGATCCTACGGCCTCCGCAGCAACGGCCTTGCCATCGCCTAGCCTCAGGATCATCTCATCCTTGGTTAGCCTTCTGCTTCTTTCCAGTGCCTGCGAATCATTGCAGATGTGAGCACCACACCCGGTATCCAATACCCATGAAGCAGAATTAGTAATCATATTAACTTCAACCACAAACACACCTTGGTTGGAGAGGAGTTGTGGGCACTCCCTCTTCCAATGCCCTTTCCCTTGGCAATGTATGCAGACATCATTTGCCTTGGACCGCTGAGAACCACGGGCCTTCCCTTTCCCTTTGCTCGGTCCAACCGGAGCAACAGGGATGCCCGGAGCGTGAGTAGGGGCCACAACCGTCTTCCCTTTGACCTTCTTCCTCTTCCAGCGTCCGGCCCTCTTGCCATTCACCTTGGAGGTCGAAGCCTCTCCTATCAATACCGCCGGCGCCGACTTGTGGGTCGTTGCCTCGTATTGGACCAGCATGTTGATCAACTCATGAATAGACTTCTCAAGTCCGTTCATGTTATAGTTTACAACAAACGGGTCATAGGATGGAGGAAGTGACTGGAGGATCACGTCAATGTACGTGTCATTGTTAAGGTCCTCGAGTTTCTCCACTACGGAGAGCATCTTGACCCCATGACTTTGTACAGACGCTCCTTCAGCAAGCTTGGTGCCAAAGAATGCTTTTGTGGCGGCATATCTAATATGCCTATCCGGAACCGCATAAACCTCGTTCATGCGGAGCATTATGGCGGACACGTTGTCCAGCCTCTCAAACTCCTTCTGGATGTCATTAGACATCGAAGCCAGTATGATACTGCGTACTTTCCGGTTGTCCTCATGCCATTTCTCGAACGTCAAACGTTCTTCAGGCGTGGACCCCTCCGGTAAGTCGCTCAGTGGCGGCTCGTCCAAGATGTAGCCTTGGTTTCTCGAAATTGAGGACAATCCTCAGGTTTTCTCAGCCAGTCCGAGTAGTTCGTTCCGTTGAATTTGTTAGTCTCAAGAATCATGGTTAATGGGTTCTTAGACATATCTACATTAATGAAAATGTAAAGCAAAAATTAGCAGATGATGGTAATATTATTGTTCAAGTTGAAGACTTGGTCTTTTAGTCTTTAACCCTCCCACTATTTATACGAAAGTCCGCCACTCTCAAGTGGAGTTTCGGGAAATCATTTCCTAGTGGGCTTGGGATCTACAAGCGTAATCTCCATGCCCCGCTTTTACGATTCACATGAAGAAGACCTTGTGGGAGATATCCAATATCATTCTCATCCAATGAGATTCCCAAGATATTTTGCTTCACCTATTCGCATGGTCCCGAGGACTCCAAGCGAACCATGTTACTCAGTGTTGGGCCCGACCCATCAACCAAATCATGCCTCAAACTGTCGCCCCCCACGACTCGTGAGACAGGAAAACAGCGAGCGCAGTCTTTTTGTTCACAATAATAGTGCAGCTTTCTCCTAGTCCAAGTGTGCCATGACTCGTGAGACCACACTTGGGTAGTGGTAGCTTCCTCACCACATTGCTGTGGATGGAAGGCTCGGACAGACCAAAATACCATTTGGATCCAAATCCGTTCTGGGCCTAATATTTAATTTGGTCCAACCAAATGAGAGTTTGTGTATGATCGAGACCTCATCGCATTATTGTGTTTTAGCATGCATAAATATCCAATATTTAAAGCGATAACTAAATACGCCGCATGCAGAAAACATAGCATATCCCTATTTAGGATGATCACAAGCCCAACCTATGCGACCCACTGAGCCCGCAGTGAGTCTATGGTCTGTCTAGAGTGGTCCTAAATTATTACAATAATAATAAACCCATTGTCATTCCAATGGGCCTTGAAGTGCTTCCTGTTTCACGCCTTGATGCTCCTCCTTGGGGTCTCCGACTCCAATTGCTTGTTAAAATTGAAACCTCACCAATCCTATCTACTCTCATTACAACTGAAAGTAATACATCGGTAATAAAGAAAACAAGCCTTAACATTATGAGGCTGAAAATACGGGAGATGATAGTCCCAAAAACAAGAGGCACGCAGGCCCCACCCAACAAAAAATAAATAAACATTCATTCATCCATACATAAGGTCTAGGGCTCTTGTGATCATCCTATGTTGATTCCATCAACTCACATAACATAATTATTCCAAATAATCATGCATAAATAACCAATGGATATTCCAAATATCCAAGTGATGTCCAACATCACAAAAGCATAAATACACAAATAATATGCAAAATTCAAATTTTAAATTTAATGGACATTTTAAACAATACACCCAATGCATGTATTAATCCCAAATTAATTAAGCAAGTTTAATTCAAGGAATAATCCAATTATTCCAAAATCAAATATGCAAAATTAATATATTTTCAGAATATTGTGCAGAAAATACAGAAAATCAAATTTTCCAGAAAAAGTCGAAAAACGGCACAAAACGGCCCAGCCGCTGTGCTGGCTGGCCGCCCGCGCGCACAGGGCAGCGCGCGCACGCTCTGTGCCGCGCGCTGGCAGTGGCCGGCTACGCACAGCGCGCGCGCGCCTGTGCGCAGCATCCGCGCATATGGTGCGCGCGCCCGCCGAAGCCAAGCGCGCGCAAGCGCCCGCCTGCGCGCGGCCGCTGCCGACCGATCCCAAATTATTATTTTTTTTTTTGTGTTTTTCAAAACTGTTTCAGCACAATAACAGGAATATTTTTATGAAAATAAGCATGCAATTTTAGATCCAATCTAACAGAATTAAGCATGCCAAAAGTCCATTAAATCCAATCAATTGAATCATCATATTATTCATATATTTATCTAATCTAACGTGCCAATAAAGCCATTTAAAAGCAAGTAGATCATTCCAAACACATAGATCTATGCCCCTTACATCGAACCGGGCTCTGATACCACTTGAAGGACAAGCGGATCCGCCCGGGAGCGCGAGCGGAAGCGAGAAAGCGAGAAATTGTGCACAAATTTAAATCTAATTTAAATATGCGAATCCCAAGGGGTGTATCCTTGGGTGCTCAACCGGGCGTTCGATGTAGGTTGTGTAAATATTAGAAACATATATTTAAACACATAGGGCATAGATGTATATTAAATCAATCAAAGCGTAATAAACCGTTACCTTTGATTATTTAGCGTATGCTCCCGGCTACTTGCGTTGTTCCTTCTCCGGAATGCTCACGAAATCCAAATGTATAGATTCTCCAAAGGTGATCCACACCACACCGGAAGAAACACACGTTCTTCTTGCTAGAAAAGAATGGGCTTAAGAAGGAATCAGTTTAAGAGAAGAACATTATGAATTAGTGTTCTCTTAAACTTACTTTGTTCTTCTTGTTGATTCAAAATCAAGTGAAGAACACAAGTGTGAGAAAGGGAGAGAGCACAAAATTTGAGAGAGAGGAGAGGGATTTTTGTCTTCTCTTTTTCCTAGAAAAAGATGAATAATGAATCACTTATGCTTGGTGTTGTATATTCTAATATATATACATAATTAATGTGATTATTGGAATGTGTCTAGGTTCATCCAATGATGTCTAGATTCATTCCAATCAATCACCATTAATTCTTCAATCAAGCCTACCAAAATTTATGGTATGATCAAATCATACCAAAAGGGAAGAGCATGTCGGCCATGTTTAATTAAGGGAAGAAGTCCAACTTCTTCCTACTCCAAAATAGGAATTATTTCTCCTCTCGTGTATAATTTAACGGACCGGGTTTTATCGTAATCCAATTGCGACGAACCCAACATTAAATCCAATTTAATGTCCATTTAAATTATTCCCGTTGATCTTTTAATCCAATTAAAAGATCCAACATATCAACGTCTCAACTTTCCATATTTAATCGAAAATTCAATTTACCGATTAAATGAAAGCCCGATACAATATCGGCCCGTCCATCCAATGGACTTTCCCTTAAGTAATCCAATTACTTATTTTATCCTTCGAGATTGACTCCAAGTCGATCTCTCAACCTTCTCGGTGATTTGTGTGTGACCCTTTAGGTTCACCCTCAGCTAGACTTGGGCCCGTGTCCCACAAGGGCCCGTTACCACGGGTGGCCGTCTAGCAACGGTCCATGGCACTAGAGACTAGGTGAATTGGCGTGAACATTTAGGCGCCAATTCCGTACGGGTACGATCCTTCCGTCTACCGTCTCCCGGCTTTAGTCTAGGGTATGGAATTGGGCGTCGGTTCCCATCCTTGACTAGGCATCTATGCTTAATACTCGAGACGACGTATGCTTCATTACGTCGACACAGGAAAGCATTCCCTGTTCGACCAACCATTGTGGCCACAGCTTCAAACAGCATGAACGTGTCTCCGAGTGCATAGGAGATACTTCTGTCACATACTGACAGGGGATGGATCCTCTTCTTAGAATCCACTGTCCTCGCTACACATTCCGACTGCACTGGACAAGGCTTATGATAATCATCTTACAGAATGATTACCTCTCGCCAGATCCAAGATACAGCCGTCCTGTGCACGCGACTGCCATGATTCCTAAAGTTGAGGATTATTCCCGTACTATCGGAACCGGGGAAAACCAATCATACCGACCAAGCCTCCAAGGCTTCCATATGATGATCCCCGCGAGTCAGTCCAGTCGGCTCGACCCCAGTCGACAAACCCATCAAGATCGTGTAGGCGTCCCACGCCTGTCGCTGATGAAACACGACACTCATCCAATGAACACGACTCTTGACGCAAGTCTCAATAGGACTCTCGATGCCCTGTCTCGAGGTCCTCGACTTGGAATGTTTCAGACCCAACTCTTAATCAGTTGGTTTCATGACCACCATCCAATGCGTGGCCCAACTGCACGAGTTGTTATCCATGGTCTGTGGGCTTTGTTGCGATATAAGTTAAACACCGTTTTAATAAATGTAAGATGAGCGCAACAAAGAAGGTACCATTGGTGACGAATACGCATCTTATTCATCACATAATAATATTACATTTACATCAAGTTGTCAGATAGGTTACAAATCGCCAAACCTATTTGCTTTAATGTCACCTATTCTAACATGTTCGTCACCAATGGTACATACGTTGTTGCGCTCATTTTTCATATTTTAAAACGGTATTTTATTTATATCACAACAAAGCCCACAGACCACGGTTAACAACTCATGTAGTTGGGCCACGCATTGGATGGTGGTCATGAAACCAACTTATTAAGAGTTGGGTCTGAAACATTACAAGTTGAGGACCTCGAGACAGGGCATCGAGAGTCCTGTGGAGACTTGCATCAAGAGTCGTATTCATTGGATGAGTGCCGTGTTTCATCACCGACAGGCGTGGGACGCCTACACGATTTTGATGTGTTGGTCGATTGGGGTCGAGCCGACTGGACTGACTCGCGGGGATCATCATATGGAAGCCTTGGAGGCTTGGTTGGTATGATTAGATTTTCCTAATTCCGATAGTACGGGAGTAGTCCTCAGACTTGAGGAACCATGACAGTCACATGTACAGGACGACTGTATCTTGGATCTGGCGAGAGGTGATCATTCTATAAGATGATCATTATAAGCCTTGTCCAGTGCAGTCAGAAATGTGTAGCGAGGACGGTGGGTTCCAAGAAGAGGATCCGTCCCCTGTCAGTATCTGACAGAGGTATCTCCTATGCACTCGGAGACAGGTTCATGCTGTTTAAAGCTGTGGCCACAGTGGTTGGTCGAACAGGGAATGGTTTCCTGTGTCGACGCAATGAAGCATGCGTAGTCTCGAGTATTAAGCATAGATGCATAGTCAAGGATGGGAGCCGACGCCCAATTCCATACCCTAGACTAAGGCCTGGAGACGGTAGACGGAAGGACCGTACCCGTACGGAATCGGCGCCTAAATGTTCACGCCAACATTCACCTAGTCTCTAGTGCCATGGACCGTTGCTAGATGGCCACCCATGGTAATGGGCCCTTGTGGGACACTGGCCCAAGTCTAGCAGAGGGTGGACCTAAAGGGTCACACACAAATCACCGAGAAGGTTGAGAGATTGACTTGGAGTCAATCTCGAAGGATAAATAAGTAATTGGATTACTTAAGGGATTGTCCATTGGATGGACGGGCCGATACTGTATCGGACCCTCGTTTAATCGGTAAATGGGATTTATCAATTTTAAATATGGAAAGTCGAGACGTTGGATCTTTTGATTGGATTAAAAGATCAACGGGAATTATTTAAGTGGACATTAAATTGGAGTTAATTTTGGGTTTGTCGTAATTGGATTACGATAAAACCCGGTCCGTTAAATTTTGATCCAAGAGGAGAATTAATTCCTATTGGAATAGGAAGAAGTTGGACTTCTTCCCTAATTGAGCATGGACAAAAATGCTCCCTTGGAGGAAGCAAAATTCAGCCATGTTGCATGCTAGGTGGTGGTTGACTTGTCTCTTTTGGTAAGAGACAAATCAACTCCAATCAAGCCCTTCCCTTTTGGTATGATTTGATCATACCTTAAAAGTTGTTAGGCTTGATTGAAGAATTAATGGTGATTGATTGGGATGTATCTAGACATCCTGGATGAACCTAGACACATTCCAATAATCACATTAATTATGTATATATATGAGTATATACTAACACCTTATGGAAGAGAATCATAATTCATCTTTTCTAGGAAAAGAAGAAGCATAATTCGACCTCCTCTCTCCCTCATACCCTCGGCCTCTCTCTACCTCTTCTACCATTGTTCTTCACTTGATCTTGGATCAAAAAGGGAAGAACAAAGAGGGTTTAAGAAGAATACTAATTCATAGTGTTCATCTTCTTAAAACCGATTCCTTCACAAACCCATATTCTTCTATTAAGGAGAACGTGAGTTTTCTTCCGGTGTGGTGTGGATCTGTTAGAATAGGTGACCAGAAAGTCAATTAGATTAGTTCTTCTGGGAACTATTCGTCGATCTTTATCACAGTAATATTATACTGATGGATAAAGTAAGTATTCATCACTGGCAAAATGTGTTTGTTGTGCTTACTACTCGCGTTGAGTGCCGTTTCAATGTCACAACAAATGCCCACAGACTGATTGGTTAAACCCATTGAGTTGAGTTGCGCATAGGTTGGCGGCTATGAAACCAACTACTTGAGGGTTGGTCTAAAACGTTCCAAGTCGAGGACCTCGAGACTGGGCCTCGAGTGTCCTATAGAGACTTGCACTAAGTATTGCATTCACTGGGTGAGTGCCGAGTTTCATCGGTGCCAGATGTAGGTCGTCTATGCAATTTTAGTGGGTTAGTTGGCAAGGTAGTCGACTGACTGAACTGACTCGTGGGAATCGTCATATGGAAGCCTTTGAGGCTTGGTCGGTATGACTGGAATTCCCGGTTCCTATAGTACGGGACTAGTCCTCGGACTTCAGGAATCATGGCAGTCGCATGCATATGAAGGTTGTATCTTGGATCTGGCGAGAGGTGACCGTGTCTTTGATATGGTCATTATAAGCCTTGTCCAGTGCAGTCGGAGTATGTAGTGAGGACGGTGGATTCCAAGATAGAATCTGTCCCCTATCAGTATTTGATAGCTATGTCTCCTATGCGCTTTGAGATGGTTTCGACTCATTAAGTCTACGGTCGTAGCGATTGGTCGAGTAGGGAATGATTCCCTAGGTCGATCAATAGAGTAAACGCGTCTCGAGTTTGTAGCATAGTTGCCTAGTCCAGGATGGAAACCGACACCCAATTCCCTAGACTAAGGCCGGGAGATGGTCGACGGAAGGACTGTACCTGTATGAAATTCGGAGCCTAAATGTTCACGCCAACATTCACCTAGTCTTTAGTACCGTGGACCGTTGGTAGACGGCCACCCATGGTAACGGGCATTTCTAATTAATGGTTAATGAGAAATAATTAATTAAATTGGATTTAATTAATCAATTGTGTTGGACACAAGCCCAAGTCTAGCTGAGGGTGAACCTAAAGAGTCACACACAAATCACTATGGAAGTAGTGGAATTAATTTAGAATTAATTCTGGAAGAAGTGAATTAATTTAATTGGATTAGATTAATTCAAGGAGAATATAAATGATTGGATCATTTATTGGGAAAATCCATTGGATGGATGACCCAAGAATTAATTAATTGGATTAATTAATTTTGGGCTTAATACCTTTAAATTAATTGGATTAATTTATTGAGTTTCGTTTAATTAATTGATTGGATCAATTAATTAGTGTTTGAGCTTATGTTTATTTAATTGGATTAAATAAAATTTTGGATTTCAATAAGGTTTAAAATTAATTTGATTAATTTAAAACCCATGGATCAATTGATTTAATTTGATTAAATCAAGACCGGTCAAAACCGGTCCATGACTTGAAACAAAGCTCAAAGGTTTGATGCAAGTTTAAAGGAGTTGAAAGTCCTCCATGTAAGCAATGATGTGGCTCCATGTAAGCAATGATGTGGCTTGCCATGATGGCTAGGTGGTCCACATATTGTGCTAACATGGTTGGAGGTTGAGCACAAGTTGTGCATTAGTGTGTAGGTGGTTTTGGAAACTACCTACAACTACACAACACATGTATACACTTTTCAACTCCCTAGCACACAAGCCACGAAAATTTCCATCTTTTTCTCCTTCTTTTGAGTTCTCTTTGAATTGGAATCAAGATGAGAACATGAGAAATACGTATACACTAATCAATAGTGTAATACGTTTTTCATTTCTTCCTTGATCTATATTCTACCTAGCAGTAGATGTAGATTTGCTCCCATTGCTATGGTGTGGACAAATTAGAGGGGTTCCATCAGCATGTTGATCGGGTTACTATTAAATGTAATAGTGTAGGACCAACCCTAGCTTGACCATAGATCCACTGCGGGCTCAGTGGGTCGCATAGGATTCGGGCTGGTGATAATCCAATAGGGGCGTGCTAGGCTTTAATTTTGCATGTGACTTTTATAGTGAATGAGTGGTTTTATTTATCATATTACTGCTATGGGATGCAAATTTTAAATACGAATTATGGATGAATGTGTATGTGTATGGGATCTCGGTCATTTACCACTCTCACTTGGTTGGACCAAGGTTCAAAATATTAGACCCTCGATAAAATGGACATAAACTCTAGGAGTTCGTCCGTGCCTTCCAATCCATGGCATAATGAGGAAGCTGATTTAGGTCGATAGCGTGGTCTCACGAGTTGTGGCACAACTATCGTACTTAAAAGAAGCTGCACTATGTCATGAACGAAGAATAGACCACTGTTACCTATCTCACGAGTCGTGGAGGTACTATGAATCGGTCGATTGGGTCGAGTCTAACGCCCAAGTAACGTGATTCGCTTGGAGTCCTCGGAATTACATGAAAAGGTGAGGCAGTTATCTTGGGAATCTCGTGGAATGAGAATGGTATGGTATACCTCCTGTTAGAATAGGTGACCATGTAAGCCAATTTTGGCAGGAATATGTAACCTATGTCTAGACAATTCTTTGGTATTTGATAAAAATATTTATGAATAAAGAAGTGAAAATTCATATGGCAATACTTTGTTTACGTTCACTTATCTGCATTTATATTTCTGTTCACTACGCAAACAAAGCCCACGGACTGAGAAACGATTTCGGGGACTGGGACTACGCTTGGAGGTAGGTCCATGAAATCAATCTTACCGAATCAGTCCGAAAATCTCTAAGTCAAGGAATCCCGAAAATGGGTATCGGGATTCCCTTTGAGACTTGCACTAAGCATCTGCTATCGTATTTCATCGACCGGTGACGAAGGTCGTCTAAGCAGTGTTAGTGGGTCAGCATGCTAGGAAGCAGCTGACTGAGGTGACTCGCGGGAACCGTCTTACGGAGGACCTTGAGTATGGTCAGCAAGGTATGACGTGTATTCCCGGTTCCAACAGTACAGGCCAAGTCCTTTGACTTGAGGAACTGCTGAGTTTACCTGTGCATCAGGTCTGTATCTTAGATATGGTGAGAGATTGCCAAAATACTCTTGAGTAGTCATAAGCCATGTCTAGTGCAGCTCGAGTGTACAAAGTGACAGTAGTTTCCAAGAAAGGATCTGTCTACTGTCAAAAGGTATTGACAGTTGAGTCTCATATATGCTCTGTGTCTTGTCCCTGAAATCTGTGGCCACAGTAACTGAACAGAAGGGAAAAGTTTCCCTTGCGGCGTTTAGTAAGGACAGACCGACACTTAGGTCCAAAATGGGTACCTGCATTTTCCGTGCCCTAGACCCTAAGTGATGAGATCGAAGATAGAAAGACAAGTGTACTGTTAGAGCCTAAATGTTCAACCCCGAATATTTCACCTAGTCTCTAGTGCCATGGACCGTTGCTAGATGGCCACCCATGGTAACGGGCGGATTCTAGGAATCCGACCAAGTCTAGCTGAATGGTGAACCTAAAGAGTCACACACTATCCACACACACACTTAGTATTTAATTTGGAATTAAATATTGGAGTAAAGGAATGATTAAATTAGATTTAATCGGGTCCTATATTTTCTTGGAGAAATTAATTTCTTCTATTTGATAAAGGGAATTAAATTAATAAATAGGATTTATTAAGGGTTGATTTAATGGGCTTAGAATAAATAATAATATTTATTATATTATATTTATTCTTTTAGCCTTTTGTAATCTTTAATGGGATTTAAATATTCCATTAAATTAAAATCAACGGTTGAGATGGAAAGGGGAGATGGAAGGCTAGGATTCATTTGACTAGGTCAAACACTAGTTTGACTAGGACTTTGACTAGGTCAAAATCCTAGTCAAATTAGAGTTCTTAGAGTTGGAGTTTAAAGAGGATTAAACTCCTCTATATAAACCTCTAGCTTCCAACAATTGAAGGGTGATGATTCTTGAAAACACACACAACACACACTCTCCCCTTCTCCTTACCTCTCGTCCGCCCCTCTCTCTTTCTCCAACAAGAAAATATTTTTTTTCTTAGTTCTTTTGTTCTTGGAACATTAGAACTTAGATGAATCAATACCGTTAATCGATAACGTGTTGTTGATTCATCCACTCCAAAAATAATACACTTGTTCGTTGCTAGCACGACGTGCAAGATACGTGGGTGGATCGTGTGTCACGATTTGGAGGGTCTCAAGAACGAGATCTCGGTGCAAAACGGGGAACAACGCGAGTAGCCGTTGAAGACGAAAACGACAACGGGTAGGTCTCGTTTTACTCTTTCGTCCCTCTTTAATTTTCAACTCTATGGCCTCCATGATTTCTTTACATGCTTTATAATCATGAGATACACCGAACGCCCGGGAACCTCAAGGGTACACCCCTTGAGCGTGTTCTTTTAAATTAAAAGCATGCTTTATTTTTCTCGTATGTTTATTTTATCGCGCTTCCGCATTCGCGCAATTCCCGGGACGATCCACCGATTTCTTTCACCTCCCACAGGATTCTTCCCATGCGAATCGTAAAAGCGGGGTATGGGAAAAATCACTGTGGATCCCAAGCCCACTAGGAAAGAGCGTTTCCTAAAAACAACGTTTGAGAGTATCGTGTTTTCGTATAAATAGTGGGGGCATTAAATGACTAAAGTCCAAGCATTTAATTATTTATCAAAACTTCCGTCTTTTAAAATTCTGCTGATCGTAATTCTGTTTTAAAAAATGTAGATTTAAATTGTCTAAGAACCCATTATCAACCATACTTGAAAACAACAAGTTTAATGGAACCAATTACAACGACTGGTTGCGCAATCTGAGGACAGTCCTAGATTACGAGAACCAAGGCTAAAAGAACGTGAGACGTTCGAGACTTGGCATAAGGATAACCGGAAAGTCCGTAGCATCATACTTGCCTCTATGACGAATGAGATTCAGAAGCACTATGAAAGGCTAATGGGATGTCCCTTCCATTATGGTTCGCCTGAAGGATTGCTACGCAGTCCCGGACCGGCATACTAGGTATGTCGCAACGAAGGCGTTCTTTGAAACTAAAATGACCGAATACAAGAGCATGGGATCAAGATGCTTACCTTGGTGGAAAAGCTCGAGGACCTCAAGGCAGGGCTCGATAACGAGACGTATATGGATGAGTTCCTTAATTATCTTAAAGAAAATGGTATAATCTCTGAATGGACACCGCCGGGGACGCCACAGTTAAACGGGGTCTCTAAAAGGAGGAATCAAAACCCGTAGGACATGGTTCGATCCATGATGAGTTTTACCAAATTGCCCTTGTCCTTATGAGTGTTAGAATAGGTGACCATGTAGCCAATCTTGGCGGGCAAAATGTAACCTATGTCTAGACAGTTTCAGTGTTTTGATAAAACTATTAATGAATAAAGAAGTGAAATTCATTCTGGCATTACTTTGTTTGCGTTCACTTTACTACTTTATCTATCTGTTCACTATGCAAACAAAGCCCACGGACTGAAAGCCCATTGCGGGGACTGGGACTACGCTTGGAGGTAGGTCCATGAAATCAGTCCCGCCAAATCAGTCCGGAAACTCCAAGTCAAGGAATCTCGAAAAATGGGTACCGGGATTCCCTTTGAGACTTGCACTAAGCATCTGCTATCGTATTTCGTCGACGGGTGACGAAGGTCGTCTAAGCAGTGCTAGTGGGTTAGCCTGCTAGGGAGCAGCTGACTGAGGTGACTCGCGGGAACCGTCTTACGGAGGACCTTGAGTAGGGTCAACAAGGTATGACGTGTATTCCCAGTTCCAACGGTACAGGCCAAGTCCTTTGACTTGAGGAACTGCTGAGTTTACCGGCATATCAGGTCTGTATCTTAGATATGGTGAGAGATTGACAAGAAGCACTTGAGTAGTCATAAGCCATGTCTAGTGCAGCTCTGGTGTACAAAGTGACAGTAGCTTCCAAGAAAGCATATGTCTCCTGTCAAAAGGCATTGACAGTTGAGTCTCACGTATGCTCTGTGTCTTGTCCCTAAAATCTGTGGCCAGAGTAACTGAACAGAAGGAAAGGCTTCCCTTGCGACGTTTAGTAAGGACAGACCGACACTTTTGTCCAAAATGGGTACCTGCATTTTTCCGTGCCCTAGACCCTAAGTGGTGAGACCGTAGACAGAAGGACAAGTCCTAAATGTTCATCCTCGAAATTTCACCTAGTCTCTAGTGCCATGTACCGTTGCTAGATGGCCACCCATGGTAACGGACGGATTCTAGGAATCCGACCAAGTCTAGCTGAAAGGTGAACCTAAAGAGTCACACACAATCCACACACATCAAGTATTTAATTTAGAATTAAATATTGGAGAAAAGGAATGATTAAATTGGATTTAATCGGGTCTTTTATTTTCTTGGAGAATTAATTCCTATTATTTGATAAAAGGAATTAATCTAATAAATTAGATTTATTAGAGGATTAATTTAATAGGCCTAGAATAAATATTTATAATTTATTATATTTATTTATTTGGCCTTTGGAATATTTAATAGAATTTAAATATTCCATTAAATTAAATTAATGGTTGAAATTGAAAGGGAGAGATGGATGGCTAGGATTAGTTTGAGGTCAAATACTACTTTGACTAGGACTTTGACTAGGTCAAAATCCTAGTCAAAATAGACCTCTTTAGAGTTGGAGTTTAAAGAGGATTAAACTCCTCCTCTATATATAGCCCTAGTCTTTCACTATTTGAAAGTGATGATATTCCAATACACACACACACACAAAAATCGGCTCCTCTCTCCCCTCCACTCGTCCGCCGTCTCTCTCTCCTCAAACAAGAAAATACTTCTTGATTCTTTTGTTCTTCGAACATTAGATCAAAAGGAGAATTAATACCGTTAATTAATAACGCGTTATCAAAGCATGTTTAATTTTCGTATTTTAATTTTATACCGCGCTTCCGCATTCGCGCTTTTTTCCCGGGACGATCCACAATCTTTCAGTGGTATCAGAGCCCGGTTCGGTGTATAGGCCTAGGGTTTAATGTGCGTTTTAAGCATGAAATGTGTTTTTGGCATGTTTTAAATAATTCTTGGTTTCTTGATTATTAAAGCATGTCGTTTCTTGCTTTTAATTCATTTGATTATTGCATTGTTGGTATTTTTCTGTTTTTCTTGGGAAACGGGGGTGAAAATCGAACGAAAAACTAAGAAACGCCTCACGCGCAGTCGTGCGCAGAGGCTGGGCAGCCGCGCGCGCAGGCAAGGGAAGCCTACGCGCGGCCGCCCGGCCAGATGCGCTAGACTGCGCGCAACCCGCCAGGCGGACGCGTGGCCAGGCGCGCGCGCACGTAGACGGTGCTGTCTGCGCGCGCGCGCGCACTGCGCAGGGGAGATGCGTGGCTGGCGACCAACAGGCCAGCGCGCGCGATAGCCTGCCGGAGCGCCAGGCGCGCGGCCTGCTGCCGACCAGACGTGCGCGCACGCAGGCAAGGGCCTGCGCGCGTGCCCGGTCTGGTAGCGCCTGCGCACGCAGGGGCGGCAGGCTGTGCCTGCTGCCCTGCACGCACGCCGGCAGGGTGCTACGGGAGGCGGCGGCCAGCTGCCGGTGTAGCTGGGGTTTTACCCTATTTTTGTTTTTTATTTATTTTTTAGTTTTAATTTTTTAATTAATTCTGAAAATTCATTTTTGTTCAATTTTGCCTAATTTTCTAAGACATTATTTTGTGAAGTAAAATATATTGGATTTGGAATCCCGGGGATATTTTTTTACTTACAAATAATGAGGAAAGGTTTTCCTAAAACGAGAAAATATTATTACCAACGGTTATGCCATATTTTCACATGCTACGCATTTATTTATTAATTCATCTTGAATAATTATGATTGGTTATCATGTATTATTGGTATATTATTATTGTGTGATTGGATCATATAATTATGTGTGTTGGTTGAAACGGATGATCACGAGCCCTAGACCGAATATATGGTTTAATTTTATGTTGGGCCTGTGTGCCTCTTTTACTACTTTCTCCTTCTCTCTTTCTAGTTGCCTTGGAATAATAAGGCATTCTATCTCCCTCCTTATGTACTTCCCCTGGGTTTTCGCTGGGGTTTCTATTTTTTAATATGTAATGAGAGTAGGATAGGAGTGAGGTTTTAATTTTTATGTAATTGATGGAGAAGAAGGAAGGTCCACATGGAGAGCCCAAACTGGAGGTTCCAAGGCGTTTCCATGAAGTGAGGAAAGAGAAAAGAGACCAAGGCCCATCAGAATGATGATTGGGTTAGTATTAATGTAATAGTATAGGACCAACCCTAGATTGACCATAGATCCACTGCGGGCTCAGTGGATCGCATAGGATTCGGGCTCGTGATCATCCAACAGGGGCGTGCTAGGCTTTAATTTTGCATGTGGTTATTATGATAGATGAATGGCGTTTTTATTTATCATATAACTGCTATGGATGCATTTATTTATTACGCATTATGGATGAATGTGTAGATGTATTATATTATGAGATCTCGGTCTTTACTACTCTCACATTGGTTGGATCAATGTCCAAATATGAGACCCTAGTCAAAATGGACATGAACTCTAGGAGTTTGTCCATGCCTTCTAATCCATGGCATAGTGAGGAAGCTGATTTAGGTCAATAGCGTGGTCTCACGAGTCGTGGCACGTTATTGTACTTAAAAGAAGCTGCATTGTGTCATGAATGAAAAATAGACCACTATTACCTGTCTCACGAGTCGTGGGGGTAACAATGGGTCTATGGCTCGGTCGGTTGGGTCGGGTCTAACACCCAATTAACATGATTCGCTTGGAGTCCTCGGGATCATGTGAAAGGGTGAGGCAACAATCTTGGGAATCTCGTGGAACGAGAATGGTATGGTATACCTCCCACAAGATTTTTTCCACGCGAATCGTAAAAGCGGGGTATGGGAAAAAATCGTTGTGGATCCAAGCCCACTAGGAAGGGTTTCTTGAAAATCACGTTTGAGAGTACCGTGTTTTCGTATAAATAGTGGGAGCATTAAATGACTAAAGACCATGCATTTAATTTTTATCAAACCACCGTCTTTTATATTCTGCTGATCGCGAACTCTGTTTTAAATGTAGATTTAAAAATGTCTAAGAACCCACTTTCAACCATTCCTGAGACAAACAAATTCAATGGAACCAATTACAACGACTGGTTGCGTAATCTCAGGATAGTCCTGGATTATGAGAACCAGGGCTACGTCATGGACGAGCTTCTCCCTAGGACCTTACCGGAAGGATCCACGCCGGAAGAACGTGAGACGTTCGAGACTTGGCATAACGATAACCGGAAGGTCCGTAGCGTCATACTTGCTTCTATGACGAATGAGATTCAGAAGTAGTATGAAAGGATAGACGATGTCCCTTCCATCATGGCTCGCCTTAAGGATTGCTATGCAGTCCCAGACCGGCATACTAGGTATGTCGCGACCAAGGCGTTCTTTGGAACCAAAATGACAGAAGATCCTCTGTATAAGAGCACGGGGTTAAAATGCTTACCCTGGTGGAAAAGCTCGAGGACCTAAAGGTAGGTCTCGATAATGAAACGTACATAGATGTGATCCTTCAGTCACTCCCACCCTCCTTTGACCAATTTATTGTCAACTACAACATGAACGCACTTGAGAAGGGCATTCATGAGTTGATTAATATGTTGGTGCAATACGAGGGAACGACTAAGAAGTCCACTCCTTCGGTATTGTTTGGAGGTGCTTCAACTTCCAAAACGAAAGGCAAAGGTGCCGGACGTTGGAAAAAGAAGAGAGGGAAGGGAAAGGCCGTCAAAGCAGCTACAAACACTAAGAGTGTTCCCATTGCCAAAGAGGGGAAAGGCAAAGGAAAGGGAAAGGTTGTCTCCAAGCAACAGTTGAAGGCATATGACATATGTATCAATTGCCGTGAGAAAGGGCATTGGAAGAGAGAGTGCCCCAAGCTCTTCTCTAACCAAGGTATATTCGTGATTGAGGTTAATATGGTCACTAATTCTGCCTCTTGGGTATTAGATACCGGCTGTGGAGCTCACATTTGCAATGATTTGCAGGTGCTGAAAAGAAGTAGAAAACTGGGTAGCGGGAAAATGATCCTAAAGCTTGGGAATGGCAAGACCATCTCGGCAGAAGCAGTAGGATCTACTACTCTAATTGTTAGTGATAGTATTAGCATAGAATTAGAGCAAGTTTGTTTTTGTACCTAGTATGATTAAAAACATCATTTCCATTCCATTGTTAGACAATAGTGGTTATGAGTTTATGATCAATAAAAATTACTTTTATTTGATGAGGTGTGGAATTGCTCATCTACTTGATACATTAATTAACGGGCTCTATATCTTGCAACAAACAAACTTCGTTCTCAACGCTCAACACAAACGTAAAATAGATAATAACGGGAACGCACGACTGTGGCATGCTAGGTTGGTCATATATCCCAAGATAGGATGAAAGGATTGGTAGACTCAAAGAACCTAGAGGTAAGGGACTTGAGTGAGCTACCAATTTGTGAATCCTGTCTAAGAGGGAAAATGACCAAGAAGCCCTTTGTAGGACAAAGCAGGATTGCCACAGGTCTGTTGGACTTGGTCCATACAGACGTTTGTGGACTACTAATGACGCAGGCCCGAGGTGGGTTCTCCTACTTCATAATCTTTACCGATGATCATTCACGGTATGGTTATGTTTACCTAATGAGGTATAAGTCTGAAGCTCTTGAGAGGTTTAAAGAATTCAGACTTGAAGTGGAGAACCAGACCAACTGCAAAATTAAAGTCCTACGGTCAGACCGAGGCGGTGAATACCTTAGTACCGAGTTTCTTAATTATCTAAAAGAAAATGGTATAATATCTGAATGGACCCCTCCCGGGACACCAAAATTGAATGCTGTCTCTGAAAGGAGGAATCGAACCTTGTTGGACATGGTTCGATCCATGATGAGTTTTACCAAATTGCCCTTGTCCTTTTGGGTCTATGCGTTGGAAACGGCGGCCAAGTTGCTAAATTTGGCGCCTACCAGTGTATTGACCCAAACGCCATATGAGATATGGCACGGCAAGCCTGCATCCTACAACTACTTGAAAGTGTGGGATAGCCCCGCATACGTCAAGAGGTTAGTGGGAGATAAGCTAGAATCCAGGTCTAGCTTATGCAGGTTCGTTGGATACCATAAAGAAACTGCGGGTTATTACTTCTATGACCCCTTGGAACAAAAGGTGTTTGTTTCGAGGAATGCAGTATTCTTGAAGCAAGGCTTCCCAGAGGATGTCCAACCTGATGAGATGATCCTTGAGGAATCAAGTGATGGAATCCAGCCATCAGAGGTAGCCGCGGAACCCTCACTTAGAGGATTCAGGATAGACACCCGAAGGGCTGGCCAACCTCGAGAAGTCCAACATGCTAGGCATGAAGGACAACCTCAGGAACAGCCAGCCCCGGTCCCTGAACCGTCGGCTCCGATACGGTCAGCGCCCACAGTCACCACTGACGTTCCCATCCTCCATAGGTCTACTAGAGAGTCCAGACCTCCAGTGAGATATGGCTTTCTAAATACGACCGGTCTTTTGGATAACGATCCTAAGACATATGGAGAACGATGTCTGACATCGACTCTGGGAAATGGCTTGAGGCCATGAAAACCGAAATGGACTCCATGAACGAGAACCAAGTCTGGAGACTTGTAGATCCACCGAAAGGTGTTAAGCCAGTGGGCTGTAAGTGGGTCTACAAGCGCAAACTTGGCGTTGATGGAGAAGTCACAACCTTCAAGGCTAGGCTTGTAGCCAAGGGATACACTCAACGATCCGGGGTCGATTTTGAGGATACCTACTCGCCAGTAGCCATGGCTAAATCCATTCGGATCCTGCTCGCCATAGCAGCATGGTATGACTATGAGATATGGCAGATGGACGTGAAAACGGCCTTCCTTAACGGTTTTGTTGGGGAAGAGATCTATATGGATCAGCCGAGGGTTTCACAGTCACTGGAGAGGAACAGAAGGTCTATCGTCTCTAGAAGTCCATCTATGGCCTCAAACAAGCATCTCGAAGTTGGAACATTCGCTTTGATGAAGTAATACGGGGCTATGACTTCATCAAAAAAACGAATCCGATCCTTATGTATACAAGAAGGTTAGTGGGAGCTCTATAGTGTTCCTAGTGCTTTATGTGGATGACATTCTACTCATTGGTAATGACGTTAGAATGTTGGGAGAGACAAAAGCATGGTTTGTCAACCCAGTTTTCCATGAAGGACTTGGGTGAAGCCTCCTACATCCTAGGCATCCAGATAGTCAGGGACAGATCTAAAAGGATGTTAGGGCTTACCCAAAACTCGTATATGGAGAAAGTTTAAAGAGATATGAATGGAAAACTCCAAACGAGGATTCCTTTCCATGAGGCATGGGACCAAGTTGTCCAAGAAACAGTCCCCGCAGACTGATGAGGAACTTAAAAGGATGAAAGTCATCCCCTATGCTTCTGCAGTAGGAAGCATCCCATATGCGGTCCACTGCACCAGGCCTGACATTGCTTACGCTTTGAGCATAACAAGCAGATATTAGTCCTGCGCAGGAGAGGCACATTGGAATGCTGTTAAGGGCATCCTTAAGTACCTAAGGAGGACTAAGGAGATGTTCTTAGTCTATGGCAATGGAGAACTCATTCTGGAAGGCTTTAGCGACGCTAGCTTCCAGTCTGATGATGATGATGCCAAGTCTCAATCGGGTTACGTATTCAAACTCACTGGAGGAGTAGTGGCTTTGGAAAAGTTCCAAGCAAGCAACATTGCTGACTCCACCACAGAGGCTGAATACATAGCAGTTTCACAGCTGCCAAGGATGCGGTTTGGATGAGAAACTACATCCAAGAGTTGGGTGTGGTGCCTAGCATCGCCGAGCCCGTTGTCATCTTCTGTGATAACAACGGTGCAATAGCGCAAGCAAAGGAACCGGGATCTCATCACCCGTTCCAAACACATTCTTAGACGCTACCATCTTCTAAGAGAAATGGTAGGAAGAGGTGACGTTCGGATGGACCGAGTCAACTCAGCAGACAACACAACAGATCCGCTGACAAAGCCTATGTCGCAGAGCGCTCATACGCAACATCTTGAGAAGATAGGGATTAGATATGGTGAGAGGAACTGCTGAGTTTACCTGCATATCAGTCTGTATCTTAGATATGGTGAGAGATTGCCAAGAAGCACTTGAGTAGTCATAAGCCATGTCTAGTGCAGCTCTGGTGTACAAAGTGACAGTATTTTCCAGGAAAGGATCTGTCTCCTGTCAAAAGGCATTGACAGTTGAGTCTCACGTATGCTCTGTGTCTTGTCCCTAAATTTTGTGGCCACAGTAACTGAACAGAAGGGAAGGCTTTCCTTGCGGCGCTTAGTAAGGACAGACCCGACACTTAGGTCCAAAATGGGTACCTGCATTTTCCGTGCCCTAGATCCTAAGTGGTGAGACCGTAGACAGAAGGAC
This sequence comes from Sesamum alatum, assembly GCA_034509735.1. Lineage (NCBI taxonomy): Eukaryota > Viridiplantae > Streptophyta > Magnoliopsida > Lamiales > Pedaliaceae > Sesamum > Sesamum alatum. Next base: position 19,187,066 of record JACGWO010000007.1, on the reverse strand, counting down.
AAGTGTACTGTTAGAGCCTAAATGTTCATCCTCGAAATTTCACCTAGTCTCTAGTGCCATGGACCGTTGCTAGATGGCCACCCATGGTAAACGGACAGATTCTAGGAATCCGACCAAGTCTAGCTGAAAGGTGAACCTAAAGAGTCACACACAATCCACACACATCAAGTATTTAATTTAGAATTAAATATTGGAGAAAAGGAATGATTAAATTGGATTTAATCGGGTCCTTTATTTTCTCGGAGAAATTAATTCCTATTATATGATAAAAGGAATTAATCTAATAAATTAGATTTATTAGAGGATTAATTTAATAGGCCTAGAATAAATATTTATAATTTATTATATTTATTTATTTGGACTTTGGAATATTTAATAGGATTTAAATATTCCATTAAATTAAATTAATGGTTGAGATGAAAGGGAGAGATGGATGGCTAGGAATTAATTTGACTAGGTCAAATACTAGTTTGACTAGGACTTTGACAAGGTCAAAATCCTAGTCAAAATAGACCTTTTTAGAGTTGGAGTTTAAAGAGGATTAAACTCCTCCTCTATATATAGTCCTAGTCTTTCACTATTTGAGAAGTGATGAAATTACAACACACACACAAGACACACAAAACTCGGCTCCCTCTCTGCCCTCTCGTCCGCCCCCTCTCTCTCACTCTCAAGAAAATAATTCTTCATTCTTTTGTTCTTTAAACATTAGATAGAAAGGAGAATTAATACCGTTAATTAATAACGTGTTATTAATTCATCCTCTCCAATATTATACTTGTTCGTTCGCTAGCACGACGTGCAAGATACGTGGGTGGATTGCGTGTTACTGTTTGGAGAGTCTCAAGAACGAGACTTGGAGCAAATCGGGGAACAACGTGAGTAGCAGTTAGAAGACAAAAACGACAATCGGTAGGTTCCGATTTAATTTTTTCGTTCCTTTTATTCTTCAATCCTATAGCCTCCATGATTTGTTTATGCTTTTAATTTCATGAGATGCACCGAACACCCGGGAATGTTCAAGGGCACACCCCAATGAACGTGTTTATTTATTTTTATCAAAGCATGTTTAATTTTCGTATTTTAATTTTATACCGCGCTTCCGCATTCGCGCTATTTTCCCGGACGATCCACAATCTTTCAATGGGGCTACGCATTTGGAGACTACGGCCAAGTTGTTAAATTTGGCGCCAACCAGTATATTGACCCAAAACGCCATATAAAATATGGCACGGCAAGCCTGCGTCCTACAACTACTTGAAAGTGTGGGGTAGGCCCGCATACGTCAAGAAGCTAGTGGGAGACAAGCTAGAATCGAAGTCTAGTTTGTGCAGGTTCGTTGGATACCCCAAGGAAACTGCAGGTTATTATTTCTATGACCCCTTGGAACCAAAGGTATTTATTTCAAGGAACGCAGTGTTCTTGGAACGAAGGTTTTCCGGAGGATATCCAACCTGATGAACTGATTCTTGAGGAGTCAAGTGATAGAAACCAGTCATCAGTGGAAGCCGCGGATTCCTCACTTAGAGGATTCAGGATAGATACCCAAAGGACTGACCAACCTCGAGAAGTCCAGCATGCTAGGCATGAAGGACGGCCTCAGGAAGGGCCAGCCTCGGTACCTGAACTGCCAGCTCCAATACAGTCAGCGCCCACAGTCACCACTGACGTTCCCGTTCTCCGTAGATCAGCTAGAGAGTGTCGACCTCCGGTGAGATACGGCTTTCTAAACACGACCAGTCAATTGGATAAGGATCCTAAGACATACGGGGAAGCGATGTCTGACATCGACTCTGGGAGATGGTTGAGGCCATGAAAATCGAAATGGACTCCATGAATGAGAACTAAGTCTGGACACTTGTAAACCCACCCAAAGGGGTTAAGCCAGTTGGCTGTAAATGGGTCTATAAGCGCAAACATGGCATTGATGGAGAAGTCACAACCTTCAAGGCTAGGTTAGTAGCAAAAGGGTACACTTAACGACCCGGGGTCGATTTTGAGGACACCTACTCGCCAGTAGCCATGGCTAAATTCATTCGGATCTTGCTTGCTATAGCAGTATGGTATGACTATGAGATATGACAGATGGACGTGAAAACGACCTTCCTCAATGGTTTCGTTGAGAAAGAGATCTACATGGATCAACCGGAGGGTTTCACGGTTGTCGGAGAAAAACAGAAGGTCTATCGTCTCCAAATTTCTGTTAGAATAGGTGACCATGTAGCCAATCTTGGTAGGCGAATTGTAACCTATGTCTGAACCATTTCGAGGTTTTAATAAATCCTTAATGAATAAGAAGTGAAATTCATTTGGCATGTACTTTTTTTGTGTTCACTTTATCTGCTTTATAACTGTTCACTATGCAAACAAAGCCCACAGACTGAAAACGCATTTCGGGGACTGGGACTAGGCTCGGAGGTAGGTCCATGAAATCAGTTCCGCCGAATCAGTCTGGAAATCTCCAAGTCAAGGAATCTCGAAATTGGGTACCGAGATTCCCCTTGAGACTTGCACTAAGCATCTGCTGTCGTATTTCATCGACGGGTGACGAGGGTCGTCTAAGCAATGCTAGTGGGTTGGCCTGCTGGGAGCGGCTGGCTGAGGTGACTCGCGAGAATCGTCTTACAGAGGACTTTGAGTAGGGTCGTTAGGTATGACGTGTGTTCCCGGTTTCAACGGTACAGGTCAAGTCCTTTGACTTGAGGAATTGCTGAGTTTACCTGTACATCAGGGCTGTATCTTAGATAGGGTGAGAGATTGCCAAGATGCACTTGAGTAGTCATAAGCCGTATATAGTGCAGCTCTGGTGTGCAGAGTGACAGTAGTTTCCAAGAAAGGATCTGTCTCCTGTTAAAAGGTGTTGACAGTTGTGTCTCACAAATACTCTGTGTCTTGTCCCAAAAATCTATGGCCACAGTAACTGAACAGAAGGGAAGGTTTCCCTTGCGGCATTTAGTAGAGGACAGACCGACACTTAGGTCCAAAATGGGTAACTGCATTATCCGTGCCCTAGGCCCTAAGTGGTGAGACCGTAGACGGAAGGGTAGATGTACTGTAGAGCCTAAATGTTCATTCCCGTATATTCACCTAGTCTGTAGTGCCATGGACTGTTGCTAGATGGCCGCCCATGGTGACGTGCGGATTCTAGGAATCCAACCAAGTCTAGCTGAAGGTGAACCTAAAGAGTCACACACAATCTGAAGGACAAGCGGATCCGCCCGGGAGCGCGAGCGGAAGCGAGAAAGCGAGATATTGTGCGTAAATTTAAATCAAATTCAAAAATACGCGAATCCCAAGGGTGTACCCTTGGGTGCTCAACCGGGCGTTCGATGTAGGATGTGTAAATATTAAAATATATATTTAAGCACATAGGGCATAGATATATAAATGAAATCAATCAAAGCGTAAATAAACCGTTACCTTTGATTGTTTAGCGTATGCTACCGGCTACTTGCGTTGTTCCTTCTCCGGAATGCTCACGAAATCCAAACGTATGGATTCTCCCTAGGTGATCCACACCACACCGGAAGAAACACACGTTCTTCTTGCTAGAAAAGAACGGGTTTAGAAGGAATCGGTTTAAGAGAAGAACACTATGAATTAGTGTTCTCTTAAACTTTACTTTGTTCTTCTTCTTGATTCAAAATCAAGTGAAGAACACAAGTGTGAGAGAGGGAGAGAGCACGAAATTTCAGAGAGAGGAGAGGATTTTTGTCTTCTCTTTTTCCTAGAAAAAGATGAATAATGAATCACTTATGCTTGGTGTTGTATAATCTAATATATATACATAATTAATGTGATTATTGGGATGTGTCTAGGTTCATCCAAGGATGTCTAGATTCATCCCAATCAATCACCATCAATTCTTCAATCAAGCCTACCAAAATTTATGGTATGATCAAATCATACCAAGAGGGAAGAACTTGATTGGAGTTGATTTGTCTCTTTCCAAAAGAGATAAGTCAACATACCACCTAGCATGAAACATGGCTGATTTTGCTTCCTCCAAGGGAGCATGTCGGCCATGTTTAATTAAGGGAAGAAGTCCAACTTCTTCCTATTCCAAAATAGGAATTATTTCTCCTCTCGGGTATAATTTAACGGACCAGGTTTTATCATAATCCAATTACGACGAATCCAGCATTAAATCCAATTTAATGTCAATTTAAATTATTCCCGTTGATCTTTTAATCCAATTAAAAGATCCAACGTCTTAACGTTTCAACTTTCCATATTTAATCGAAAATCCAATTTACCGATTAAATGAAAGCCCGATACAATATCGGCCCGTCCATCCAATGGACTTTCCCTTAAGTAATCCAATTACTTATTTTATCCTTCGAGATTGACTCCAAGTCGATCTCTCAACCTCCTCGGTGATTTGTGCGTGACCCTTTAGGTTCGCCCTCAGCTAGACTTGGGCCCGTGTCCCACAAGGGCCCGTTACCATGGGTGACCGTCTAGCAACGGTCCATGGCACTAGAGACTAGGTGAATTGGCATGAACATTTAGGCGCCGATTCCATACGAGTACGATCCTTCCGTCTACCGTCTCCAGGCCTTAGTCTAGGGTATGAAATTGGGCGTCGGTTCTCATCCTTAACTAGGCATCTATGCTTAATACTCTAAACCACATATGCTTCATTGCGTCGACACAGGAAACCATTCCCTGTTCGACCAACCACTGTGGCCTCAGCTTCAAACAGCATGAACGTGTCTCCGAGTGCATAGGAGATACCTCTGTCACATACTGACAAGGGACGGATCCTCTTCTTGGAATCCACCGTCCTCGTTACACATTCCGACTGCACTGGACAAGGCTTATGATAATCATCTTACAGAATGATTACCTCTCGCCAGATCCAAGATACAGCCATCATGTGCACGCGACTGCCATGATTCCTCAAGTCTGAGGATTACTCCCGTACTATCGGAACCGGGGAAAACCAATCATACCGACCAAGCCTCCAAGGCTTCCATATGATGATCCCCGCGAGTTAGTCCAGTCAGCTCGACCCCAGTCGACCAACCCATCAAGATCGTGTAGGCGTCCCACGCATGTCGCCGATGAAACACGACACTCATCCAATGAACACGACTCTTGACGCAAGTCTCAATAGGACTCTCGATGCCCTGTCTCGAGGTCCTCGACTTGGAAACGTTTCAGACCCAACTCTTAATCAGTTGGTTTCATGACCACCATCCAATGCGTGGCCCAACTGCACGAGTTGTTATCCATGGTCTGTAGGCTTTGTTGCGGTATAAGTTAAACACCGTTTAACAAATGTAAGATGAGCGCAACAAAGAAGGTACCATTGGTGATGAACACTCATCTTATTCATCACATAATAATATTACATTTACATCAAGTTGTCAGATAGGTTACAAATCGCCAAACCTATTGGCTTTCTGGTCACCTATTCTAACACAATCCGCACACATAAACGTATTTAATTTGGAATTAAATATTTAGAGAAATGGAGCGATTAAATTGGATTTAATCGGGTCTTTATCTTCTTGGGAAGAATGAATTCCTTTTTATTAGATAAAAGGGATTTATCTAATAAATTAGATTTATTAAAAATTAATTTAATGGGTTTGGAATAAATATTTATATTTAATATGTTTATTTATTGCCCTTGGAATATTTAAATAGGATTTAATATTCCCTTAAATTAAATCAATGGTTGAGATTAAGGGGAGGAATCAATGGCTAAGATTGGTTTGACCAAGAAGTTCGAATTTGACTAGGATTTGACTAGGTCAAATCCTACTCATGGTGGAGTCTTCAAAGTGTAGGAAACTAGAAGAGGAATATGATTCCTCCTCTGTAAATACTTCTTAGCACACACTTTGAAGGAGATGATGAATCTTGAAACACACACACACACACACACTTGTCTCCTCCCTCTCCCTCTCGGCCGCCTCTCTCCTCCTTCCAAGAAACTCTTTTCTTGTTCTTTTGTTTTTGAAAGATTATGTGGATCGTCCCGGGAAAAAAGCGCGAATGCGGAAGCGCGGTATAATTAAAAAATTAAAACGGAATTTAAACATGCTTTTAAATTAAAAACACGTTTCAAAGGGTGTGCCTTTGAAATTTTCCCGGGCATTCGGTGTATCTCAATGAACGTATAACATAAAATAAATCATGGAGGCCATAGGGTTGAAAATTAAAGAGGGACGAAAATTTAAAACGAGACCTACCCGTTGTCGTTTTCGTCTTCAACGGCTACACGCGTTGTTCCCCGTTTTGCACCAAGATCCCGTCTTTGAGACCCTCTAATTCGTGACACACGATCCACCCACGTATCTTGCACGTCGTGCTAGCAACGAACAAGTGTATAATTTTGGAGTGGATGAATCAATAATACATTATCAATTAATGGTATTGATTCATCAAGATTTCTAATGTTCCAAAGAACAAAAGAATCAAGAAAACTATTTTCTTGAGAGAGAGAGAGGGCGGACGAGAGAGATGGAGAGAGAGAGAAAACCGTGTGTGTGTGTTGTGTGTGTGTGTTGGAGTTTCATCATCATGTAAATTGTAGGATGCTAGGGTTTATATAGAAGAGGAGTTTTAATCCTCTTTAAACTCCTCTTTTAAGAACTCTAATTTTGACTAGGATTTTTGACCTAGTCAAAGTCCTAGTCAAACTAATGTTTTGACCTAGTCAAAACGATCCTAGCCATCCATCTCTCCCATTAATCTCAACCGTTGATTTAATTTAATTTAATGGAAATATTTAAAAAACCTATTTAAATATTTCCAAGAGGCTAAAATAAGTATAAATATTATTTAAGCCCATTAAATAAATCCCTTGATAAATCCAATTTATTAATTTAATTCCTTCTATCAAATAGAAAGAATTATTTCTCCAAGAAAAATAAAGGTCCCGATTAAATCTAATTTAATCATTCCTTCACTACAATATTTAATTCCAAATTAAATATTTAATTGTGTGTGGATAGTGTGTGACTCTTTAGGTTCACCATTCAGCTAGACTTGGTCGGATTCCTAGAATCCGTCCGTTACCATGGGTGGCCATCTAGCAACGGTCCATGGCACTAGAGACTAGGTGAAATATTCAGGATGAACATTTAGGCTCTAACAGTATGCTTGTCCTTCTGTCTTCGGTCTCATCACTTAGTGTCTAGGGCACGGATAACGCAGGTACCCATCTTGGACCTAAGTGTCGGTCTGTCCTCACTAAACGCCGCAAGGGAAACCTTCCCTTCTGTTCAGTCACTGTGGCCACAGTTTTAGGGACAAGACCTAGAGCATACATGAGACTTAACTGTCAAAACCTATTGACAGGAGACAGATCCTTTCTTGGAAACTACTGTCACTTTGCACACCAGGACTGCACTAGACATGGCTTATGACTACCAAAGAGAATTCTGGCAATCTCTCACCATATCTAAGATACAGTTCTGATGATGTACAGGTAAACTCAGTAATTCCTCAAGTCAAAGGACTTGACCTGTACCGTTGGAACCGGGAATACTCGTCATACCTTGCAGACCATACTCAAGGTCCTCCGTAAGACGGTTCCCACGAGTCACCTCAGTCAGCTGCGTCCTAGCAGGCTAACCCACTAACACTGCTTAGACGATCCTCGTCACCCGTCGATGAAACACGACAGCAGATGCTTAGTGCAAGTCTCAAATGGAATCCCGGTACCCATTTTCGGGGATTCCTTGACTTGGAGATTTCCGGACTGATTCGGGAAGACTGATTTCATGGACCTACCTCCAAGCGTAGTCCCAGTCCCCGAAATCGAATCTCAGTCCGTGGGCTCTGTTTGCGTAGTGAACAGATATGGAAAAATAGGTGCAAGTGAACACAAACAAAGTAATGCCAAATGAAAATTCACTTCTTTATTCATCAATGATTTATCAAACACCCATAATTGTCTAGACATAGGTTACATATACCCGCCAAAAATTGGCTTACATGGTCACCTATTCTAACAATCTCCCACTTGACCTTTAAAGCCAATCACCCATATGCCTAATCCCCATCTTCTCAAGATGTTGCGTATGAGCACTTTGCGACATAGGCTTTGTCAGCGGGTCTGCTGTGTTGTCTGCTGAGTTGACTCGGTCCATCCGAACGTCACCTCTTCCTACCATTTCTCTAAGAAGATGTAGCGTCTAAGAATGTGTTTGAACGGTGGTGAGATCTCGGTTCCTTCGCTTGCGCTATTGCACCGTTGTTATCACAGAAGATGACAACGGGCTCGGCGATGCTAGGCACCACACCCAACTCTTGGATGTAGTTTCTCATCCAAACCGCTTCCTTTGCAGCTTCTAAAGCTGCTATGTATTCAGCCTCAGTGGTGGAGTCAGCAGTGGTTGCTTGCTTGGAACTTTTCCAAGCCACTACTCCTCCGTTGAGCTTGAATATTATACCCCGATTGAGACTTGGCATCATCGTCATCAGACTGGAAGCTAGCGTCGCTAAAGCCTTCCAGAATAAGTTCTCCATTGCCATAGACCAAGAACATTTCCTTAGTCCTCCTAAGGTACTTAAGGATGCCCTTAACGGCATTCCAATGTGCCTCTCCTGCACAGGACTGATATCTGCTTGTCACGCTCAAAGCGTATGCAATGTTAGGCCTGGTGCAATGGACCGCATATTGGATGCTACCTACGGCAGAAGCATAGGGATGACTTTCATCTTTTCAAGTTCCTCATCAGTCTGCGGGGACTGTTTCTTGGACAACTTGATCCCATGCCTCATAGAAGGAACCCTCGTTTGGAGTTGTCCATTCGATATCTCTTTAGGACTTTCTCCATATACGAGTTTTGGGTGAGCCCTAACATCCTTTTAGATCTGTCCCTGACAATCTGGATGCCTAGGATGTAGGATGCTTCACCCAAGTCCTTCATGGAAAACTTGGTTGACAACCATGCTTTCGTGTTTCCTAACATTCTGACGTCATTTCCAATGAGCAGAATGTCATCCACGTAAAGCACTAGGAACACTATGGAGCTCCCACTGACTTCTTGTATACACAAGGCTCGGATTCGTTTTTGATGAAGTCATAACCCCGTATTACTTCATCAAATCGAATGTTCCAACTCCGGGAAGCTTGTTTGAGGCCATAGATGGACTTCTGGAGACGACAGACTTTCTGTTCTTCTCCAGCGGACCGTGAAACCCTCCGGCTGATCCATATAGATCTCTTCTTCAACGAAGCCGTTGAGGAAGGCCGTTTTCACGTCCATCTGCCATATTTCATAGTCATACCATGCTGCTATGGCAAGCAGGATCCGAATGGATTTAGCCATGGCTACTGGCGAGTAGGTATCCTCAAAATCGACCCCGGGTCGTTGAGTGTATCCCTTAGCTACAAGCCTAGCCTTGAAGTAGTGACCTCTCCATCAACGCCGAGTTTGCGCTTGTAGACCCACTTACAGCCCACTGGCTTAACACCTTTCGGTGGATCTACAAGTCTCCAAACTTGGTTCTCGCTCATGGAGTCCATTTCGGTTTTCATGGCCTCAAGCCATTTTCCCAGAGTCGATGTCTGACATCGCTTCCCCGTAGGTCTTAGGATCGTTATCCAGAAGATCGGTCGCACCTAGAAATCCATATCTCACTGGAGGTCTGGATTCTCTAGTGGACCTTCGGAAACGGGAACGTTAGTGGTAACTGTGGGCGCTGACTGTATCGGAAGCCGGCGGTTCAGGGGCCAGGGCTGGCCTCCCTTGAGGTTGTCCTTCATGCCTAGCATGTTGGACTTCTCTAGGTAGGTCAGTCCTCCTAGTGTCTATCCTGAATCCTCTAGGTGAGGTTTCCGCGACTGTTTCTTATGACTGAGTTCCATCACTTGATTCCTCAAGGATCAACTCATCAGGTTGGATATCCTCCGGGAAGCCTTGCTCCAAGAATACTGCATTCCTTGAAACAAATACCTTTTGTTCCAAAGGGTCATAAAAGTAATAACCCGCAGTTTCTTTAGGGTAATCCAACGAACCTGCATAGGCTAGACCTGGATTCTAGCTTATCTCCCACTAACCTCTTGACGTATGCGGGGCTACCCCACACTTTCAAGTAGTTGTAGGATGCAGGCTTGCCGTGCCATATCTCATATGGCGTTTGGGTCACTACACTAGTCGGCGCCAAATTCAATAACTTGGCTGCCGTTTCTAATGCATAACCCCAAAACGATAGGGGCAATTTGGTAAAACTCATCATGGAACGAACCATGTCCAACAGGGTTCGGTTCCTCCTTTCAGAGACGCCATTTAACTGTGGTGTTCCGGGAGGTGTCCATTCTGATATTATACCATGTTCCTTTAGATAATCTAGGAATTTCGGCACTAAGGTATTCACCGCCTCGGTCTGACCGTTAGGACTTTTATTTTGCAGTTGGTTTGATTCTCCACTTCAAGTCTGAATTCTTTAAAACCTCTCCAAGAGTTTCAGACTTGTACCTCATTAGGTAAACATAACCATACCGTGAATGATCAATCGGTGAAGGTTATGAAGTAGGAGAACCCACCTCGGGCCTGCGTCCTTAGTGGTTCCACACACGTCTGTATGGACCAAGTCCAACAGACCTGTGGCAAGCCTGCTTTGTCCTACAAAGGGCTTCTTGGTCATTTTCCCTCTTAGACAAGATTCACAAGTTGGTAGAATCACTCAAGTCCCCAACCTCTAGGTTCTTTGAGTCTACCAACCTTTTCATCCTATCTTGGGATATGTGACCTAGCCTAGCGTGCCACAGACGTGCGTTCCCGTTATTATCTAATTTCCGTTTGTGTTGAGCGTTAAGAACGAAATTTGTTTGTTGCAAGATATAGAGCCCCATTATGTAATGTACCAAGTAGATGAGCAATTCCACACCTCATCAAATAAAAGCAATTTTTATTGATTTTAAACTCATAAACCATTATTGTCTAACAATGGAATGGAAATGATGTTTTTAATCATACTGGGTACAAAATAAACTTGCTCTAATTCTATGCTAATGGTATCACTAATAACTAAAGTGGCGGATCCTACTGCTTCTGCCGAGATGGCTTTGCCATTTCCGAGCTTCAGGATCATGTCCCCGCTACTTAGTTTTCTGCTTCTTTTCAACACCTGCAGATCATTGCAAATGTGAGCTCCACAGCCGGTATCCAATACCCAAGAGGCAGAATTAGTGACCATGTTAACCTCAATCACAAATATACCTTGGTTTGAGAAGAGTTTGGGGCACTCTCTCTTCCAATGCCCTTTCTCACGGCAGTTGATACATATGTCATATGCCTTCGACTGTTGCTTGGAGACAACCTTTCCCTTTCCTTTGCCTTTCCCCTCTTTGGCAATGGGAACACTCTGAGTGTTCGTAGCTGCTATGACTGCCTTTCCCTTCCCTTTCTTCCTTTTCCAACGTCCGGCGCCCTTGCCTTTCGTCTTGGAAGTAGAAGCACCTCCAAACAATACCGAAGGCGTGGACTTCTTAGTCGTTGCCTCGTATTGCACCAACATATTGATCAACTCATGAATACCCTTCTCAAGTGCATTCATGTTGTAGTTGACAATAAATTGATCAAAGGAGGGTGGGAGTGACTTGAAGGATCACATCTATGTACGTTTCGTTATCGAGACCTGCCTTTAGGTCCTCGAGCTTTTCCACTAGGGTAAGCATTTTAACCCCATGCTCTTGTACAGAGGATCCTTCTGTCATTTTAGTTCCAAAGAACGCCTTGGTCGCGACATACCTAGTATGCCGGTCCGGGACTGCATAGCAATCTTTTAAGGCGAGCCATTATGGAAGGGACATCGTCTAGCCTTTCATATTGCTTCTGAATTTCATTGGTCATCGAAGCAAGTATGATGCTACGAACCTTTCCGGTTATCCTTATGCCAAGTCTCGAACGTCTCACGTTCCTCTGGCGTGGATCCTTCCGGTAAGGTCCTAGGGAGAGGCTCGTCCATGACGTAGCCTTGGTTCTCATAATCCAGGACTATCCTGAGATTGCGCAACCAGTCGTTGTAGTTGGTTCCATTAAATTTGTTTGTCTCAAGAATGGTTGAAAGTGGGTTCTTAGACATTTTAAAATCTACATGTTTGAAAAAACAACGCGCGGATCAGCAGAAAGTAAAGACGGTGGTTTGATAAAAAATAATTAAATGCTTGGTCTTTAGTCATTTAATCCTCCCACTATTTATACGAAAAACACGGTACTCTCAAACGTAGTTTTCGGGAAATCCTTTCCTAGTGGGCTTGGGATCCACAGCGATTTTTCCCATACCCCGCTTTTACGATTCGCATGGAAAAGATCCTGTGGGAGGTATTCCATACCATTCTCGTTCCACGAGATTCCCAAGATTATTGCCTCACCCTTTTGCATGATCCCGAGGACTCCAAGCGAATCATGCTAATTAGGCGTTAGACCCGACCCAATCGACCGAGCCATGGACCCACTAGTACCCCCACGACTCGTGAGACAGGTAGCAGCAGCCCATTTTCGTTCATGACATAGTGCAGCTTCTTTTAAGTACAATAACGTGCCACGACTCGTGAGACCACGCTATTGACCTAAAACAGCTTCCTCACTATGCTACGGATTGGAAGGCATGGACGAACTCCTAGAGTTCATGTCCACTTTATCTAGGGTCTAATATTTTAACATTGGTCCAACCAATGTGAGAGTAATAATGACCGAGATCTCATACTATATCCATACATTCATCCATAGTGCATAAATAAAATCCATCCATAGCAGTTATACATGATAAATAAAACCCATTCATCCATCATAATAACCACATGCAAAATTAAAAGCCTAGCACGCCCCTGTTGGATGATCACAAGCCCGAATCCTATGCGATCCACTGAGCCCGCAGTGGATCTATGGTCAATCTAGGGTTGGTCCTATACTATTACAATAATAGTAACCCAATCATCATTCTGATGGGCCTTGGTCTCTTTTTCTCTTTCTTCACTTCATGGAAAACGCCAAGGGACCTCCGGTCTGGGCTCTCCATGTGGTCCTTCCTTCTTCTCCACCAATTACAAAAATGGAAACCTCACTCCTAGTCTACTCTCATTACATATAAAAAAATTAGAAACCCCAGCGAAAACCCGGGGGGAGTACATAAGGAGGGAGGTAGAAAGCCTTATTATTCCAAGGCACTAGAAAGAGAGAAGGAGAAAGCAGTTAAAGAGGCACACAGGCCCAATAGAAAATTAAACCATACATTCGGTCTAGGGCTCGTGATCATCCATTTCCATCCAACACACATAATCACATGATCCAATCACATAATTACAATATACCAATAATTCATGATTTCCAATCATAATAATCCAAAACAGAAATAAATGATCATGTGCGCAACGTGTGAAAAATAAAACACAAATATTGGTAATAATATTTTTCTCGTTTTAGGAAAACCTTTCCTCATTATTTTAAGTAAAATAACCCCGGGATTCCAAATCCAATTTATTTTACTCCTAAAATAATGTCTTTAGGAATTTAGGCAAAATTGAACCCAAAAAACGAATTTTCAGAATTAATTCAAAATTAAAACTGAAAAGTAAATAATAAATAAAAAAAATAATAATGCTAGGGTTTCAAAAACCCTAGTTGCAGCAGCCGCCGGCCGCCGCCACCGGCAGCAGCCGGCAGGCCGTGCGCGCAGGGCAGCAGGCCCAGCCTGCCGCCCCTGCGCGCGCGCAGGCACTGCCTGGCCGGGCGCGCGCGCGCAGGCCCCTTGCCTGCGTGCGCGCGCGCCTGGCCGGCAGCGCGCTGCGCGGCCTGGTGTTCCGGCAGGCCGTCGCGCGCGCAGGCTCCTCTGCCTCGCGCGCGCCGGCCTGCTGGTCGCCAGCCGCGAGCCTGTGCTGTGTGCAGTGCGCGCGGCGCAGACGCGCACTGGGCGTGCCTGCCAGGCGCGCGCGCGCAGACGCCTCCGTCTGCGTGCGCGCGCGCCTGGCGGCGCGCCTGGTGCCCGTCCGCGCGCGGGCTCCTCCGCCCGCCAGCCTTGCGCGCGCGCGCGCAGACACCTCTGTCTGCCCGCGCGCGCGCCTGGAGGCGCTTCCATGCGCGCACGCCCGCGCGCAGCCAACCCGGCTGCGCGCTGCCCCTGCGCGGCCGCAGCGCGCGCGCGCGCAGGCTTTCCCATGCCTGCGCGCGTCTGCCCTGCCGGCAGCGCTCGGCTGCGCGCGGCCAGCCTTCCCGGCTGGCCGGCTGTGACGTTTTCTCGTTTTTCAGATTAATTCCCATCCCGATTCCCAAGAAAAACAGAAAATACCAATATTCAGCAATTCACACGAATTAAAAGCAATAAAATAACATGCTTTAATAATCAAGAAAATCAAGATTTAATTACAACATGCTATTTCACGTTTCATGCTTAAAACGCACATAAACCCTAGGCCTATACACCGAACCGGGCTCTGATACCACTGAAAGATAATGTGGATCGTCCCGGGGAAAAGCGCGAATGCGGAAGCGCGGTATAATTAAAAAATTAAAACGGAATTTAAACATGCTTTTAAATTAAAAACACGTTTCAAAGGGTGTGCCTTTGAAATTTTCCCGGGCATTCGGTGTATCTCATGAACGTATAACATAAAATAAATCATGGAGGCCATAGGGTTGAAAATTAAAGAGGGACGAAAATTTTAAAACGAGACCTACCCGTTGTCGTTTTCGTCTTCAACGGCTACACGCGTTGTTCCCCGTTTTGCACCAAGATCCCGTCTTTGAGACCCTCTAATTCGTGACACACGATCCACCCACGTATCTTGCACGTCGTGCTAGCAACGAACAAGTGTATAATTTTGGAGTGGATGAATCAATAATACATTATCAATTAATGGTATTGATTCATCAAGATTCTAATGTTCCAAGAACAAAAGAATCAAGAAAACTATTTTCTTGAGAGAGAGAGAGGGCGGACGAGAGAGATGGGAGAGAGAGAGAAACCGTGTGTGTGTGTTGTGTGTGTGTGTTGGAGTTTCATCATCATGTAAATTGTAGGATGCTAGGGGTTTATATAGAAGAGGAGTTTTAATCCTCTTTAAACTCCTCTTTTAAGAACTCTAATTTGACTAGGATTTTGACCTAGTCAAAGTCCTAGTCAAACTAATGTTTTGACCTAGTCAAAACGATCCTAGCCATCCATCTCTCCCATTAATCTCAACCGTTGATTTAATTTTAATTTAATGGAAATATTTAAAAAACCTATTTAAATATTTCCAAGAGGCTAAAATAAGTATTAAATATTATTTAAGCCCATTAAATAAATCCCTTTGATAAATCCAATTTATTAATTTAATTCCTTCTATCAAATAGAAAGAATTATTTCTCCAAGAAAAATAAAGGTCCCGATTAAATCTAATTTAATCATTCCTTCACTACAATATTTAATTCCAAATTAAATATTTAATTGTGTGTGGATAGTGTGTGACTCTTTAGGTTCACCATTCAGCTAGACTTGGTCGGATTCCTAGAATCCGTCCGTTACCATGGGTGGCCATCTAGCAACGGTCCATGGCACTAGAGACTAGGTGAAAATATTCAGGGATGAACATTTAGGCTCTAACAGTATGCTTGTCCTTCTGTCTTCGGTCTCATCACTTAGTGTCTAGGGCACGGATAACGCAGGTACCCATCTTGGACCTAAGTGTCGGTCTGTCCTCACTAAACGCCGCAAGGGAAACCTTCCCTTCTGTTCAGTCACTGTGGCCATAGTTTTAGGGACAAGACCTAGAGCATACATGAGACTCAACTGTCAAAACCTATTGACAGGAGACAGATCCTTTCTTGGAAACTACTGTCACTTTGCACACCAGGACTGCACTAGACATGGCTTATGACTACCAAAGAGAATTCTGGCAATCTCTCACCATATCTAAGATACAGTTCTGATGTACAGGTAAACTCAGTAATTCCTCAAGTCAAAGGACTTGACCTGTACCGTTGGAACCGGGAATACTCGTCATACCTTGCAGACCATACTCAAGGTCCTCCGTAAGACGGTTCCCACGAGTCACCTCAGTCAGCTGCGTCCTAGCAGGCTAACCCACTAACACTGCTTAGACGATCCTCGTCACCCGTCGATGAAACACGACAGCAGATGCTTAGTGCAAGTCTCAAATGGAATCCCGGTACCCATTTTCGGGATTCCTTGACTTGGAGATTTCCGGACTGATTCGGGAAGACTGATTTCATGGACCTACCTCCAAGCGTAGTCCCAGTCCCCGAAATCGAATCTCAGTCCGTGGGCTCTGTTTGCGTAGTGAACAGATATGGAAAAATAGGTGCAAGTGAACACAAACAAAGTAATGCCAAATGAAAATTCACTTCTTTATTCATCAATGATTTATCAAACACCCATAATTGTCTAGACATAGGTTACATATACCCGCCAAAATTGGCTTACATGGTCACCTATTCTAACAGTTTTGACAATTGAACATTAAGGAGGATTGATCTCGTTGATCAATAACATTTGATCGATCTGTCCTCTCCAACAATATACTTGCTCTTTCACTAGCACGAAGATCAAGATACGTGGGCGGATTGTGTGTACGAATTAGAGGGTCTCCTATATGAGATCTTGGAGCAAATCGGGGAACAACGCAAGTACTGATTAGAAGGCGAAAACGACAATCGGTAGGTTTCCGGTTTATGGTTTTCATCCCCTTTTATTTTAGAATCCTATGGCCTCCATGATTTATATGTATGTTTTATTATTCATGAGATACACCGAACGCCCGGGAGTTCAAGGTACACACCTTGAACGCTTTTATTTTACTGTATATTAATGCATGTTTAAATTCTTGAAAATTTAAATTATATCGCGCTTCCGCATTCGCGCTACTCCCCGGACGATCCACACGCCTACCCTAGGCTTTCAATTCCATCTATGGCCTCAAACAAGCATCCATAAGTTGGAACATTCGGTTTGACGAAGTCATACAGGGTTATGATTTCATCAAAAATGAATCCGACCTTTGTGTATACAAGAAGGTCAGTGGGAGCTCTATAGTTTATGTGGATGACATTCTACTCATAGGTAATGACATGAGAATGTTGGGTAACGCAAAACATGGTTATCAACTCAGTTTTCCATGAAGGATTTGGGTGAAGCCTCCTACATTCTAGGCATCCAGATTGTCAGGGATAGATCTAAGAGAATATTAGGACTAACCTAAAACTCGTATATGGAGAAAGTCCTGAAAAGGTTTCGGATGGACAACTCCAAACGAGGATTCCTTCCAATTAGGCATGGGATCAAGTTGTCCAAGAAAGAGTCCCCACAGACTGATGAGGAACTTGAAAAGATGAAAATCATTCCCTATGCTTCTGCCATAGGAAGCATCCAATATGCGGTCCATTGCACTAGACCTGGCATCGCTTACGCTTTGAGTGTAACGAGCAGATATCAGTCTTGTGCAGGAGAGGAACATTGGAATGCGGTCAAGGGCATCCTTAAGTACCTAAGGAGGACTAAGGAAATGTTCTTAGTCTATGGCAATGGAGAGCTGATCTTGGAAGGCTTTAGCGATGCTAGCTTCCAAGCTGATGACGATGATGCCAAGTCTCAATCAGGTTATGTATTTAGGCTCAATGGAGGAGTGGTAGCATGGAAAAGTTCTAAGCAAGCAACCACTGCTGATTCCACCACTGAGGCCAAATACATAGCAGCTTCAGAAGCTGCGAAACAAGCGGTTTGGATGAGAAATTACATCCAAGAGTTGGGTGTGGTGCCCTGCATCATCGAGCCCGTTGTCATCTTTTGTGATGACAACGGTGCCATAGCGCAAGCAAAGGAACCGAGATCTCATCACCGATCCAAACACATTCTTAGACTCTACCACCTTCTAAGAGAAATGGTAGGAAGAGGTGATGTTCGGATAGACCGAGTCAACTCAGCAGACAACACAGCAGATCTGCTGACAAAGCCTATGTCGCAGAGCGCTCATACGCAAAATCTTGAGAAGATGGGGATTAGGTGAAGGACAAGCGGATCCACCCGGTAGCGCGAGCGGAAGCGAGAGAGCGAGAAAGGGTGCGTAAATTTAAATCTAATTTAAATAAATAAATCCCAAGGGGTGTACCCTTGGCTGCTCAATCGGGCGTTCGATATAGGATGTGTAAATATTGGAAACGTATATTTAAACGCATTGGGCATAGATAAATATTAAATCAACCAAAGCGTAATAAAACCGTTACCTTTGATTGTTTAACGTATGCTCCCGGTTACTTGCGTTGTTCCTTCTCCGGTATGCTCACGAAATCTAAACGTATGGATTCTCCAAAGGTGATCCACACCACACTACAAGAAACGCACCTTCTCCTTGCTAGACGAAAACGGGTTTAATGAAGGAATCTGTTTAAGAGAAGAACGCTATGGATTAGTGTACTTTTAAACCTACTTTGTTCTTCTTCTTGATTCAAAATCAAGTGAAGAACACTAGTAGAGAAGGGGAGTGAAAACCGAGAGTTGAAAGGGAGAGAAGAGGCCGATTTTTTTCTTCTTCTTTTTTCTAGAAAAAGATGAACAATGAATCACTTGTGCTCTGTGTTGTATATTCTCATATATATATATACATAATTAATGTCATTATTGGAATGTGTCTAGGTTCATCCAAGTATGTCTAGATTCATTCCAATCAATCACCATCAATTCTTCAATCAAGCCTACCAAAATTTATGGTATGATCAAATCATACCAAAAGGGAAGAGCTTGATTGGAGTTGATTTGTCTCTTTCCAAAAGAGATAAGTCAACATACCACCTCGCATGAAACATGGCTGATTTTGCTTCCTCCAAGGGAGCATTTCGGCCATGTCTAATTAAGGGATGAAGTCCAACTTTTTCATATTCCAAAATTCGAATTATTTCTCCTCTCGGATTAAAATTTAACGGACCGGATTTTATCGTAATCCAATTACGACGAACCCAATATTAAATCCAATTTAATGTCCATTTAAATTATTTCCATTGATCTTTTAATCCAATTAAAAGATCCAACCCTCAACGTCTCAACTTTTCATATTTAATCGAAAATCCAATTAACCGACTAAACGAAGGCCCGATACAATATCGGCCGTCCATCCATTGGACTTTCCCTTAAGTAATCCAATTACTTATTTATCCTTCGAGATTAACTCCAAGTCAATCTCTTAACCTCCTCGGTGATTTGTGTGTGACCCTTTAGGTTCACCCTCAGCTAGACTTGGGCCCGTGTCCCACAAGGGCCCCTTACCATGGGTGGCCGTATAGCAACGGTCCATGAAAATAAAGACTAGGTGAATTAGCATGAATATTTAGGCGCCGACTCCGTACGGGTATGATCCTTCCGTCTACCATCTCCCAGCCTCAGTCTAGGGTATGGAATTGGGCGTCGGTTCCCATCCTTGACTAGCCATCTATGCTTAATACTCGAGACCACGTATGCTTCATTGCGTCGACACAAGAAGCCATTCCCTATTCGAGCAACCACTGTGGCCACAGCTTCAAACAACATGAACGTGTCTCCGAGTGCTAAGGAGATACCTCTATCACATACTGACAGGGGACGGATCCTCTTCTTAGAATCCACCGTGCTCGCTACACATTCCGACTGCACTGGACAAGGCTTATGATAATCATCTTACAGAATGATCACCTCTCGCCAGATCCAAGATACAGCCGTCCTGTGCATGTGACTGCCATGATCCCTCAAGTCTGAGGATCACTCCTATACTATCGGAACCGGGGAAAACCAATCATACCGACCAAGCCTCCAAGGCTTCCATATGATGATCCCCGCGAGTCAGTCCAGTCGGCTCGACCCCAGTCGACCAACCCCTTAAGATCGTGTAGGCATCCCACGCCTGTCATCGATGAAACACGACACTCATCCAATGAACACGACTCTTGACGCAAGTCTCAATAGGACTCTCGATGCCCTGTCTCGAGGTCCTCAACTGGGAATGTTTCAGACCCAACTCTTAATCAGTTGGTGTCATGACCACCATCCAATGCTTTGCCCAACTGCATAAGTTGTTATCCATGGTCTGTGGGCTTTGTTGCGATATAAGTTAAACACCGTTTTAACAAATGTGAAATGAGCGCAAGAAAGTAAGCACCAGAAGTGACGAATACTCATTTATTCATCACATAATAATATTACATTTACATCGAGTTGGATAATAGGTTACAGATCGCCAAACCTATTGGCTTTCTGGTCACCTATTCTAACAATCTCCCACTTGACCTAAATCCAATCACCCATTGACCTCAAAACCCATCTTATCCAGATGTTGAGTATGGGCAACGTGCGACACGGGCTTAGTAAGTGGATCTGCTATGTTTTCTACGGAGTTGACTCGGTCCATCCGAACGTCACCCCTGCTAACCATCTCTCGGAGCAGATGGTAGCGTCTAAGAATATACTTGGATCGGTGATGAGATCTCGGTTCCTTTGCTTGCGCTATAGCCTTGTTGTTATCGCAGAAGATAACCACTGGCTCAGCGATGCTAGGTACTACACCCAACTCTTGGATATAGCTCTTCATCCAAACCGCCTCCTTAGCAACTTTTGAAGCTGCTATGTATTCAAACTCTGTGGTGGAGTCCGCCGGGGTAGCCTGGTTGGAACTCTTCCAAGCAACCACGCCACCATTAAGTCTTAATAGATAACCAGACTGAGACTTAGCATCATCATCATCATCCGATTGGAAGCTAGCGTCGCTATAGCCTTCCAGTATCAACTCTCCACCGCCGTAGATCAAGAACATGTGCTTAGTCATTTTCAGGTACTTCAAGAGAGGTTAACTGTACTCCAGTGCGCCTCTCCAGTACACGACTGATATCGACTTGTTACGCTCAAAGCGAAAGCCACATCAGGTGTAGTGCACTGAACGTCATACTGTATGCTGCCTACAGCTGAAGCATAGGGGATGTCCAACATCCGTTTAAGCTCCTCATCAGTCTTAGGAGACTGCTTCTTGGATAACTTAATTCCATGCCTCATAGGATGGAATCCTCGTTTTGAGTTTTCCATCTTGAATCTCTTCAAGACTTTCTAAATGTATGAGGACTGGGCCATTCCTAACATCCTTCTAGATCTATCCCTGTAGATCTTGATGCCAAGGATGTAGAATGCCTCGCCCATATCCTTCATGGAAAATTGCATTGACAACCAAGCTTTTAGTGGTACCCAACATCTTAGCATCATTCCCAATGAGCAAGATGTCATCCACATAAAGCACCAGAAACGCAACTGAGCTCCCACTAATCTTCTTGTATACACAAGGATCGGACTCGTTCTTGCTGAAATCATATCCCCATATGACTTCATCAAAACGTATGTTCCAGCTTCGGGAAGCTTGTTTGAGGCCATAGATGGACCTTTGGGGACGACAGACCTTCTGCTCTTCTCCAACAGTTGTGAAACCTTCCGGCTGATCCATATAGATCTCTTCCTCTACGAAATCGTTGAGGAAAGCCGTTTTCACGTCCATCTGCCATATTTAATAGTCATACCATGCTGCTACGGCAAGCAGTACCCGAATAGACTTGGCCATTGCTACGGGCGAGTAGGTTTCCTCAAAATCGACCCCGGGTCGTTGAGTATAACCTTTCGCCACAAGCCTGGCTTTGAAGGTTGTAACCTCCCCCGTCAGCTCCAAGCTTACGTTTGTAGACCCATTTACACCCTACGGGTTTTATCCCTTTGGGTGGGTCTACTAGGGTCGAAACCTTGTTTGTACCCATCGAGTCCATCTCGGATTTCATGGCCCCAAGCCACTTATCCGAATCGATGTCCAACATCGCTTCTCCGTACGTCTTTGGATCATTATCCAACTGACCGGTCAGGCCCAAAAATCCATACCTATCAGGTGCATGGAATAATCTGGCCGACCTACGGAGGAGTAGAACAATACCAGTGGGAACTACTGGCTCAGATGTCAGTGTCGCCTCATGGGGTACCTCACTTGATTCCTCAAGGAGTACCTCATTGCGTCGACTATCCGATGGAAAATCCTTTTCCAAGAACACTGCGTTTCGTGAGACAAAAACCTTTTGCTTGGAGGGATCATAGAAATATTACCCCGCAGTTTCTTTTGGATAGCCAATGAATCTGCATAAACTAGACCTTGAGTCCAGTTTATCTCCCACTAATCTTTTGACATATGCGGGGCAACCCCACACTTTCAAGTATTTGTAGGAGGCAGGCTTGCCATGCCATATCTCATATGACGTCTGGAATACCTTCTTAGATGGCGCCAAGTTCAAAACTTTGGCCGCCGTCTCAAGAGCGTATCCCAGAAGGAAAGGGGTGTTAGAATAGGTGATCATGTAGCCAATCTCGGCGGGCAAAATGTAACCTATGTCTAGACAATTTCAGTGTTTTGATAAAACTATTAATGAATAAAGAAGTGAAATTCATTCTGGCATTACTTTGTTTGCGTTCACTTTACTGCTTTATCTATCTGTTCACTATGCAAACAAAGCCCACAGACTAAAAGCCCATTTCGGGGACTGGGACTATGCTTGGAGGTAGGTTCATGAAATCAGTCCCACCGAATCAGTCCGGAAAACTTCAAGTCAAGGAATCTCGAAAATGGGTACTAGGATTCCTTTTGAGACTTGCACTAAGCATTTGCTGTCGTATTTCATTGACGGGTGACGAAGGTCGTCTAAGCAGTGTTAGTGGGTTATGTTGGAATAGGTGACCAGAAAGCCAATAGGTTTGGCAATTTGTAGCCTATCCGACAACTTGATGTGAATGTAATATTATTATGTGATGAATAAGATGAGTATTCGTCACCAATGGTACCTTCTTTGTTGCGCTCATCTTACATTTGTTAAAACGGTGTTTAACTTATATCGCAACAAAGCTCACAGACCATGGATAACAACTCGTGCAGTTGGGCCACGCATTGGATGGTGGTCATGAAATCAACTGATTAAGAGTTCGGTCTGAAACGTTCCAAGTCGAGGACCTCGAGACAGGGCATCGAGAGTCCTATTGAGACTTGCGTCAAGAGTCGTGTTCATTGGATGAGTGCCGTGTTTCATCGGCGACAGGCGTGGCACGCCTACACGATCTTGATGGGTTGGTCGATTGGGGTCGAGCCGACTGGACTGACTCGCGGGGATCATCATATGGAAGCCTTGGAGGCTTGGTCGGTATGATTGGTTTTCCCCGGTTCCGATAGTATGGGAGTAATCCTCAGACTTGAGGGATCATGGCAGTCGCGTGCACAGAACGGCTGTATCTTGGATCTGGCGAGAGGTAATCATTCTGTAAGATGATTATCATAAGCCTTGTCCAGTGCAGTCGGAATGTGTAACGAGGACGGTGGATTCCAAGAAGAGGATCCGTCCCCTGTCAGTATGTGACAGAGGTATCTCCTATGCACTCGGAGACACATTCATGCTGTTTGAAGCTGTGGCCACAGTGGTTGGTCGAACAGGGAATGGTTTCCTGTGTCGACGCAATGAAGCATACGTGGTCTCGAGTATTAAGCATAGATGCCTAGTCAAGGATGGGAACCGACGCCCAATTCCATACCCTAGACTAAGGCCGGGAGACGGTAGACGGAAGGATCGTACCCGTACGGAATCGGCGCCTAAATGTTCACGCCAATTCACCTAGTCTCTAGTGCCATGGACCGTTGATAGACGGCCACCCATGGTAATGGGCCCTTGTGGGACATGGGCCCTTGTGGAACACGGGCCCAAGTCTAGCTGAGGGTGAACCTAAAGGGTCACACACAAATCACCGAGGAGGTTGAGAGATCGACTTGGAGTCAATCTCGAAGGATAAAATAAGTAATTGAATTACTTAATGGAAAGTCCATTGGATGGACGGGCCGATATTGTATCGGGCTTTCATTTAATCGGTAAATTGGATTTTCGATTAAATATGGAAAGTTGAGATGTTGAGACGTTGGATCTTTTAATTGGATTAAAAGATCAATGGGAATAATTTAAGTGGACATTAAATTGGATTTAATATTGGGTTCGTCGTAATTGGATTACGATAAAACCCGGTCCGTTAAATTATACCCGAGAGGAGAAATAATTCCTAATTTGGAATGGGAAGAAGTTGGACTTCTTTCCTTAATCAAATATGGCCGACATGCTCCCTTGGAGGAAGCAAAATCAGCCATGTTTCATGCTAGGTGGTATGTTGACTTATCTCTTTTGGAAAGAGACAAATCAACTCCGATCAAGCTCTTCCCTTTTGGTATGATTTGATCATACCATAAATTTTGGTAGGCTTGATTGAAGAATTGATGGTGATTGATTGGAATGAATCTAGACATCCTTGGATGAACCTAGACACATTCCAATAATCACATTAATTATGTATATATATTAGAATATACAACACCAAGCATAAGTGATTCATTATTCATCTTTTTCTAGGAAAAAGAGAAGACAAAAATCCTCTTCTCTCTCTGAATTTTCGTGCTCCCTCCCTCTCTTATACTTGTGTTCTTCACTTGATTTTGAATAAGGGAACACTAATTCATAGTGTTCTTCTCTTAAACCGATTCCTTCTAAACCCGTTCTTTTCTAGCAAGAAGAACGTGTGTTTCATCCGGTGTCGTGTGGATCACCTTTGGAGAATCCATACGTTTGGATTTCGTGAGCATTCCGGAGAAGGAACAACATAAGTAGCCGGGAGCATACGCTAAACAATCAAAGGTAACGGTTTATTACGCTTTGATTGATTTCATTTATATATATCTATGCCCTATGTGCTTAAATGTATGTTTTAATATTTACACATCCTACATCGAACGCCCGGTTGAGCATCCAAGGGTACACCCCTTGGGATTCGCGTATCGTTGAATTTGATTTAAATTTACGCACTTCCTCGCTTTTCTCGCTTTCGCTCACGCTCCCGGGCGGATCCGCTTGTCCTTCAAGTGGTATCAGAGCCCGGTTCGATGTAAGGGGCATAGATCTATGTGTTTGGCATGATCTACTTGCTTTTAAATGGCTTTATTGGCATGTTAGATTACATAAATATATGAATAATATGATGATTCAATTGTTTGGATTTAATGGACTTTTGGCATGCTTAATTTTGTTAGATTGGATCTAAAATTGCATGCTTATTTTCAGAATAATATTAATGTTACTGTGCTGAAACAGTTTTGAAAAACAAAAAAAAAAAAAAAAATTCGGATCGGTCGGCAGCGGCCGCGCGCAGGCGCCATGCTCGCGGATGCTGCGCACAGGCGCGCGCGCGCGTTGTGCGCAGCCGGCCGCTGCCAGTGCGCGGCACAGAGCGCGCGCGCGCTGCCCTGTGCGTGCGGGCGGCCGGCCAGCACAACGGCTGGGCCGTTTTGTGCCGTTTTTCGACTTTTTTCGAAAAATTCGATTTTCTGTATTTTCTGCACAATATTCTGAAAATATATTAATTTTGCATTTTTGATTTTGGGATAATTGGATTATTCCTTGAATTAAATTTGCTTAATTAATTGGGGATTAATACATGCATTGGATGCATTGTGTAAAATGTCCATTAAATTTTAAATTTGAATTTTGCATATTATTTATATGTTTATGCTTTTGTGATGTTGGACATCACTTGGATATTTGGAATATCCATTGGTTTTATTGCATGATTATTTGGAATAATTATGTTATATGTGAGTTGATGGAATCAACATGGGATGATCACAAAGCCCTAGACCTTGTGTATGGATGAATGAATGTTTATTTATTTTCTGTTGGGTGGGGCCTGCGTGCCTCTTGTTTTTGGGACTATCATCTCCCGTATTTTCAGCCTCATGATGTTAAGGCTTGTTTTCTTTATTACCGATGTATTACTTTCAGTTGTAATGAGAGTAGATAGGATTGGTGAGGTTTCAATTTTAACAAGCAATTGGAGTGGGAGACCCCAAGGAGGAGCATCAAGGCGTGAAACAAGAAGCACTTCAAGGCCCATTGGAACGACAATGGGTTTATTATTATTGTAATAATTTAGGACCACCCTAGACAGACCATAGACTCACTGCGGGCTCAGTGGGTCGCATAGGTTGGGCTTGTGATCATCCTAACAGGGGTATGCTATGTTTTCTGCATGCGGCGTATTTATTTATCGCTTTAAATATTGGATATTTATGCATGCTAAAACACAATAATGTGATGAGGTCTCGGTCATACACAAACTCTCATTTGGTTGGACCAAATTAAATATTAGGCCCAGAACGGACTTGGATCAAAATGGTATTTTGGTCTGTCCGAGCCTTCCATCCACAGCAATGTGGTGAGGAAGCTACCACTACCCAAGTGTGGTCTCACGAGTCGTGGCACACTTGGACTAGGGGAAAGCTGCACTATTGTTGTGAACAAAAAGACTGCGCTCGCTGTTTCCCTGTCTCACGAGTCGTGGGGGGCGACAGTTTGAGGTATGATTTGGTTGATGGGTCGGGCCTAACACTGAGTAACATGGTTCGCTTGGAGTCCTCGGAACCATGCGAATAGGTGAGGCAAAATATCTTGGGAATCTCATTGGATGAGAATGATATTGGATATCTCGCACAAGGTCTTCTTCATGTGAATCGTAAAAGCGGGGCATGGAGATTACGCTTGTGGATCCCCAGCCCACTAGGAAATGGTTTCCCGAAACTCCGCTTGAGAGTGGCGGACTTTCGTATAAAGAGTGGGAGGGTTAAAGACTAAAAGACCAAGTCTTCAACTTGAACAATAATATTACCATCATCTGCTAATTTCTGCTTTACATTTTCATTAATGTAGATATGTCTAAGAACACGTTAACCATGATTCTTGAGACTAACAAATTCAACGGAACGAACTACTCGGACTGGCTGAGAAACCTGAGGATTGTCCTCGATTTCAAGAACCAAGGCTACGTCTTAGACGAGCCGCCACCGAGCGACTTACCAGAGGGGTCCACGCTTGAAGAACGTTTGACGTTCGAGAAATGGCATGAGGACAACCAGAAAGTACGCAGTATCATACTGGCTTCAATGTCTAACGACATCCAGAAGCAGTATGAGAGGCTGGACAACGTCTCCGCCATAATGGTCCGCATGAACGAGGTTTATGCGGTTCCGGATAGGCATATTAGATATGCCGCCACAAAAGCACTCTTTGGCACCAAGCTCGCTGAAGGAGCGTCTGTACAGAGTCATGGGGTCAAGATGCTCTCCCTAGTGGAGAAACTCGAGGACCTTAAAGCTGGGCTTAACAATGACACGTACATTGACGTGATCCTCCAGTCGCTTCCTCCATCCTATGACCCGTTTGTTGTAAACTACAACATGAACGGACTTGAGAAGTCTATGTATGAGTTGATCAACATGTTGGTCCAATACGAGGCAACGACCCACAAGTCGGCGCCGGCGGTATTGATAGGAGAGGCTTCGACCTCCAAGGCAAATGGCAAGAGGGCTGGACGCTTGAAGAGGAAGAAGGGCAAAGGGAAGACGGTTGTGGTCCCTGCTCACTCTCCAGGCGTCCCTGTTGCTCCAGTTGGACCGAGCAAAGGGAAAGGGAAGGCCCGTGGTTCTCAGCAGTCCAAGGCAAATGATGTCTGCATGCATTGCCAAGGGAAACGGCATTGGAAGAGGGAGTGCACACAACTCCTCTCCAACCTAGGTGTGTTTGTGGTTGAAGTTAATATGATTACTAATTCTGCTTCATGGGTATTGGATACCGGGTGTGGTGCTCACATCTGCAATGATTTGCAGGCACTGCAAAGAAGCAGAAGGCTAACCAAGGATGAGATAATCCTGAGGCTAGGCGATGGCAAGGCCGTTGCTGCAGAGGCCGTAGGATCACTCGAGTTAGCCATTAGTAGTCATGTTAGGATTGTACTGAACGACTGTTTCTATGTTCCTAGCATGATTAAAAACATTGTTTCCATCCCGGTCCTTGATAAGGAGGGATATGAATTTACCATCAATAAAAACGGTTTTTCATTATCAAAGATGGTGTTTCTCATCTGCTTGGTACATTGGTCAACGGTCTGTACATACTTCAACAGTCTAATTGGATTATGAGTGCAGAACACAAACGAAAACGTGATGATCATAATAACGCACAGATATGGCATGCGAGGTTAGGTCATATCTCTAAAGATAGGATAAGAAGGTTGGTGGACTCAAAGAGTCTAGAAATAGACGATTTGGACAACCTACCGACCTGCGAATCCTGTCTAAAGGGAAAGATGACCAAGAAACCCTTTGTTGGACAAAGTACGCTAGCCAGGGGTCTGTTGGATTTGATCCATACAGATGTATGTGGTCCACTAAATACTCAGGCTAGAGGTGGGTACTCGTACTTCATAACCTTTACCGATGATCACTCACGGTATGGTTATGTTTACCTGATGAGGTACAAGTCTGAAGCCTTTGGAAGGTTTAAGGAATACAGACTTGAAATAGAGAACCAAACCGGTCGAAAGATCAAAGCCCTTCGGTCGGACCGAGGTGGAGAGTATTTGAGTGGTGAGTTTACTGATTATCTAAAAGAGAATGGGATTCTCTCTCAGTGGACCCCTCCTGGAACACCGCAGCTTAATGGTGTGTCTGAAAGGAGGAATCGGACCTTGTTGGACATGGTCCGATCCATGATGAGTTTTACCGAACTACCCCTTTCCTTCTGGGGATACGCTCTTGAGACGGCGGCCAAAGTTTTGAACTTGGCGCCATCTAAAAAGGTATCCCAGACGCCATATGAGATATGGCATGGCAAGCCTGCCT
The DNA here is from genome assembly GCA_034509735.1 of Sesamum alatum. Classification (NCBI taxonomy): domain Eukaryota; kingdom Viridiplantae; phylum Streptophyta; class Magnoliopsida; order Lamiales; family Pedaliaceae; genus Sesamum; species Sesamum alatum. The sequence goes on along the minus strand of JACGWO010000007.1, from coordinate 19,158,370 downwards.
CCTACAAATACTTGAAAGTGTGGGGTTGCCCCGCATATGTCAAGAGATTAGTGGGAGATAAACTGGACTCGAGGTCTAGTTTATGCAGGTTCATCGGTTATCCGAAAGAAATTGCGGGGTATTATTTCTATGATCCCTCTGAGCAAAAAGGTTTTTATCTTAGGAAACACGGTGTTCTTGGAAAAAGGTTTTCCATTGGATAGTCGACGCGATGAGGTACTCCTTGAGGAATCAAGTGAGGTACCCCATGAGGCGGCAGTGACATCTGAGCCTGTGGTTCCCACTGATATTGTTCCAGTCCTCCGTAGGTCGGCAAGAGTATCCCATGCACCTGATAGGTATGGATTTCTGGGCCTGACCGGTCAGTTGGATAATGATCCAAAGACGTACGGAGAAGCGATGTCGGACATCGATTCGGACAAGTGGCTTGAGGCCATGAAATCCGAGATGGACTCGATGGGTACAAACAAGATTTGGACCCTAGCAGATCCACCAAAAGGGGTTAAACCCGAAGCTGGAACATACGTTTTGATAAAGTCATACGGGGATATGATTTCATCAAGAACGAGTCCGATCCTTGTGTATACAAGAAGATCAGTGGGAGCTCAGTTGCGTTTCTGGTGCTTTACGTGGATGACATCTTGCTCATTGGGAATGATGCTAAGATGTTGGGTACCACTAAAGCTTGGTTGTCAACACAATTCTCCATGAATGATATGGGCGAGGCATCCTACATCCTTGGCATCAAGATCTACAGGGATAGATCTAAAAGGATGTTAGGAATGGCCCAATCCTCGTACATTGAGAAAGTTTTGAAGAGATTCAAGATGGAGAACTCAAAACGTGGATTCCTTCCTATGAGGCATGGAATTAAGTTATCCAAGAAGCAGTCTCCTAAGACTGATGAGGAACTTAAACGGATGTAGGACATCCCTATGCTTCAGCCGTAGGCTGCATACAGTATGTTGTTCAATGCACTGGACTTGATGTGGCTTTCGCTTTGAGCGTAAATAGTCGACATCAGTCGTGTGCCGGGAAGGCACACTGAAGTGCAGTCAAGACTATCCTGAAGTACCTGAAAAAGGACTAAGGACATGTTCTTGATCTACGGTGGTGGAGAGTTGATACTGGAAGGCTAATAGCGACACTAGCTTCCAGTCGGATGACGAAGATGTCAAGTCTCAATTTGGTTTTTGTATTTAGACTAAATGGTGGCATGGTTACTTGGAAGGGTTCCAAGTAGGCTACCACGGCGGACTCCACCATAGAGTTTTGAATACATAGCGGCTTTGGAAACTGCTAAGGAGTGGTTTGGTTGATGAGCTACATCCAAGGGTTAGATGTAATACCTAGCATTGCTAAGCCTGTAATTATCTTTTATGATAACAACGGGGCGATAGCGCTAGCAAAGGAACCGAGATCTCATCACGATCCAAGCATATTCTTAGACGCTACCATCTACTTAGAGAGATGGATAGCAGGAGTGACGTTCGGTTGGACCGAGTCAGCTCCGCAGAAAACATAGCAGATCCACTTGCTAAGCCCATGTCGCAAGTTGCGCACACTCACCATCTGAATAAGAGGTTTGAGGTCAATGGGTGATTGGCTTTAGGTCAAGTGGGAGATTGTTGGAATAGGTGACCAGAAAGCCAATAGGTTTGGCAATTTGTAACCTATCCGACAACTTGATGTGAATGTAATATTATTATGTGATGAATAAGATGATTATTCGTCACCAATGGTACCTTCTTTGTTGCGCTCATCTTACATTTGTTAAAACGGTGTTTAACTTATATCGCAACAAAGCCCACAGACCATGGATAACAACTCGTGCAGTTGGGCCACGCATTGGATGGTGGTCATGAAACCAACTGATTAAGAGTTGGGTCTGAAACGTTCCAAGTCGAGGACCTCGAGACAGGGCATCGAGAGTCCTATTGAGACTTGCGTCAAGAGTCGTGTTCATTGGATGAGTGCCATGTTTCATCGGCGACAGGCGTGCGACGCCTACACGATCTTGATGGGTTGGTCGACTGGGGTCGAGCCGACTGGACTGACTCGCGGGGATCATCATATGGAAGCCTTGGAGTTCGGTATGATTGGTTTTCCCCGGTTCCGATAGTATGGGAGTAATCCTCAGACTTGAGGGATCATGGCAGTCGCATGCACAGGATGGCTGTATCTTGGATCTGGCGAGAGGTAATCATTCTGTAAGATGATTATCATAAGCCTTGTCCAGTGCAGTTGGAATGTGTAGCGAGGACGGTGGATTCCAAGAAGAGGATCCGTCCCCTGTCAGTATGTGACAGAGGTATCTCCTATGCACTCGGAGACACGTTCATGCTGTTTGAAGCTGTGGCCACAGTGGTTGGTCGAACAGGGAATGGTTTCTTGTGTCGACGCAATGAAGCATACGTGGTCTCGAGTATTAAGCATAGATGCCTAGTCAAGGATGGGAACCGACGCCCAATTCCATACCCTAGACTAAGGCTAGGAGATGATAGACGGAAGGATCGTACCCGTACGGAATCGGCGCCTAAATGTTCACGCCAATTCACCTAGTCTCTAGTGCCATGGACCGTTGATAGACGGCCACCCATGGTAACGGGCCCTTGTGGGACACGGGCCCAAGTCTAGCTGAGGGTGAACCTAAAGGGTCACACACAAATCACCGAGGAGGTTGGGAGATCGACTTGGAGTCAATCTCGAAGGATAAAATAAGTAATTGGATTACTTAAGGGAAAGTCCATTGGATGGACGGGCCGATATTGTATCGGGCTTTCATTTAATCGGTAAATTGGATTTTCGATTAAATATGGAAAGTTGAGATGTTGAGACGTTGGATCTTTTAATTGGATTAAAAGATCAACGGGAATAATTTAAGTGGACATTAAATTGGATATAATATTGGGTTCGTCGTAATTGGATTACGATGAAACCCGGTCCGTTAAATTATACCCGAGAGGAGAAATAATTCCTAATTTGGAATGGGAAGAAGTTGGACTTCTTTCCTTAATCAAACATAGCCGACACGCTCCCTTGGAGGAAGCAAAATCAGCCATGTTTCATGCTAGGTGGTATGTCGACTTATCTCTTTTGGAAAGAGACAAATCAACTCCAATCAAGCTCTTCCCTTTTGGTATGATTTGATCATACCATAAATTTTGGTAGGCTTGATTGAAGAATTGATGGTGATTGATTGGAATGAATCTAGACATCCTTGGATGAACCTAGACACATTCCAATAATCACATTAATTATGTATATATATTAGAATATACAACACCAAGCATAAGTGATTCATTATTCATCTTTTTCTAGAAAAAAGAGAAGACAAAAATCCTCTCCTCTCTCTCAATTTTCGTGCTCCCTCCCTCTCTTACACTTGTGTTCTTCACTTGATTTTGAATCAAGAAGAAGAACAAAGTAAGTTTAAGAGAACACTAATTCATAGTGTTCTTCTCTTAAACCGATTCCTTCTAAACCCGTTCTTTTCTAGCAAGAAGAACGTGTGTTTCTTCCGGTGTGGTGTGGATCACCTTTGGAGAATTCATACGTAACGGACGGCTTCTAGGAATCCAACCAAGTCTACCTGAAAGGTGAACCTAAAGAGTCACACACAATCCACACACATCAAGTATTTAATTTAGAATTAAATATTGGAGAAAAGGAATGATTAAATTGGATTTAATCGGGTCGTTTATTTTCTTGGAGAATTAATTCCTATTATATGATAAAAGGAATTAATCTAATAAATTAGATTTATTAGAGGATTAATTTAATAGGCCTAGAATAAATATTTATAATTTATTATATTTATTTATTTGGCCTTTGGAATATTTAACAGGATTTAAATATTCCATTAAATTAAATTAATGGTTTAGATTGAAAGGGAGAGATGGATGGCTAGGATTAATTTGACTAGGTCAAATACTACTTTGACTAGGACTTTGACTAGGTCAAAATCCTAGTCAAAATAGACCTCTTTAGAGTTGGAGTTTAAAGAGGATTAAACTCCTCCTCTATATATAGTCCTAGTCTTTCACTATTTGAAAGTGATGATATTCCAACACACACACACACACAAAAATCGGCTCCTCTCTCCCCTCCACTCGTCCGCCGTCTCTCTCTCTCCTCAAACAAGAAAATACTTCTTGATTCTTTTGTTCTTGGAACATTAGATCAAAAGGAGAATTAATTCCGATTTAATTCTTCGTTCCTTTTATTTTTCAATCCTATGGCCTCCATGATTTGTTTATGCTTTTAATTTCATGAGATACACCAAACACCTGGGAAAGTTCAAGGGCACACCCCTTGAACGTGTTTATTTATTTTATCAAAGCATGTTTAATTTTCGTATTTTAATTTTATACCGCGCTTCCGCATTCGCGCTATTTTCCCGGGACGATCCACAATCTTTCAAGGTGGAGTTCGGTAAAACTCATCATGGATCGGACGATGTCCAACAAGGTCCGATTCCTCCTTTCTGACACACCATTAAGCTGTGGTGTTCCAGGAGGGGTCCACTGAGAGAGAATCCCATTCTCTTTTAGATAATTAGTAAACTCACCACTCAAATATTGATTATACTCACCACTCAAATACTCTCCATCTGGGTCCGACCGAAGGGCTTTGATCTTTCGACCGGTTTGGTTCTCTACTTCAAGTCTGTATTCCTTAAACCTTCCAAAGGCTTCAGGCTTGTACCTCATCAGATAAACATAACCATACCGTGAGTGATCATCGGTAAAGGTTATGAAGTACGAGTACCCACCTCTAGCTTGAGTATTTAGTGGGCCACAGACATCCATATGGATCAAATCCAACAGACCACTGGCTAGCGTACGACAAAGGGTTTTTTGGTCATCTTTCCCTTCAGACAGGATTCTCAAGTCGGTAGGTTGTCCAAATCGTCTATTTCTAGACTTTTTAAGTCCACCAACCTTCTTATCCTACTTTAGAGATATGACCTAACCTCGCATGCCATATCTGTGCATTATTATGATCATCGCGTTTTCGTTTGTGTTCTGTAGTCATAATCCAATTAGACTGTTGAAGTATGTACAAACCATTGACCAATGTACCTAGTAGATGAGAAATACCATCTTTAATAATGAGAAATCCGTTTTTATTGATGATAAATTCATATCCCTCCTTATCAAGGACCGAGATAGAAACAATGTTTTTAATCATGCTAGGTACGTAGAAATAGTCGTTCAGTACAATCCAAACATGACTACTAATGGCTAACTCTAGTGATCCTACGACCTCCGCAGCAACGGCCTTGCCATCGCCTAGCCTCAGGATCATCTCATCCTTGGTTAGCCTTCTGCTTCTTTACAGTGCCTGCAAATCATTGCATATGTGAGCACCACACCCGGTATCCAATACCCATGAAGTAGAATTAGTGATCATATTACTTCAACCACAAACATACCAGGGTTGGAGAGGAGTTGTGGGCACTCCCTCTTCCAATGCCCCTTCCCTTGGCAATGCATGCAGACATCATTTGCCTTGGACTGCTGAGAACCATGGGCCTTCCCTTTCCCTTTGCTTGGTCCAACCGGAGCAACGGGGACGCCCAGAGCGCGAGCAGGGGCCGCAACCGTCTTCCCTTTGCCCTTCTTCCTCTTTCAGCGTCCGGCCCTCTTGCCATTCGCCTTGGAGGTCGAAGCCTCTCCTATCAATACCGCCGGCGCCGACTTGTGGGTCGTTGCTTCGTATTGGACCAGCATGTTGATCAACTCATGAATAGACTTCTGAAGTTCGTTCATGTTGTAGTTTACAACATACCGATCATAGGATGGAGGAAGCGACTGGAGGATCACGTGAATGTACGTGTCATTGTCAAGCCCAGCTTTAAGGTCCTCGAGTTTCTCCACTAGGGAGAGCATATTGACCCCATGACTTTGTACAGACGCTCCTTCGGCAAGCTTGGTGCCAAAGAATGCTTTTGTGGCGGCATATCTAATATGCCTATCCGGAACCGCATAAACCTCATTCATGCGGAGCATTATGGCGGAGACGTTGCCCAGCCTCTCATAATGCTTCTGGATGTCGTTAGACATTGAAGCCAGTATGATACTACGTACTTTTCGGTTGTCCTCATGCCATTTCTTGAACGTCAAACGTTCTTCAGCCGTGGACCCCTCCGGTAAGTCGCTCGGTGGCGGCTCATCCAAACGTCTCAACTTTCCATATTTAATCGAAAATCCAATTTACCGATTAAACGAAAGCCCGATACAATATCGGCCCGTCCATCCAATGGACTTTCCCTTAAGTAATCCAATTACTTATTTATCCTTCGAGATTGACTCCAAGTCGATCTCTCAACCTCCTCGGTGATTTGTGTGTGACCCTTTAGGTTCACCCTCAGCTAGACTTGGGGCCGTGTCCAACAAGGGCCTGTTACCATAGGTGGCCGTCTAGCAACAGTCCATGGTACTAGAGACTACGTGAATTTGCGTGAAAATTTAGGCGTCGATTCCGTACGGGTACGACCCTTCCGTCTACCGTCTCCCGGCCTTAGTCTAGGGTATGGAATTGGGCGTCGGTTCCCATCCTTGACTAGGCATCTATGCTTAATACTCGAGACCACGTATGCTTCATTGCCTCGACACAGGAAACCATTCCCTGTTCGACCAACCACTGTGGCCACAGCTTTAAACAGCATGAACGTGTCTCCGAGCGCATAGGAGATACCTTTGTCACATACTGACAGGGGAGGGATCCTCTTCTTGGAATCCACCGTCCTCGCTACACATTCCGACTGCACTGGACAAGGTTTATGATAATCATCTTATAGAATGATTACGTCTCGCCAGATCCAAGATACAGCCGTCATGTGCACGCAACTGCCATGATCCCTCAAGTCTGAGGATTACTCCCGTACTATCGGAACCGGGGAAAACCAATCATACCGACCAAGCCTCCAAGGCTTTCATATGATGATCCCGCGAGTCAGTCCAGTCGGCTCGACCCCAGTCGACCAACCCATCAAGATCGTGTAGGCGTTCCATGCCTGTCGCCGATGAAACACGACACTCATCTAATGAACACGACTCTTGATGCAAGTCTCAATAGGACTCTCGATGCCCTGTCTCGAGTTCCTCGACTTGTAACGTTTCAGACCCAACTCTTAATCAGTTGGTTTCATGACCACCATCCAATGCGTGGCCCAAGTGCACGAGTTGTTATCCATGCTCTGTGGGCTTTGTTTCATAAATTTTGGTAGGCTTGATTGAAGAATTGATGGTGATTGATTGGAATGAATCTAGATATCCCTGGATGAACCCAGACACATTCCAATATTCACATTAATTATGTATATATATTAGAATATACAACACCAAGCAAAAGTGATTCATTACTCATTTTTTTTTTAGAAAAAAAGAGAAGACAATTTTCGGATCCCCTCTCCTCTCTCTCAACTCTCGGCCTCTCTCCCTCTCTCATGTTAGAATAGGTGACCATGTAGCCAATCTTGGCGGGCAAAATGTAACCTATGTCTAGACAATTTCAGTGTTTTTGATAAAACTATTAATGAATAAAGATGTGAAATTCATTCTGGCATTACTTTGTTTGCGTTCACTTTACTACTTTATCTATCTGTTCACTACGCAAACAAAGCCCACGGACTGAAAGCCCATTTCGGAGACTGGGACTACGCTTGGAGGTAGGTCCATGAAATCAGTCCCGCCGAATTAGTCCGGAAAACTCCAAGTCAAGGAATCTCGAAAGTGGGTACCGGGATTCCCTTTGAGACTTGCACTAAGCATCTGCTGTCGTATTTCATCGACGGGTGACGAAGGTCGTCTAAGCAGTGTTAGTGGGTTAGCCTGCTAGGGAGCAGCTAACTGAGGTGACTCGTGAAAGAAATCGTGGATCGTCCCGGGAAATTTCACGAATGCGGAAGCGCGGTATAAAATAAAATACGAAAATTTAAAGCATGCTTTAATAAATAAAGAACACGCTCAAGGGGTGTACCCTTGAGATTCCCGGGTGTTCGGTGTATCTCATGATATAAAGAACAGGCAATTGTCATGGAGGCCGTAGGGAGGAAAAATAAAAGAGACGAAAAATTAAAACGAGACCTACCCGTTGTTGTTTTCGTCTTCAACGGCTACACGCGTTGTTCCCCGTTTTGCACTAAGATCTCGTTCTTGAGACCCTCCAAATCGTGACACACGATCCACCCACGTCGTGCTAGCAACGAACAAGTATGATTTTTGGTGTGGATGAATCAACAACACGTTATGAATTAACGGTATTGATTCATCAATGTTCTAGTGTTCCAAGAACAAAAGAACAAGAAAATATATTTCTTGTAGAGAGCGAGCGGGCGGACGAGAGGTAAGAGGGAGAGAGACGAGTGTGTGTTGTGTGTGTGTTGGAATTTCATCATCCTTCAAAAGGTCCAAGGCTAGGGGTATATATAGAGGAAGAGTTTAATCCTCTTTAAACTCCACCTCTTTAGAAGCTTAATTTGACTAGGATTTTGACCTAGTCAAAGTCCTAGTCAAAGTAGAATTTGACCTTGTCAAATTCAATCCTAGCCTTTGATCTCTCCCATTAAATCTCAACCATTAATTTAATTTAATGGAATATTTAAATCCTATTAAATATTCCAAAAGGCCAAATGAATATAATAAATAAATATTAACACTTATTCTAGGCCCATTAAATTAATTCCCTTAATAAATCCAATTTATTAATTTAATTCCCTTTATCAAATAGAAGGAATTAATTTCTCCAAGAAAATATAGGACCCGATTAAATCCAATTTAATCATTCCTTTACTCTAATATTTAATTCCAAAATAAATACTAAGTGTGTGTGGATAGTGTGTGACTCTTTAGGTTCACCTTTCAGCTAGACTTGGTCACATTCCTAGAATCCGTCCGTTACCATGGGTGGCCATCTAGCAACGGTCCATGGCACTAGAGACTAGGTGAAATAATCGGGGATGAACATTTAGGCTCTAACAGTACACTTGTCCTTCTGTCTTCGGTCTCATCACTTAGAGTCTAGGGCACGGAAAATGCAGGTACCCATTTTGGACCTAAGTGTCGGTCTGTCCTTACTAAACGCCGCAAGGGAAACCTTCCCTTCTGTTCAGTTACTGTGGCCACAGATTTTAGGGACAAGACACAGAGCATTCATGAGACTCAACTGTCAATGCCTTTTGACAGGAGACAGATCCTTTCTTGGAAACTACTGTCACTCTGTACACCCGAGCTACACTAGACATGGCTTATGACTACTTAAGAGTATTTTGGCAATCTCTCACCATATCTAAGATACAGACCTGATGTACAGGTAAACTCAGCAGTTCCTCAAGTCAAAGGACTTAACCTATACCGTTGGAACCGGGAATACACGTCTTACCTTGCTGACCATACTCAAGGTCCTCCCTAAGACGGTTCCCGCGAGTCACCTCAGTCAGCTGCTTCCTAGCATGCTGACCCACTAACACTGGTTAGACGACCTTCGTCACCCGTCTATGAAATACGACAGCAGATGCTTAGTGCAAGTCTCAAAGGGAATCCCTGTACCCATTTTTGAGATTCCTTGACTTGGAGATTTCTGGACTGATTCGGTAAGACTGATTTCATGGACCTACCTCCAAGCATAGTTCCAGTCCCCGAAATCGATTCTCAGTCCGTGGGCTTTTGTTTGCATAGTGAACAGATGTGTAATAGCAGATATAAGTGAACGTAAACAAAGTGTTGCCATATGAATTTTCACTTCTTTATTCATAAATGTTTTATCAAACACCTGAAATTGTCTAGACATAGGTTACATATTCCTGCCAAAATTGGCTTACATGGTCACCAATTCTAACAATCTCCTACTTGACCTTTAAAGCCAATCGCCCATATGCTTAATCCCCATCTTCTCAAGATGTTGCGTATGAGCGCTCTACGAAGAACATTTCCTTAGTCCTCCTTAGGTACTTAAGGATGCCCTTAACAGCATTTCAATGTGCCTCTCCTGCGCAGGACTGATATCTGCTTGTTACGCTCAAAGCGTACGCAATATCAGGCCTAGTGCAGTGGACCGCATATTGGATGCTACCTATGGCAGAAGCATAGGGGATGACTTTCATCCTTTCAAGTTCCTCATCAGTCTGTGGGGACTGTTTTCTTGGACAACTTGATCCCATGCCCATGGGAAGGAATCCTCGTTTGGAGTTGTCCATTTCGATATCTCTTTAGGACTTTCTCCATGTACGAGTTTTGGGTGAGTCCTAACATCCTTTTAGATCTGTCCCTGACAATCTGGATGCCTAGGATGTAGGAGGCTTCACCCAAGTCCTTCACGGAAAACTGGGTTGACAACCATGCTTTTTGTGTTTCCTAACATTCTAACGTCATTACCAATGAGTAGAATGTCATCCACATAAAGCACTAGGAACACTATTGAGCTCCCACTGACCTTCTTGTATACACAAGGGTCAGATTCGTTCTTGATGAAGTCATAACCCCGTATTACATCATCAAATCGAATTTTCCAACTTCCGGATGCTTGTTTGAGGCCATAGATGGACTTCTGGAGACGACAGAATTTCTGTTCTTCTCCAGTGACCGTGAAACCCTCCGGCTGATCCATATAGATCTCTTCTTCAACGAAACCGTTGAGGAAGGCCGTTTTCACGTCTATCTGCCATATCTCATAGTCATACCATGCTGCTATGGCGAGCAGGATCCGAATGGACTTAGCCATGGCTACTGGCGAGTAGGTATCCTCAAAATCGACCCCGGGTCGTTGAGTGTATCCCTTAGCTACGAGCCTAGCCTTAAAGGTTGTGACTTCTCCATCAACGCCAAGTTTGCGCTTGTAGACCCACTTACAGCCCACTGGCTTAACACCTTTCGGTGGATCTACAAGACTCCAGACTTGGTTCTCGTTCAGGGAGTCCATTTCGGCCTTCATGGCCTCAAGCCATTTTCAGGAGTCGATGTCAGACATCGCTTCTCCGTATTTCTTAGGATCGTTATCCAAAAGATCGGTCGCTCCTAGAAAGCCATATCTCACTGGAGGTCTGGACTCTCTAGTGGACCTACGGAGAACGGGAACGTCAGTGGTGACTGTGGGCGCTGACTATATCGGAGCCGGCGGTTCAGGGACCGGGGCTGGCCGTTCCTGAGGTTGTCTTTCATGCCCAGCATGTTGGACTCCTCGAGGTTGGTCAGCCCTTCGGCTGTCTATCCTGAATCCTCTAAGTGAGGGTTCCGCGGCTACCTCTGATGGCTGGATTCCATCACTTGATTCCTCAAGGATCAGCTCATCTGGTTGGATATCCTTTAGGAAGCCTTGCTCCAAGAATACTGTATTCCTTGAAACAAATACCTTTTGTTCCAAGGGGTCATAAAAGTAATAACCCGCAGTTTCTTTAGGGTATCCAACGAACCTACATAAGCTAGACCTGGATTCTAGCTTATCTCCCACTGACCTCTTGACTTATGCGGGGCTACCCCACACTTCCAAGTAGTTGTAGGATGCAGGCTTGCCGTGCCATATCTCATATGGTGTTTGGGTCAATGCACTGGTAGGTGCCAAATTTAACAATTTGGCTGTCGTTTCTAGTGCATAGCCCCAAAAGGATAAGGGCAATTTGGTAAAACTCATCATGGACCGAACCATGTCCAACAGGGTTCGATTCCTCCTTTCAGAGACACGATTTAATTGCGGTGTTCCGGGAGGTGTCCATTCTGATATTATACCATGTTCTTTTAGATAATCTAGGAACTCGGTACTAAGGCATTCACCGCCTCGGTCTGACCGTAGGACTTTAAATTTGCAGTTGGTCTGGTTCTCCACTTCAAGTCTAAATTCTTTAAACCTCTCAAGAGCTTCAGACTTGTACCTCATTAGGTAAATATAACCATACCGTGAATGATCATCGGCAAAGGTTATGAAGTAGGAGAACCCACCTCGGCCTGCGTCCTTAGTGGTCCATATACGTCTGTATGGACCAAGTCCAACAGACCTGTGGCAAGCCTGCTTTGTCCTACAAAGGGCTTCTTGGTCATTTTCCCTCTTAGACAGGATTCACAAGTTGGTAGCTCACTCAAGTCCCCTACCTCTAGGTTCTTTGAGTCTATCAACGTTTTCATCCTATCTTGGGATATGTGACCTAGCCTAGCGTGCCACAGTCGTGTGTTCCCATTATTATCTAATTTTCGTTTGTGTTGAGCGTTAAGAACGAAGTTCGTTTGTTGCAAGATATAGAGCCCGTTATTTAATGTACCAAGCAGCATGAGCAATTCCACACCTCATCAAATAAAAACAATTTTTTATTAATTCTAAACTCATAACCACTATTGTCCAACAATGGAATGGAAATGATGTTTTTAATCATACTAGGTACAAAATAAACTTGCTCTAGTTCTATGCTAATGCTATCACTAATCACTAGAGTGGCAGATCCTACTGCTTCTGCCGAGATGGCCTTGCCATTCCCAAGCTTTAGGATCATGTCCCCGCTAACCAGTTTTCTGCTTCTTTTCAGCACTGCAACTCATTACAAATGTGAGCTCCACAGCCGGTATCTAATACTCAAGAGGCAGAATTAGTGACCATATTAACCTCAATCACATAGCTACCTTGGTTTGAGAAGAGTTTGGGGCACTCTCTCTTCCAATGCCCTTTTTCTCACGGCAGTTGATACATATGTCATATGTCTTCGACTGTTGCTTGGAGACAACCTTCCCTTTCCTTTGCCTTTCCCCTCGTTAGCAATGGTGTTAGAATAGGTGACCAGAAAGTCAATGGTATTGGCTGTTCTGAGAACCATTCGTCAATCTGTAAACAAGTAATATTATGTTAATGAATGTAGTAAGGATTCATAGGCATGAGTTTGTTGTACTTACTGCTTGCATCGTCACGATGTCACAACAAACGCCCACAGACTGAAATAACATTTCGGAAAATTGGAACTACGCTTGGAGGTAGGTTCATGAAATCAGTTTCACCGAATGAGTTTGAAATACTCCAAGTCAAAGGAATCTCGAGACAGGGCATCGAGAATCCATTTGAGACTTGCACTAAGCATCTGCTGTCGTGTTTCATCGACGGGTGACGAGGATCGTCTAAGCAGTGTTAGTGGGGGTCGGCCTGCTGGGGATCGACCGACTGAGGTGACTCGCGGGAATCGTCATATGGAAGCGACTCAGGCTTGGTCGGTATGACTCGTATTCCTGGTTCCGATAGTACGGGATTAGTCCTCGGACTTGAGGATCACGACAGTCCCCTACATACTAAGGTTGTATCTTGGATATGGTGAAATTTGACCGGTTATATTACATGGTCATCATAAGCCTCGTCCAGTGCAGTCGGAGTATGTAAGAACGGTGAATTCCAAGATAGGATCTGTCCCCTGTCAAAGGATATGACAACAAGATCTCCTATGCGCTCGGAGATGGTTTAGACTTACAAAGTCTATGGCCATAGCACTTGATGTAGTGGGAAAGGATTTCCTACGTCGAGTTAAACCTATCTCGAGCATTATGCATAGTTGCCTAGTCAAGGATGGGAACTGACCCCTAGACTAAAGGCCGGGAGACAGGCGACAGTAAGACCGTAACCATACGTATCGAGCGTCGGTAGGACCGCACCTGCGTATAAACTCGGAGCCTAAATGTTCACACCATAAATTCACCTAGTCTCTAGTGCCATGGACCGGTTGCTAGATGGCCACCCGTGGTAACAGACTACTTTGGTTATGAAATAACAAGAAGTAGGTCCAAGTCTAGCTGAAAGGTGAACCTAAAGAGTCACACCCGCTACACCAAATGAAAGGGAATTAATTTGGAATTAATTCCGGAGAAGGTTTAATTTAATGGAATTAAATTATACTTCTTGGAGATTCAAGCCTCGATGGGATTATTTGGGATAATCGGGCTTGAGTTCATAAATTAGATTTATGAATTTTATAAAGCATGGGCTTTTCCTTTTAATTAGATTAAAAGGGTGAATTAATTAATTAGTGGGCTTGGTATATTAAATAGGATTTATTATAAAGTCCATGGGACTATTTAATTAGAATTAAATAATCCCATTCTATGGAATTAATTAATGGGATTGGTATATTAAATAGGATTTAATATAAAGTCCATGGGACTATTTAATTTAGAATTAAATAAGTCCTTTCCATTAATTAATTAATGGGCTTAGTATATTAAATATGATTTAATATAAAGTCCATGGGAATATTTAATTTAAAATTAAATAGGCTCATTCCATAAAGCCCATCAAAATGGATGGACAAGATTTGATCTAGAGAATGATGAGATGAAGGGCCATGATTAATTTGACTTAATCAAAGCCTAATTTGACTAGGATTTGACTAGGTCAAAATCCTAGTCAAAGTGTGTCTCTTTGGAAGAGTTTGAGAAGGAATAGGAAATTCCATCTTCTATAAATACTCTCATCTCTTTCCCTCTCAAATTCGTCCATCCCTCTTTTCACTCTCCAAGAATACTACTTTGTTCTTCTTAATTTATTCAAGTTAAGAACATAAGAGACAATTGATTGCCGTTAATTCATAGCGTGTATCGATGTCTCTTCTCTCAAATAATTTCTTGCTAGCACAAGGGTTGTTTGCTTTCCGGTGTAGCGAGTTAGATGATTTAGAGGGTCTCTTCTTTGAGATCTTGGTGCAAACGGGGAACAATGCATGTAGCCAAAACGAAGATAAAACTACAACCGGGTAGGTTCTTTAATTATGTTTTTCGGTTCTAATTCTGTGGCCTCCATGTTGTGTTTTTATTGAACATGAGAAACACCGAACGCCCGGGAGAATCAAGGGCACACCCCTTGATTCGTTTATGTATGTTATGCATGATTTAAATTCCATTTAATTATGCTTTGTAATTTTTATTACGCATTCTTTCGCGCTTCCGCTATACGCGCTTATCTCCCGGGACGATCCACATAATCTTTCAGTGGTATCAGAGCCCGGTTCGGTGTATAGGCCTAGAATTCTATGTGCTATGTGCGTTTAAGCATGATAGTGATCTTGGTTTTCTTGAATGTGTTAATACATGTTCTATGGTTGAATTTATCTTGTGGTTCAAAAAATTGCATGAAAAGTCGAAAAGGAGTGAAAAACGGCGGAACCGGCAGCAGCAGCACGCTGCCCGCGCGCACAGGGGCGCAGCGGGCGCGCGTGCAGGCGGGATCCTGCGCGCGCCGGCCAGCGCGCCCAGCGTGCGCGGACAGCGCGCCCGTGCCGCGCGCGCAGGCAAGGGCACCTGCGCGCCGTGCGCGCGCGCGCGCCTGGCCGGCTGGCTGTGCTGTTTTCCATTTCTTCCCGTTTTTGGCTCGTTTTTCAAAACTGTTTTACTGATTATTTTTATGATATTTTCTGCATTATTCTGAACCTGTTGACTTAGAATATTTATTTTTTGAAAATTTGGAATTTCCTAAAATAAATATTGCTTGGTTGATGAGGAAAGGGTTTCCTAACAAGATTTTAATTTTTGCAATGGTTGCACCAATGATCAAAATTCATATGTGAAATTTCGTAATAATTTCTGCGTTTTATGATGTTGGACATCATGGTTATTTTATGGCTTGAGTATGAGTAGATCTTGACATGTAATTAATATGCACAAATTGTTGGATTTTGGGATTCTTGAATATATGAGCATATTCTTGAATAGTTGGTTTTTGTATTTTCAGAAAAATAATTGCATTAAAACACTTAAACATGAAAAACGGTGGTGGTCGGCTAGGAGGCGTGCAGCAGGCGGCAGGCGCGCGCAGGCGTGCGTGCTGCATCTGCGTGCGACCGCTGCTGTGCAGCAGCTGCGCAAGGACAGCACCTGCGCGCGCGCGCAGGGCGTGCGCGCACAGGGGCGCGTCCCGTGCAGGCTGCGCGCCTAGCCGGCCGGTTGCTGGACCCTTTTTCAGTTTTCGTTGTTTTCGTGCGTTTTCAGAAAATTTGATTTTTCTGTATAATTCTTGGAATTTTTCTGAATTAATTAACTTGGGGCATTTTAATTTTGGTTTGAGATTTTATATTTCATAGAATTAATATTGCCTTGTTAATTATGGAAAAGGTTTTTCCAACAAATATCGTTGTGGCATAGGTTGCAGTATTATCCAATGTTTGGTGTGAATATTTTACATGTAATTTCTACATTTATTTTTATGGTATGGATTATAATGGATGTTGGTGTAGCATATTTACGTGGGATATGTATTTGTTGCTAATTGATTTGACAAAGGATGATCACAAAGCCCCTAGACCGCATTGCATGGTTTATTTATGTTGATTTGTTTGGGTTGTGGCCTGTGTGCCTCTTTATTTTCCTCTCTCCCTCTTCTAGTTGCCTTGGCAATAATAAGGCTTTCTCTCTCCCTCCTCATGTACTCCCCCAAATGTTTAATTGGGTTTCTTATTTTTATGATGTAATGAGAGTAGAATTAGTTGGTGAGGTTTTATTTTTTTGTAAATAAAGTTGCAAGAGAAGACAAGCCCAAGTGTTGGAGGCCCATGGAGGTTGCCATCAGATGGCCCACGGGATGATCCATGGAGAAGAAGCCCGGTGTAGGCCACGATGGAGAGCCCAAAAGATAAAGAGGACTTACAAGGCCCATTGCATGTAATGGGTTATTAAAACTTGTAATAGCATAGGGCCTACCCTTAGATTGACCATTAGATCCACTGCGGGCTCAGTGGTCGCATAGGTTTGGGCTTGTGATCATCCTACAGGGGCGTGCAGGCTTTATTTTGCATGCGATGCGTATTATATGCTTATGATTATTCTATATGCTTTATGTATGGTTACATTCACGCTTAGAATATTTCTGCCATAACGCATGCAATGCAATACTTAATATGTGATGATGGGTCTCGTCCTATCAAAACTCTCACTTGGTTAAACCAATTAAATATAGACCTTTAATAAATGGACTAGGACTCTGGGAGTCTGTCCAAGCCTTCCATCCATGGCAAAATGAGGAAGATCTTTTAGGTCGATAGCGTGGTCTCACGAGTCGTGGCACGACTATCGTGCTTAAAAGAAGCTGCATTTTGTCATGAACGATGAGATAGACTGCTGTTACCTGTCTCACGAGTCGTGGAGAGTAGCAGTGAGTCTATGAATCGGTTGATTGGGTCGGGTCTAACGCCCGAATAACGTGATTCGCTTGGAGTCCTTGGGATCACGTGAAAGGGTGAGGCGGTATGGAATACCTCCCATAGGTTCTTTCCCATGCGAATCATAAAAGCGGAGTATGGGGGAGATCGTTGTGGATGCCGAGCCCAGTAGGAAAGGATTTCCAAAAACAACGTTTTGAGAGTGCCGTATTTTCGTAGAAAATAGTGGGAGAGGTTAAGGACTAAAGACCGAGACTTAACCAAAATATTACTTCATTCTGCTTATTATTTTCTGTTTTATATATTTGTGAATGTCTAAGAATCCACCAAACACATTACTAAGAGGCTTATTAAAAGGAACCAATTACACGGATTGACTGCGAAATCTTAAGATGGTCTTAGATTTCCAGAACCTTTACTCACATAACCGGATGAGGATGTTCCTCAGCGCTTGCCGGAGGGGTCGACAACTAAGGCAAACGCTTGGCGTTCAAAAGTTGAAGGATGACACCGGCAAGTAGGATATAATGATGTTGGCTCAAACTATTGCTTCCTTTGCGTCATGTCTATATGGTCCTGGACCAGCATGTGGGGTAAAATGCAACGAAGGCATGTTTGGAGCTAAGATGACGGAACCGATGTCGGTACAAAGAACATGGAGTGATGATGCAATCCCTAGTGGAGAAGCTCAAAAGACCTCCACGCCAGTCTTGAAAAAGAGACGTACATTGACATGATCCTTCAGTTTCTTCCTCCCTCCTACGAACGATTAATTATCAACATGAATGAGCTTAGAAAAGATCTTCATAGGTTGGTAATTATGTTGGTCTAGTACGAAACAACGATTACAAAATCTGCACCGTCGATACTAGTAGGAGAGGCTTCAACCTCCATAGCAAAAGGCAAAGGTGCCAGACGCCAAAAGAGGAAGAAGGGTAAGGTGACATCAACTATTAAGCACTTCAAGTGCTGTTCCTTTACAATACAAGGTGGAGGTAAAGGAAAGAGGAAAAGGTTCAAACAATCAAGTTCATAGATTTATAAGAACGTAAGCACTCACTGTCGTAAAGAGGGCCATTTGGAAAGGGGAGTATCCTAAACCTCTCTCCAATGTAGGTAAAATTTGATATTGAATATTGCCATCATCACTTTATGGTATTTGATACCGTTCCTATCACTAATCTGCGGGGTGGTTTGCAGAAAGCGAATAAGGACTTGAAAGCCAAGAACAGTTCTACGATCAACAATGGGAAGGTCCAATGAAGAAAAGGACTAGAGACTTGTTAGGCCCATAATCGTGATCATGTTAGGATAATATAGGAAATACGTAACCTAGCATGATCAAAAGTATGTCTCTTTGTTGGACAAAGGTTTTATTACATACATATTTGATCAAACAAAATTATTGAATATTGATTCATGTTTGCTAGTGTTTGTACGTAAATTCCTAAAATACCATCCCATAAAAGGTTTATGGATACTCAGAATTCAAATTATCTAAATGGATTAATCAAGACTAACTTACAAATTTGGCATCTGCCACAGCTAGCACATTTCCTCTTATTAAAAGATAAGTAAATTGGAAAGTTCAATGAATCTAGAAATAGATGATTCGAATCGACTAAATTTACAAGTCTTTTATGAAGAAGAAAGTCCGAAAGCTCTTTGTTGGACAAAGTACGCTTGCAAAATAGTCTATTGGAAGGGAGCCAATAAGACAACTGTAGGTTACTAATACACAAGACCATAAGAGGGTTCAAAAGTCTAAAGGTCCCATAGGAGGTTTGGGAATTAGACTTAAGGAGGTGAACCATAAATGGTTGCAAAATTAAACATGTTTCGATAGGATCGAAAAGGCCGTGTATTTAGTGGGAGCTCTTGAGGATCCAAGTTGAGAATGGAATTCTCAATGAAACATTTCCTGTAAAGCCCCAGTATGACGATCTCTGATAAAGGGAACGATCGAATCTCGTTGGACGAAGATCGATCGAAGTTTCGCCCAATTACCTTAGCCCGTGTAGACATAGACTAAAAATTGCCAACGTAAGGAACGTGGCACTTTGCTAGGAGTCACGCACAAGGAGCCATGGTTTGGCATGTAGAAGGATCCTAACAAAGTCCTTGAGCATGTAGAAGGATCCTACATACGTCAAGGGACTAGTGGGAGACAAATTAGACTCGGTGTCTAATTTGTACAAATTTACGACAGAATAATACCAACGTTGCTTAGAATCGCATTTCTTAAATTCATCATATTCCAAGTCCCCTTAAGAACGAACCCGAATGTCGTAAGAGGTACGAGTGATCGGGATATGTTCGGTCAAAATTGGATAGTAATCCAAATGACCTGCGGAACGTGATGTTGGACATCGTAGTAGGATTTATGGAGAGGAGCCATAGAATCCACTAGGAAATTCAAACAAGGTTTGAAACACCGCATAACTGGAATATATTCGTTTTGACGAGCTCATACGGAGCATGACTCGGTCTTAAACAACGTAGGTGATCAGTGGGAGTAGAAATGGTGTTCCATGTGTTTAAGTGTGTAATGTCTTGATCCATGAATGAATTGAAGACATTAGGAATCACTAAAACACAACTGTAACTCACGAAAATTCTCCATGATATTTTAGGGTTCCAACATACATATCATGAATTGAGTTTTTCAAAGATTCAGTTAGTGATAGACTGATGAGAAAAACTCAAACATGTATAGGACAAGTTGTTCGAGACTCAGTCATAGTAAGACTGATGAGAAAAACTTGGATACTATGCATAAAGCGTCAAGCCATTCAAGACTTAGTCATGGTGGACTAATGAGAAGGCTTGAATGTTGAGTATCCCCTACGTCTTAACCCTAGGCAAACATATGATATGTTTACTCGGTGCATAGGAACCGATGTTGAGAGTGCTTCTAGCATGGCTCAACATAAATCGGTAATGCACTGAGGGGTTGAAGACAGCAATCAAGAACTATCCTTAGTACCTGAATAAGGACTAATGATGTGTTCATGATGCACCGTCTGTTGAGAGTTGCTTTGGAAGGCTAAATCGATACTAGCTTCCAGAGCATAAGTGAAAACCAGTTAGTCTCAAAGGTATGCACAATCAGGTCCAATGACGAGTGGATTGGATAGTGGTCACTGATGAAGACCACGTCCGTAGGATGGACGTGGCGCCTAGCACGACCAAGCCATGTTCGCCTATATGGCAGGCAACTTGGCTATGGGAGTATTGGCACGAGATCTCATCACAAGATCCACGAAAATATTCTTAGACAACCACCATCTCTAGGAGGCAATGGTGGATGGAGGTAACACGGTTAGACCGTATTGCTTCGCAAGGAAATGTAAGTGGACTCACAATACCTTAGTCGGTATCGTATTACTCATACTCAGAGGATTCTGAACAAAGTGGGTAATTGACTTATTGGTCAAGTGGGAGATTGTTAGAATAGGTGACTAGAAAGTCAATGGTATTGGTTGTTCTGAGAACATTCGTCAATCTGTAAACAAGTAATATTATGTTAATGAATGTAGTAAGGATTCATAGGCATGAGTTTGTTGTACTTACTGCTTGCATCATTACGATATCACAACAAACGCCCACAGACTGAAATAACATTTCGGGAAATTGGAACTACGTTTGGAGGTAGGTTCATGAAATCAGTTTCGCCGAATCAGTCTGAAATACTCCAAGTCAAAGGAATCTCGAGACAGGGCATCGAGAATCCATTTGAGACTTGCACTAAGCATCTGCTGTCGTATTTCATCGACAGGTGACGAGGATCGTCTAAGCAATGTTAGTGGGTCGGCCTGCTGGGGAGCGGCTGACTGAGGTGACTCGCGGGAATCGTCATATGGAAGCTACTCGGGCATGGTCGGTATGACCCGTATTCCTGGTTCCGATAGTACGGGATTAGTCCTCGGACTTGAGGATCACGGCAGTCCCCTACATACTAAGGCTGTATCTTGGATATGGTGAAATTTGACCGGTTATATTACATGGTCATCATAAGCCTCGTCCAGTGCAGTCGGAGTATGTAAGAACGGTGAATTCCAAGATAGGATCTGTCCCCTGTCAAAGGATATGATAGCAAGATCTCCTATGCGCTCGGAGATGGTTTAGACTTACAAAGTCTATGGCCATAGGACTTGATGTAGTGGGAAAGGATTTCCTACGTCGAGTTAAACCTATCTCGAGCATTATGCATAGTTGCCTAGTCAAGGATGGGAACCGACCCCTAGACTAAAGGCCGGGAGACAGGCGACAGTAGGACCGTAACCGTACGTATCGAGCGTCGGTAGGACCGCACCTGCGTATAACTCGGAGCCTAAATGTTCACACCATAAAATTCACCTAGTCTCTAGTGCCATGGACCGTTGCTAGATGGCCACCGTGGTAACGGGACTACTTTGGTTATGAAATAACAAGAAGTAGGTCCAAGTCTAGCTGAAAGGTGAACCTAAAGAGTCACACCCGCTACACCAAATGAAAGGGAATTAATTTGGAATTAATTCCGGGAGAAGGTTTAATTTAATGGAATTAAATTATACTTCTTGGAGATTCAAGCCTCGATGGATTATTTGGGATAATCGGGCTTGAGTTCATAAATTAGATTTATGAATTTTATAAAGCATGGGCTTTCCTTTTAATTAGATTAAAAGGGTGAATTAATTAATTAGTGGGCTTGGTATATTAAATAGGATTTATTATAAAGTGCATGGGCTATTTAATTTAGAATTAAATAAGTCCTTTCCATTAATTAATTAATGGGGCTTAGTATATTAAATATGATTTAATATAAAGTCCATGGAATATTTAATTTAGAATTAAATAGGCCCATTCCATAAAGCCCATCAAAATGGGATGGACAAGATTTGATCTAGAGAATGATGAGATGAAAGGGCCATGATTAATTTGACTTAATCAAAGCCTAATTTGACTAGGTCAAAATCCTAGTCAAAGTGTGTCTCTTTGGAAGAGTTTGAGAAGGAATAGGAAAATTCCATCTTCTATAAATACTCAAAAAAAAAACCACACAGCCACACCTAGTATTCTCTATAACTCTCATCTCTCGATTCCCTCTCAAATTCATCCATCCCTCTTTTCACTCTCCAAGAATACTACTTTGTTCTTCTTGATTTATTCAAGTTAAGAACATAAGAGACATTGATTGCGTTAATTCATAGCGTGTATCGATGTCTCTTCTCCCAAATAATTTCTTGCTAGCACAAGGGTTGTTTGCTTTCCGTTGTAGCGAGTGAGATGATTTAGAGGGTCTCTTCTTTGAGATCTTGGTGCAAAACGGGGAACAATCTTTCAAATGGGAACACTCTTAGTGTTCGTAGCTGCTTTGACGGCCTTTTCCCTTCCCTTTCTTCTTTTTCCAACATCCGGCACCTTTGCCTTTCGTCTTGGAAGTTGAAGCACCTCCAAATGATACCGAAGGCGTGGACTTCTTAGTCGTTGCCTCGTATTGCACCAACATATTGATCTACTCATGAATGCCCTTCTCAAGTGCGTTCATGTTGTAGTTGACGATAAATTGGTCAAAGGAGGGTGGGAGTGACTGAAGGATCACATCTATGTACGTTTCATTATCGAGACCTGCCTTTAGGTCCTCAAGCTTTTCCACCAGGGTAAGCATTTTAACCCCGTGCTCTTGTACAGAGGATTCTTCTGTCATTTTAGTTCCAAAGAATGCCTTGGTCGCGACATACCTAGTATGCCGGTCCGGGACTGCATAGCAATCCTTAAGGCAAGCCATTATGGAAGGGACGTCGTCTAGCCTTTCATACTGCTTCTGAATCTCATTCGTCATCGAAGCAAGTATGATGCTACGGACCTTCCGGTTATCCTTATGCCAAGTCTCGAACGTCTCACGTTCTTATGGCGTGGATCCTTCCGGCAAGGTCCTAGGGAGAGGCTCGTCCATGACGTAGCCTTGGTTCTTGTAATCTAGGACTATCCTGAGATTGCGTAACCAGTCGTTGTAATTTGTTCCATTGAATTTGTTTGTCTCAAGAATGGTGGAAAGTGGGTTCTTAGACATTTTAAATCTATATTTAGAAAACAACGCGCGATCAGCAGAAAATAAAAGACGGTGGTTTTGATAAAAAATAATTAAATGCATGGTCTTTGGTCATTTAATCCTCCCACTATTTATACGAAAACACGGTACTCTCAAACGTGATTTTCGAGAAATCCTTCCTAGTGGGCTTGGGATCCACAACGATTTTTCCCATACCCCGCTTTTACGATTCGCATGGAAAAGATCCTGTGGGAGGTATTCCATACCATTCTCGTTCCACGAGATTCCCAAGATTATTGCCTCACCCTTTCACATGATCCCGAGGACTCCAAGCGAATCATGCTAATTGGGCGTTAGACCCAACCCAATCGATCGAGCCACAGACCCACTGGTACCCCCACAACTCGTGAGACAGGTAGCAGTAGCCCATTTTTCGTTCATGACATAGTGCAGCTTCCTTTAAGTACAAAACGTGCCACGACTCGTGAGACCACGCTATTGACCTAAAACAGCTTCCTTACTATGCCATGGATTGGAAGGCATGGACAAACTCCTAGAGTTAATGTCCATTTTGTCTAGGGTCTAATATTTTGACATTGGTCCAACCAATGTGAGAGTAATAAATGACTGAGATCTCAAATAAATAAACATTCACACATCCATCCATAATGCGTAAATTAAACCATCCATAGCAATTATATGATAAATAAAAAAAAAACCCATTCATCCATCATAATAACCACATGCAAAATTAAAGCCTAGCACGCCCCTGTTGGATGATCACGAGCCCGAATCCTATGCGACCCACTGAGCCCGCAGTGGATCTATGGTCAATTTAGGGTTGGTCCTATACTATTACATTAATAGTAACCCAATCATCATACTGATGGGCCTTGGTCTCTTTTCTCTTTCTTCACTTCATGGAAAACTCCAAGGGACCTCCCGTCTGGGCTCTCCATGTGGTCCTTCCTTCTTCTCCACCAATTACAAAATTAGAAACCTCACTCCTAGTCTACTCTCATTACATATTAAAAAATAGAAACCCCAACGAAAATCCGGGGGAGTGCATAAGGAGGAGGTAGAATGCCTTATTATTCCAAGGGAACCAGAAAGAGAGAAGGAGAAAGCAGTAAAAGAGGCACACAGGCCCAACAGATATTGGTAATAATATTTTCTCGTTTTAGGAAAACCTTTCCTCATTATTTTAAGCAAAATAACCCCGGGATTCCCAATCCAATATATTTTACTCCTAAAATAATGTCATTAGAAAATTAGGCATAATTGAACCCAAAACGATTTTGTCAGAATTAATTCAAAATTAAAACTGAAAATAAATTAAAAAATAAAAGAAAACACTACTAGGGTTTTTAAAACCCTAGCAGCAGCACCGGCCACCGCCGCCGCCGCCGCCGGCAGGCCGAGGGCAGCAGGCTCAGCCTACCGCCCCTGCGCGCAGGCGCTGCCTGGCCGGCGTCCGCGTGCAGGCCCCTGCCTGCGTGCGCGCACGCCTGGCCGGCAGCATGCTGTGCGGCCTGGCGTTCCGGCAGGCCCTAGCGCACACGCTGGCCTGCTGGCTGCCGGCCGCGCCCTTATCCCTGCACAGTGCGCGCGCAGAGGTGCATTGGGCACGCCTGCCGGGGCGCGCGCGCGCAGACACCTCCGTCTGCGTGCGCGCGCGCCTGCGGCGCTGCCCGGTGTCCGTCCGCGCGCGGACTCTCAGGCCCCCAGCCTTGCACGCGCGCGCGCAGACACCTTCTTCTGCGTGCGCGCGCGCCTGCGCGCAGCCACCCTGGCTGCGCGCTGCCCGCTCCGCGACGGCTGGACCGGCGCGCGCAGGCTTCCCTTGCCTGCGCGCGTCTGCCCTGCCGGCAGCGTGCGGCTGCGCACGGCCAGCCCTCCGGTTGGCCGGCTGCGGCGTTTTCTCGTTTTTCGTTCAATTTTTCCACCCCATTTTCCAAGAAAAACAGAAAAATACCAACATGCAGAAATTCACATGAATGAAAGCAATTAAAACGACATGCTTTAAAATCAAGAAAATCAAGATTTAATTAAAAACATGCCAATATCACGTTTCATGCTTAAAACGCACATAAACCCTAGGCCTATACACCGAACCGGGCTCTGATACCACTGAAAGGAATCGTGGATCGTCCTGGGAAATTGCGCGAATGCGGAAGGGCGGTATAAAATAAAATATGAAAATTTAAAGCATGCTTTAATAAATAAAGAACACGCTCAAGGGGTGTACCCTTGAGATTCCCGGGTGTTCGGTGTATCTCATGATATAAAGAACAGGAAATTGTCATGGAGGCCATAGGGAGGAAAAATAAAAGAGACGAAAAAATAAAACGAGACTACCCGTGTGGTAAGAGGGAGAGAGACGAGTGTGTGTGTGTGTGTGTGTTGGAATTTCATCATCCTTCAAAAGGTGCAAGGCTTAGGGTATATATAGAGGAAGAGTTTAATCCTCTTTAAACTCCACCTCTTTAGAAGCTTAATTTGACTAGGATTTTGACCTAGTCAAAGTCCTAGTCAAAGTAGAATTTGACATTGTCAAATTTAATCCTAGCCTTTGATCTCTCCCATTAAATCTAAACCATTAATTTAATTTAATGGAATATTTAAATCCTATTAAATATTCCAAAAGGCCAAATAAATATAATAAATAAATATTAATACTTATTCTAGGCCCATTAAATTAATTCCCTTAATAAATTCAATTTATTAATTTAATTCCCTTTGCCAAATAGAAGGAATTAATTTCTCCAAGAAAATATAGGACCCGATTAAATCCAATTTAATCATTTCTTTACTCCAATATTTAATTCCAAATTAAATACTAAGTGTGCGTGATAGTGAAGGACAAGCGGATCCGCCCGGGAGCGCGAGCGGAAGCGAGAAAGGCGAGAAATTGTGCGTAAATTTAAATCAAATTCATAATACGCGAATCCCAAGGGGGTGTACCCTTGGGTGCTCAACCGGGCGTTTGATGTAGGATGTGTAAATATTAAAACATATATTTAAACACATAGGGCATAGATATACAAATGAAATCAATCAAAGCGTAATAAACCGTTACCTTTGATTGTTTAGCGTATGCTCCCGGCTACTACTATCGTTGTTCCTTCTCCAGAATGCTCACGAAATCCAAACGTATGGATTCTCCAAAGGTGATCCACACCACACCGGAAGAAACACACGTTCTTCTTGCTAGAAAAGAACGGGTTTAGGAAGGAATCGGTTTAAGAGAAGAACACTATGAATTAGTGTTCTCTTAAACTTACTTTGTTCTTCTTCTTGATTCAAAATCAAGTGAAGAACACAAGTCTAAGAGAGGGAGGGAGCACGAAATTTTGAGAGAGAGGAGAGGATTTTTGTCTTCTCTTTTTCCTAGAAAAAGATGAATAATGAATCACTTATGCTAGATGTTGTATATTCTAATATATATACATAATTAATGTGATTATTGGAATGTGTCTAGGTTCATCCAAGGATGTCTAGATTCATTCCAATCAATCACCATCAATTCTTCAATCAAGCCTACCAAAATTTATGGTATGATCAAATCATACCAAAAGGAAAGAGCTTGATTGGAGTTGATTTGTCTCTTTCCAAAAGAGACAAGTCAACATACCACCTAGCATGAAACATGGCTGATTTTGCTTCCTCCAAGGCAGCATGTCGGCCATATTTAATTAAGGGAAGAATTTCAACTTCTTCCTATTCCAAATTAGGAATTATTTCTCCTATCGGGTATAATTTAACGGACCGGGTTTTATCGTAATCCAATTACAACGAACCCAATATTTAATCCAATTTAATGTCCACTTAAATTATTCCCGTTGATCTTTTAATCCAATTAAAAGATCCAACGTCTCAACATCTCAACTTTCCATATTTAATCGAAAATCCAATTTACCGATTAAATGAAAGCCCGATACAATATCGGCCCGTCCATCCAATGGACTTTCCTTAAGTAATCCAATTACTTATTTTATCCTTCGAGATTGACTCCAAGTCGATCTCTCAACCTCCTCGGTGATTTGTGTGTGACCCTTTAGGTTCACCCTCAGCTAGACTTGGGCCCGTGTCCCACAAGGGCCCGTTACCATGGGTGGCCGTCTAGCAACGGTCCATGGCACTAGAGACTAGGTGAATTGGCGTGAACATTTAGGCGCCGATTCCGTACGGGTACGATCCTTCCGTCTACCGTCTCCCGGCCTTAGTCTAGGGTATGGAATTGGGCGTCGGTTCCCATCCTTGACTAGGCATCTACGCTTAATACTCCAGACCACGTATGCTTCATTGCATCGACACAGGAAATCATTCCCTGTTCGACCAACCACTGTGGCCACAGCTTCAAACAGCATGAACGTGTCTCCGAGTGCATAGGAGATACCTCTGTCACTTACTGACCGGGGACGGATCCTCTTCTTGGAATCCACCGTCCTCGCTACACATTCCGACTGCACTGGAAAAGGCTTATAATGATCATCTTACAGAATGATCACCTCTCGCCAGATCCAAGATACAGCCATCCTGTGCACGTGACTGCCATGATTCCTCAAGTCTGAGGATTACTCCCGTACTATCGGAACCGGGGAAATCCAATCATACCGACCAAGCCTCCAAGGCTTTCATATGATGATCCCCGCGAGTCAATCCAGTCGGCTCGACCCCAGTCGACCAACCCATCAAGATCGTGTGGGCGTCCCACGCCTGTCGCCGATGAAACACGGCACTCATCCAATGAACACGACTCTTGACGCAAGTCTCAATAGGACTCTCGATGCCCTGTCTCGAGGTCCTCGACTTGGAACGTTTCAGACCCAACTCTTAATCAGTTGGTTTCATGACCACCATCCAATGCGTGGCCCAACTGCACGAGTTGTTATCCATGGTCTGTGGGCTTTGTTGCGATATAAGTTAAACACCATTTTAACAAATGTAAGATGAGCGCAACAAAGAAGGTACCATTGGTGATGAATACTCATCTTATTCATCACATAATAATATTACATACACATCAAGTTGTCAGATAGGTTACAAATCGCCAAACCTATTGGCTTTCTGGTCACCTATTCTAACAATCTCCCACTTGACCTAAAGCCAATCACCCATTGGCCTCAAACCTCTTATTCAGATGGTGAGTATGGGCAACTTGCGACATGGGCTTAGCAAGTGGATCTGCTATGTTTTCTACGGAGCTGACTCGGTCCAATCGAACGTCACTCCTGCTATCCATCTCTCTAAGCAGATGGTAGCGTCTAAGAATACGCTTGGATCGTGATGAGATCTCGGTTCCTTTGCTAGCGCTATCGCCCGGTTGTTATCATAAAGATAATAACAGGCTTAGCAATGCTAGGTACTACATCCAGCCCTTGGATGTAGCTCATCAACCAAACCACTCCTTAGCAGCTTCCAAAGCCGCTATGTATTCAAAACTCTATGGTGGAGTCCGCCGTGGTAGCCTGCTTGGAATCCTTCCAAGTAACCACGCCACCATTAAGTCTGAATACATAACCAGACTGAGACTTGGCATCATCGTCATCCAACTGGAAGCTAGCGTCGCTATAGCCTTCCAGTATCAACTCTCCACCGCCGTAGATCAAGAACATATCCTTAGTCCTATTCAGGTACTTCAGGATAGTCTTGACTGCACTCCAGTGTGCCTCCCCGGCACACGACTGATATCGACTAGTTACGCTCAAAGCGAAAGCCACATCAAGTTTAGTGCACTGAACAACATACTGTATGCTGCCTACGGCTGAAGCATAGGGATGTCCAACATCCGTTTAAGTTCCTCATCAGTCTTAGGAGACTGCTTCTTGGATAACTTAATTTCATGCCTCATATACGAGGACTGGGTCATTCCTAACATCCTTCTAGATCTATCCCTATAGATCTTGATGCCAAGGATGTAGGATGCCTTGCCCATATCCTTCATGGAGAATTGCGTTGACAACCAAACTTTAGTGGTACCCAACATCTTAGCATCATTCCCAATGAGCAAGATGTCATGCACGTAAAGCACCAGAAACGCAACTGAGCTCCTACTGATCTTCATGTATACACAAGGATCAGACTCGTTCTTGATGAAATCATATCCCCGTATGACTTCATCAAAACGTATGTTCCAGCTTCGGGTTTAACCCCTTTTGGTGGATCTGCTAGGGTCCAAACCTTGTTTGTACCCATCGAGTCCATCTCGGATTTCATGGCCTCAAGCCACTTGTCCGAATCGATGTCCGACATCGCTTCTCCGTACGTCTTTGGATCATTATCCAACTGACCGGTCAGGCCCAGAAATCCATACCTATCAGGTGCATGGGATACTCTGGCCGACCTACGGAGGACTGGAACAATATCAGTGGGAACCACTGGCTCAGATGTCACTGCCGCCACATGGGGTACCTCACTTGATTCCTCAAGAAATACCTCATCGCGTCGACTATCCGATGGAAAACCCTTTTCCAAGAACACTGCGTTTCGCGAGACAAAAACCTTTTGCTCGAGGGATCATAGAAATAATAGCCCGCAGTTTCTTTCGGATAGCCGATGAACCTGCATAAACTAGACCTCGAGTCCAGTTTATCTCCCACTAATCTCTTGATATATGCGGGGCAACCCCACACTTTCAAGTATTTGTAGGAGGCAGGCTTGCCATGCCATATCCCATATGGCGTCTGGGATACCCTTTTACATGGCGCCAAGTTCAAAACTTTGGCCGTCGTCTCAAGAGCGTATCCCCAGAAGGAAAGGGGTAGTTCGGTAAAACTCATCATGGATCGGACCATGTCCAACAAGGTCCGATCCCTCTTTTCAGACACACCATTAAGCTGCGGTGTTCCAGGAGGAGTCCACTGAGAGAGAATCCCATTCTCTTTTAGATAATCAGTAAACTCACAACTCAAATACTCTCCACCTCGGTCCGACCGAAGGGCTTTGATCTTTCGACCGGTTTGGTTCTCTACTTCAAGTCTGTATTCCTTAAAACTTCCAAAGGCTTCAGACTTGTACCTCATCAGGTAAACATAACCATACCGTGAGTGATCATCGGTAAAGGTTATGAAGTACGAGTACCCACCTCTAGCCTGAGTATTTAGTGGACCACAGACATCTGTATGGATCAAATCCAACAGACCACTGGCTAGCGTACTTTGTCCAACAAAGGGTTTCTTGGTCATCTTTCCCTTTAGATAGGATTCGCAGGTCGGTAGGTTGTCCAAATCGTCTATTTCTAGACTCTTTGAGTCCACCAACCTTCTTATCCTATCTTTAGAGATATGACCTAACCTCGCATGCCATATCTGTGCGTTATTATGATCATCACGTTTTCGTTTGTGTTCTGCAGTCATAATCTAATTAGACTGTTGAAGTATGTACAGACCGTTGACCAATGTACCAAACAAATGAGAAATACCATCTTTGATAATGAAAAAAACCGTTTTTATTGATGGTAAATTCATATCCCTCCTTATCAAGGACCGGGATGGAAACAATATTTTTAATCATGCTAGGTACATAGAAACAGTCGTTCAATACAATCCTAACATGACTACTAATGGCTAACTCTAGTGATCCTACGGCCTCCGCAGGAACGGCCTTGCCATCGCCTAGCCTCAGGTTCATCTCATCCTTGGTTAGCCTTCTGCTTCTCTGCAGTGCCTGCAAATCATTGCAGATGTTAGCACCACACCCGGTATCCAATACCCATGAAGCAGAATTAGTAATCATATTAACTTCAACCACAAACACACCTGGGTTGGAGAGGAGTTGTGGGCACTCCCTCTTCCAATGCCCTTTCCCTTGGCAATGCATGCAGACATCATTTGCCTTGGACCGCTGAGAACCACGGGCCTTCCCTTTCCCTTTGCTCAGTCCAACCGGAGCAACAGGGACGCCCGGAGCGTGAGCAGGGGCCACAACCGTCTTCCCTTTGCCCTTCTTCCTCTTCCAGCGTCCGACCCTCTTGCCATTCGCCTTGGAGGTTGAAGCCTCTCCTATCAATACCGCCGGCGCCGACTTGTGGGTCGTTGCCTCGTATTGGACCAGCATGTTGATCAACTCATGAATAGACTTCTCAAGTCCGTTCATGTTGTAGTTTACAACAAACGGGTCATAGGATGGAGGAAGCGACTGGAGGATCACGTCAATGTACGTGTCATTGTTAAGCCCAGCTTTAAGGTCCTCGAGTTTCTCCACTAGGGAGAGCATCTTGACCCCATGACTTTGTACAGACGCTCCTTCAGCAAGCTTGGTGCCAAAGAATGCTTTTGTGGCGGCATATCTATTATGCCTATCTGGAACCGCATAAACCTCGTTCATGCGGAGCATTATGGCGGAGACGTTGTCCAGCCTCTCATACTGCTTCTGGATGTCGTTAGACATCGAAGCCAGTATGATACTGCGTACTTTTCCGGTTGTCCTCATGCCATTTCTCGAACGTCAAACATTCTTCAGGCGTGGACCCCTCCGGTAAGTCGCTCGGTGGCGGCTCGTCCAAGACGTAGCCTTGGTTCTCGAAACCGAGGACAATCCTCAGGTTTCTCAGCCAGTCCGAGTAGTTCGTTCTTAGACATATCTACATTAATGAAAATGTAAAATAGAAATTAGCAGATGATGGTAATATTATTGTTCAAGTTGAAGACTTGGTCTTTTAGTCTTTAACCCTCCCACTATTTATACGAAAGTCCGCCACTCTGAAGCGGAGTTTCGGGAAACCATTTCCCAGTGGGCTTGGGATCCACAAGTGTAATCTCCATGCCCCGCTTTTACGATTCACATGAAGAAGACCTCGTGGGAGATATCCAATATCATTCTCATCCAATGAGATTCCCAAGATATTTTGCCTCACCTATTCGCATGATTCCGAGGACTCCAAGCGAACCATGTTACTCAGTGTTAGGCCAGACCCATCAACCAAATCATACCTCAAACTGTCGCCCCCCACGACTCGTGAGACAGGGAAACAGCGAGCGCAATCTTTTTGTTCACAACAATAGTGCAGCTTTCCCCTATTCCAAGTGTGCCACGACTCGTGAGACCTCACTTGGGTAGTGGTAGCTTCCTCACCACATTGCTGTGGATGGAAGGCTCGGACAGACCAAAATACTATTTTGATCCAAGTCCGTTCTGGGCCTAATATTTAATTTGGTCCAACCAAATGAGAGTTTAAGTGTGACTGAGACCTCATCACATTATGGTGTTTTAGCATGCATAAATATCCAATATTTAAAGCGATAAATAAATACGCCGCATGCAGAAAACATAGCATACCCCTGTTAGGATGATCACAAGCCCAACCTATGCGACCCACTGAGCCCGCAGTGAGTCTATGGTCTGTCTAGGGTGGTCCTAAATGAAAGAAATCGGTGGATCGGCCCGGGAGATGAGCGCGTATAGCGGAAGCGCGGAATAGTGCGTAATAAAATTACAAAGCATAATTAAATGGAATTTAAATCATGCATAATATACATAAACGAATCAAGGGGTGTGCCCTTGATTCTCCCCGGGCATTCGGTGTATCTCATGTTCAATAAAACACAACATGGAGGCCATAGAATTGAAACCAAAAACGAAATTAAAGAACCTACCCGGTTGTAGTTTTGTCTTCGTTCGGCTACACGCATTGTTCCCCGTTTTGCACCAAGATCTCAAATAAGAGATCCTCTAAATCATCTCACTCGCTCCACCGGAAAGCAAACAACCCTTGTGCTAGCAAGAAATAATTTGGGGAGAAGAGACATCGATAGACGCTATGAATTAACGCAATCAATGTCTCTTATGTTCTTAACTTGAATAAATCAAGAAGAACAAAGTAGTATTCTTGGAGAGAAGAAAGAGGAGTGGACGAATTTGAGAGGGAATTTGAGAGATGAGAGTTGTAGAGAATAGTAGGTGTAAGTGTGTGTTTTTTTTAAGTATTTATAGAAGATGGAATTCCTATTCCTTCTCAAACTCTTCCAAAGAGACACACTTTGACTAGGATTTTGACCTAGTCAAATTCTAGTCAAATTAGGCTTTGATTAAGTCAAATTAATCATGGCCCTTCATCTCATCATTCTCTAGATCAAATCTTGTCCATCCATTTTGATGGGCTTTATGGAATGGGCCTATTTAATTCTAAATTAAATATTCCCATGGACTTTATATTAAAATCCTATTTAATATACTAAGCCCATTAATTAATGGAATGGACTTTATTTAATTCCAAATTAAATAGTCCATGGACTTTATATTAAATCCTATTTAATACCAAGCCCATTAATTAATTCCATGGAATGGGATTATTTAATTCTAAATTAAATAGTCCCATGGACTTTATATTAAATCCCATTTAATATACTAAGCCCATTAATTAATTAATGGAATGGACTTTATTTAATTCCAAATTAAATAGTCCATGGACTTTATATTAATCCTATTTAATACCAAGCCCATTAATTAATTAATTCACCCTTTTAATCTAATTAAAAGGAAAGCCCATGCTTTGTAAAAATTCATAAATCTAATTTATGAACTCAAGCCCGATTATTCCAAATAATACATCGAGGCTTGTATCTCCAAGAAGTATAATTTAATTCCATTAAATTAAACCTTCTCCCGGAATTAATTCCAAATTAATTCCCTTTCATTTGGTGTAGCGGGTGTGACTCTTTAGGTTCACCTTTCAGCTAGACTTGGACCTACTTTTCATTATTTCATAACTAAAGTAGTCCGTTACCATGGGTGGCCATCTAGCAACGGTCCATGGCACTAGAGACTAGGTGAATTTATGGTGTGAACATTTAGGCTCCGAGTTATACGCAGGTGCGGTCCTACCGACGCTCGATACGTACGGGTACGGTCCTACTGTCGCCTGTCTCCCGGCCTTTAGTCTAGGGGTCGGTTCCCATCGTTGACTAGGCAACTATGCATAATGCTCGAGATAGGTTTAACTCGACGTAGGAAATCCTTTCCCACTACATCAAGTGCTATGGCCATAGACTTTGTGAGTCTAAACCATCTCCGAGCGCATAGGAGATCTTGCTGTCATATCCTTTGACAGGGGACAGATCCTATCTTGGAATTCACCGTTCTTACATACTCCGACTGCACTGGACGAGGCTTATGATGACCATGTGATATAATCGGTCAAATTTCACCAGATCCAAGATACAGCCTTAGTATGTAGGGGACTGCCGTGATCCTCAAGTCCGAGGACTAATCCCGTACTATCGGAACCGGGAATACGAGTCATACCGACCAAGCCCGAGTAGCTTCTATATGACGATTCCCGCGAGTCACCTCAGTCGGCCGCTCCCCAGCAGGCCGACCCACTAACACTGCTTAGACGATCCTCGTCACCCGTCGATGAAACACGACAGCAGATGCTTAGTGCAAGTCTCAAATGGATTCTCGATGCCCTGTCTCGAGATTCCTTTGACTTGGAGTATTTCAGACTGATTCGGTGAAACTGATTTCATGAACCTACCTCCAAGCGTAGTTCCAATTTCCCGAAATGTTATTTCAGTCTGTGGGCATTTGTTGTGACATCGTATCGATGCAAGCAGTAAGTACAACAAACTCATGCCTATGAATCCTTACTACATTCATTAACATAATATTACTTGTTCACAGATTGACGAATGGTTCTCAGAACAGCCAATACCATTGACTTTCTGGTCACCTATTCTAACAATCTCCCACTTGACCAATAAGTCAATTACCCACTTTGTTCAGAATCCTCTGAGTATGAGTAATCTACGATACCGACTAAGGTATTGTGAGTCCGCTTATATTTCCTTGCGAAGCAATACGGTCTAACCGTGTTACCTCTATCCACCATTGCCTCTTAGAGATGGTGGTTGTCTAAGAATATTTTCGTGGATCTTGTGATGAGATCTCGTGCCAATACTCCCATAGCCAAGTTGCCTGCCATATAGGCAAACATGGCTTGGTCGTGCTAGGCGCCACGTCCATCCTATGGACGCGGTCTTCATCAGTGACCACTATCCGATGCACTCGTCATTGGGCCTGACTGTGCATACCTTTGAGACTAACTGGTTTTCACTTATGCTCTGGAAGCTAGTATCGCTTTAGCCTTCCAAAGCAACTCTCAACAGACGGTGCATCATGAACACATCTTTAGTCCTTATTCAGGTACTAAGGATCGTTCTTGATTGCTGTCTTCAACCCCTCAGTGCATTACCGATTTATGTTGAGCCATGCTAGAAGCACTCTCAACATCGGTTCCTATGCACCGAGTAAACATATCATATGTTTGCCTAGGGTTAAGACGTAGGGGATACTCAACATCCAAGCCTTCTCATTAGTCCACCGTGACTAAGTCTTGAATGGCTTGATGTTTTATGCATAGTATCCAAGTTTTCTCATCAGTCTTACTATGACTGAGTCTCGAACAACTTGTCCCTCTACATATATGAGTTTTTCTCATCAGTCCACCATGACTGAGTCTTTGAAAAGCTCAATTCATGAAATGTATGTGGGATCCCTAAAATGTCATGGAGAATTTTCGTGAGTTACAGTTTGTGTTTTAGTGATTCCTAATGCCTTGAATTCATCCATGAATCAAGATATTACACACTTAAACACTTGGAACACCATTTCTACTCCCACTGATCACCTACGTCGTTTAAGACCGAGTCATGCTCCGTATGAGCTCGTCAAAACGAATATTCCAATTATGCGGTGTTTCAAATCTTGTTTGAATTTCCTAGTGGATTCTATGGCTCCTCTCCATAAATCCTACTACGATGTCCAACATCACGTTCCGCAGGTCATTTGGATTACTATCCAAATTTGACCGAACATATCCCGATCACTCGTACCTCTTACGACATTCGGGTTCGTTCTTAAGGGGACTTGGAATATGATCAATTTAAGAAATGCGATTCTAAGCAATGTTAGTATTATTCTGTCGTAAACTTGTACAAATTAGACACCGAGTCTAATTTGTCTCCCACTAGTCCCTTGACGTATGTAGGATCCTTCTACATGCTCAAGGACTTTGTCGGGACACAGGCTTGCCAAACCATGGCTCCTTGTGCGTGACTCCTAGCAAAATGTGCCACGTTCCTTACATTGGCAATTTTGAGTCTACGTCTACACGGGCTAAGGTAATTGGGCGAAACTTCGATCGATCTTCGTCCAACGAGATTCGATCGTTCCCTTTATCAGAGACCGTCATACTTGGCCTTTATAGGAAATGTTTCATTGAGAATTCCATTTTCAACTTGGATGCTCAAGAGCTCCCACTAAATACACGGCCTTTTCGATCCTATCGAAACAGGTTTAATTTTGCAACCATTTATGGTTCACCTCCTTAAGTCTAATTCCCAAACCTCCTATGGGACCTTTAGACTTTTGAACCCTCTTATGGTCTTTGTGTATTAGTAACCTACAGTTGTCTTATTGGCTCCCTTCCAATAGACTATTTGGCAAGCCTACTTTGTCCAACAAAGAGCTTTCGGACTTTCTTCTTCATAAAAGACTTGTAAATTTAGTCGATTCGAATCATCTATTTCTAGATTCATCGAACTTTCCAATTTACTTATCTTTTAATAAGAAGAAACGTCCTAGCTGTTGTAGATGCCAAATCTGTAAGTTGGTCTTGATTAATCCATTTTAGATAATTTGAATTTTGAGTATCCATAAACCTTTTATGGGATGGTATTTTAGGAATTTACGTACTAGCAAACATGAATCAATATTCAATAATTTTGTTTGATCAAATATGTATGTAATAAAACCTTTGTCCAACAAAGAGACATACTTTTGATCATGCTAGGTTACG
Source organism: Sesamum alatum (assembly GCA_034509735.1). NCBI lineage: Eukaryota > Viridiplantae > Streptophyta > Magnoliopsida > Lamiales > Pedaliaceae > Sesamum > Sesamum alatum. The sequence continues at coordinate 19,121,428 of JACGWO010000007.1, read as the reverse complement.
TAATTCCTATATTATCCTAACATGATCACGATTATGGGCCTAACAAGTCTCTAGTCCTTTTCATCAATGGACCTTGCCATTGTTGAATCCTAGAACTGTTCTTGGCTTTTAAGTCCTTATTCACTTTCTGCAAACCACCCGCAGATTAGTGATAGGAATGGTATCAAATACAAAATAAAGTGATCATGTCAATACTCAATATCAAATTTTACCTACATTGGAGAGAGGTTTAGAATACTCCCCTTTCCAATGGCCCTCTTAACGACAGTAAATGCTTACGTTCTTAGAAACTATGAACTTGACTGCTGAACCTTTTGCTCTTTCCTTTACCTCCACCTTGTGTTGTAAAGGAACAGCACTTGAAGTGCTTAATAGTTGATGTCACCTTACCCTTCTTCCTCTTTTGGCGTCTGGCACCCTTGCCTTTCGCTATGGAGGTTGAAGCCTCTCCTACTAGTACCGACGGTGCAGATTTTGCAATCGTTGCTTCGTACTAGACCAACATAATTACCAACCTATGAAGATCTTTTCTAAGCTCATTCATGTTGATAATTAATGGTTCGTAGGAGGGAGGAAGAGACTGAAGGATCATGTCAATGTACGTCTCTTTTTCAAGACTGACATGGAGGTCTTTTGAGCTTCTCCACTAGGGATTGCATCATCACTCCATGTTCTTTGTACCGACATCCCTTCCGTCATCTTAGCTCCAAACATGCCTTCGTTGCATTTTACCCCACATGCTGGTCCAAGACCATATAGACATGATGCAAGCGAAGCATAGTTTGAGCCAACATCATTATATCCTATTTGCCGGTGGTCATCCTTCAACTTTTGAACGCCAAGCGTTGCCTTAGTTGTCGACCCCTCCGGCAAGCGCTGAGGAACGCCCTCATTCCGGTATGTGAGTTAAGGTTCTGGAAATCTAAGACCATCTTAAGATTTCGCAGTCAATTCGTGTAATTGGTTCCTTTTTTTTAGTGAGCCTCTTAGTGATGTGTTTGGTGGATTCTTAGACATTCACAACATATATGAAACAGAAAATAAATAAGCAGAATGAAGTAATATTTTGGTTAAGTCTCGGTCTTTAGTCCTTAACCTCTCCCACTATTTCTACGAAAACACGGCACTCTCAAACGTTGTTTTCGGGAAATCCTTTCCTAGTGGGCTCGGGATCCACAGCGATCTCCCCCATACCCCGCTTTTACGATTCGCATGGGAAAAGAACCCGTGGGAGGTATTCCATACCATTCTCGTTCCACGAGATTCCCAAGATAATTGCCTCACCCTTTCACGTGATCCCGAGGACTCCAAGCGAATCACGTTATTCGGGCGTTAGACCCGACCCAATCAACCGATTCATAAACTCACTGCTACCTCCACGACTCGTGAGACAGGTAACAGTAGTCTACTCATCGTTCATGACAAAGTGCAGCTTCTTTTAAGCACGATAGTCGTGCCACGACTCGTGAGACCACGCTATCGACCTAAAAGATCTTCCTCACTTTTGCCATGGATGGAAGGTTGGACAGACTCCCAGAGTCCTAGTCCATTTATTAAGGGTCTATATTTAACTTGGTTTAACCAAGTGAGAGTTTTTTGATAGAACGAGACCTCATCACATATTAAGTATTGCATTGCGTGCGTTATGGCAGAAATATTCTAAGCGTGAATGTAACCATACATAAAGCATATAGAATAATCATAAGCAATTAATACGCATCGCATGCAAAATAAAGCCTAGCACGCCCCTGTAGGATGATCACAAGCCCAAACCTATGCGACCCACTGAGCCCGCAGTGGATCTATGGTCAATCTAAGGGTAGGCCCTACACTATTACAAGTTTTAATAACCCATTACATGCAATGGGCCTTGTAAGTCCTCTTTATCTTCTTGGGCTCTCCATCTTGGGCCTACACCGGGCTCCTTCTCCATGGATCCTCCGTGGGCCATCTGATGGCTACCTCCATGGGCCTCCAACACCTTGGGCTTGTCTTCTCTTGCAGCTTTTATTTACAAAAAGAAATAAAACCTCACCACTAATTCTACTCTCATTACATCATAAAATAAGAAACCCCAATTAAACATTTGGGGGGAGTACATTGGGAGGGAGAGAGAAAACCTTATTATTCCAAGGCACTAGAAGAGAGATAGAGAGGAAAATAAAGAGGCACACAGGCCACAACCCAACAAATAAATGTAAATAAACCATACATGCGGTCTAGGGGCTTTGTGATCATCCTTTATCAAATCAATTAACACAAATAGCACAAATACATATCCCACGTAAAATATGCTATACCAACATCCATGATAATCCATACCATAAAATAAATGCAGAAACTACATGTAAAATATCCACACCAAACATTGGATAATAGTGCAACCTATGCACAACGATTTTTGTTGGAAAAACCTTTTCCATAATTAACAAGGCAATATTAATTCTATGAAATATAAAATCTCAACCAAAATTAAAATGCCCCAAGTTAATTAATTAAGAAAAATTCCCAGAATTATACAGAAAAATCAAATTTTTCTGAAACACAAAAATCAACAATTCAAGAATATGCCCATTTATTCAAGAATTCCAAAATCCAACATTCGTGCAATATTAATACATGTCAAGATCTACTCATACTCAAGCCATAAAATAACCATGATGTCCAACATCATAAAACGCAGAAATTATTGCGAAATTTCACATGTGAATTTTGATCATTGGTGCAACCATTGCAAAAATTAAATCTTGTTAGGAAACCCTTTCCTCATCAACCAAGCAATATTTATTTTAGAAAATTCCAAATCTCAAAAAATAAATATTCTAAGTCAACGGGTTCAGAATAATGCAGAAAATATCATAGAAATAATACAGTAAAAACAGTTTTGAAAAACGAGCCAAAAACGGGAGAGAAACGGAAAACGGCACAGCCGGCCGGCCAGGCGCGCGCGCGCGCGCGCAGGCTCCTCTGCCTGCGCGCACAGCGCGCGCGCCCAGCGCATGCCGTGCGCGCGCCCAGCGCGCGCCTGCGCCTAGCGCTTGCGCGCGCGCGCACGCGCGCAGGCGCCCATGCCTGCGCGCGCGGCCGGCACAGCGCGCGCGCTGTCCGCGCACGCTGGGCGCGCTGGCCGGGCGCGCGCAGGCCCCTGCCTGCACGCGCGGCCAGCGTGCTGCTGCTGCCGGTTCGCCGTTTTTTCACTTCTTTTCGATTTTTCATGCAATTTTTCTGAACCACAAGATAAATAAACCCTAGAACATGTATAAACACATTCAAGAAAACCAAGATCCAAAATCCCATGCAAAATTAAACGCCAATAAATATCTACGATAAACATGCTATAAACGTAAATTAAAACACGTTTATCATGCTTAAACGCACATAGCACATAGAATTCTAGGCCTATACACCGAACCGGGCTCTGATACCACTGAAAGAAATCGGTGGATCGGCCCGGGAGATGAGCGCGTATAGCGGAAGCGCGGAATAGTGCGTAATAAAATTACAAAGCATAATTAAATGGAATTTAAATCATGCATAATATACATAAACGAATCAAGGGGTGTGCCCTTGATTCTCCCGGGCATTCGGTGTATCTCATGTTCAATAAAACACAACATGGAGGCCATAGAATTGAAACCAAAAACGAAATTAAAGAACCTACCCGGTTGTAGTTTTGTCTTCGTTCGGCTACACGCATTGTTCCCCGTTTTGCACCAAGATCTCAAATAAGAGATCCTCTAAATCATCTCACTCGCTCCACCGGAAAGCAAACAACCCTTGTGCTAGCAAGAAATAATTTGGGGAGAAGAGACATCGATAGACGCTATGAATTAACGCAATCAATGTCTCTTATGTTCTTAACTTGAATAAATCAAGAAGAACAAAGTAGTATTCTTGGAGAGAAGAAAGAGGAGTGGACGAATTTGAGAGGGAATTTGAGAGATGAGAGTTGTAGAGAATAGTAGGTGTAAGTGTGTGTTTTTTTTAAGTATTTATAGAAGATGGAATTCCTATTCCTTCTCAAACTCTTCCAAAGAGACACACTTTGACTAGGATTTTGACCTAGTCAAAATCCTAGTCAAATTAGGCTTTGATTAAGTCAAATTAATCATGGCCCTTCATCTCATCATTCTCTAGATCAAATCTTGTCCATCCATTTTGATGGGCTTTATGGAATGGGCCTATTTAATTCTAAATTAAATATTCCCATGGACTTTATATTAAAATCCTATTTAATATACTAAGCCCATTAATTAATGGAATGGACTTTATTTAATTCCAAATTAAATAGTCCATGGACTTTATATTAAATCCTATTTAATACCAAGCCCTTTAATTAATTCCATGGAATGGGATTATTTAATTCTAAATTAAATAGTCCCATGGACTTTATATTAAATCCCATTTAATATACTAAGCCCATTAATTAATTAATGGAATGGACTTTATTTAATTCCAAATTAAATAGTCCATGGACTTTATATTAAATCCTATTTAATACCAAGCCCATTAATTAATTAATTCACCCTTTTAATCTAATTAAAAGGAAAGCCCATGCTTTGTAAAATTCATAAATCTAATTTATGAACTCAAGCCCGATTATTCCAAATAATACATCGAGGCTTGTATCTCCAAGAAGTATAATTTAATTCCATTAAATTAAACCTTCTCCCGGAATTAATTCCAAATTAATTCCCTTTCATTTGGTGTAGCGGGTGTGACTCTTTAGGTTCACCTTTCAGCTAGACTTGGACCTACTTTTCATTATTTCATAACTAAAGTAGTCCGTTACCATGGGTGGCCATCTAGCAACGGTCCATGGCACTAGAGACTAGGTGAATTTATGGTGTGAACATTTAGGCTCCGAGTTATACGCAGGTGCGGTCCTACGGACGCTCGATACGTACGGGTACGGTCCTACTGTCGCCTGTCTCCCGGCCTTTAGTCTAGGGGTCGGTTCCCATCGTTGACTAGGCAACTATGCATAATGCTCGAGATAGGTTTAACTCGACGTAGGAAATCCTTTCCCACTACATCAAGTGCTATGGCCATAGACTTTGTGAGTCTAAACCATCTCCGAGCGCATAGGAGATCTTGCTGTCATATCCTTTGACAGGGGACAGATCCTATCTTGGAATTCACCGTTCTTACATACTCCGACTGCACTGGACGAGGCTTATGATGACCATGTGATATAATCGGTCAAATTTCACCAGATCCAAGATACAGCCTTAGTATGTAGGGACTGCCGTGATCCTCAAGTCCGAGGACTAATCCCGTACTATCGGAACCAGGAATACGAGTCATACCGACCAAGCCCGAGTAGCTTCTATATGACGATTCCCGCGAGTCACCTCAGTCGGCCGCTCCCCAGCAGGCCGACCCACTAACACTGCTTAGACGATCCTCGTCACCCGTCGATGAAACACGACAGCAGATGCTTAGTGCAAGTCTCAAATGGATTCTCGATGCCCTGTCTCGAGATTCCTTTGACTTGGAGTATTTCAGACTGATTCGGTGAAACTGATTTCATGAACCTACCTCCAAGCGTAGTTCCAAATTTCCCGAAATGTTATTTCAGTCTGTGGGCGTTTGTTGTGACATCGTATCGATGCAAGCAGTAAGTACAACAAACTCATGCCTATGAATCCTTACTACATTCATTAACATAATATTACTTGTTCACAGATTGACGAATGGTTCTCAGAACAGCCAATACCATTGACTTTCTGGTCACCTATTCTAACACTAAATTATTACAATAGTAATATACCCATTGTCATTCCAATGGGCCTTGTAGTGCTCTTGTTTCACGCCTTGATGCTCCTCCTTGGGGTCTTCGACTCCAATTGCTTGTTAAAATTGAAACTCACCAATCCTATCTACTCTCATTACAACTGAAAGTAATACATCGGTAATAAAGAAAATAAGCCTTAACATCATGAGGCTGAAAATACGGGAGATGATAGTCTCAAAAACAAGAGGCACGCAGGCCCCACCCAACAGAAAATAAATAAACATTCATTCATCCATACACAAGGTCTAGGGCTTTGTGATCATCCCATGTTGATTCCATCAACTCACATATAACATAATTATTCCAAATAATCATGCAATAAAACCAATGGATATTCCAAATATCCAAGTGATGTCCAACATCACAAAAAGCATAAACATATAAATAATATGCAAAATTCAAATTTCAAATTTAATGGACATTTTACACAATGCATCCAATGCATGTATTAATCTCAAATTAATTAAGCAAATTCAATTCAAGGAATAATCCAATTATCCCAAAATCAAAAATGCAAAATTAACATATTTTCAGAATATTGTGCAGAAAATACAGAAAATTGAATTTTCCGGAAAAAGTCGAAAAAACGGCACAAAACGGCCAGCAGCGGTCGGCTGCGCACTGCGCGCGCGCCTGTGCGCAGCGTCCGCCCGCAGGCGCCCGCCTGCGCGCGGCCACTGCCGGCCCGACCAAAAATTTTTATTTTTTTTTTATTGTTTTTTAAAACTGTTTCAGCACAATAAAATTAATATTATTCTGAAAATAAGCATGCAATTTTAGATCCAATCTAACAAAATTAAGCATGCCAAAAGTCCATTAAATCCAAACAATTGAATGATCATATTATTCATATATTTATGTAATCTAACATGCCAATAAAGCCATTTAAAAGCAAGTAGATCATGCCAAACACATAGATCTATGCCCCTTACATCGAACCGGTCTCTGATACCACTTGAAGGACAAGCGGATCCGCCTGGGAGCGCGAGCGGAAGCGAGAAAGGCGAGAAATTATGCGTAAATTTAAATCAAATTCAAAATACGCGAATCCCAAGGGGGTGTACCCTTGGGTGCTCAACCGGGCGTTCGATGTAAGATGTGTAAATATTAAAACATATATTTAAACACATAGGGCATAGATATACAAATGAAATCAATCAAAGCGTAATAAACCGTTACCTTTAATTGTTTAGCGTATGCTCCCGGCTACTAGCGTTGTTCCTTCTCCGGAATGCTCACGAAATCCAAACGTATGGATTCTCCAAAGGTGATCCACACCACACCGGAAGAAACACATGTTCTTCTTGCTAGAAAAGAACGGGTTTAGGAAGGAATCGGTTTAAGAGAAGAACACTATGAATTAGTGTTCTCTTAAACTTACTTTGTTCTTCTTCTTGATTCAAAATCAAGTGAAGAACACAAGTGTAAGAGAGGGAGGGAGCACGAAATTTTGAGAGAGAGGAGAGGATTTTTGTCTTCTCTTTTTCCTAGAAAAAGATTAATAATGAGTCACTTATGCTAGATGTTGTATATTCTAATATATATACATAATTAATGTGATTATTGGAATGTGTCTAGGTTCATCCAAGGATGTCTAGATTCATTCCAATCAATCACCATCAATTCTTCAATCAAGCCTACCAAAATTTATGGTATGATCAAATCATACCAAAAGGGAAGAGCTTGATTGGAGTTGATTTGTCTCTTTCCAAAAGAGACAAGTCAACATACCACCTAGCATGAAACATGGCTGATTTTGCTTCCTCCAAGGGAGCATGTCGGCCATATTTAGTTAAGGGAAGAAGTCCAACTTCTTCCTGTTCCAAATTAGGAATTATTTGTCCTCTCGCGTATAATTTAACGGACCGGGTTTTATCGTAATCCAATTACGACGAACCCAATATTAAATCCAATTTAATGTCCACTTAAATTATTCCCGTTGATCTTTTAATCCAATTAAAAGATCCAACGTCTCAACATCTCAACTTTCCATATTTAATCGAAAATCCAATTTACCGATTAAATGAAAGCCCGATACAATATCGGCCCGTCCATCCAATGGACTTTCCCTTAAGTAATCCAATTACTTATTTTATCCTTCGAGATTGACTCCAAGTCGATCTCTCAACCTCCTCGGTGATTTGTGTGTGACCCTTTAGGTTCACCCTCAGCTAGACTTGGGCCCGTGTCCCACAAGGGCCCGTTACCATGGGTGGCCGTCTAGCAACGGTCCATGGCACTAGAGACTAGGTGAATTGGAGTGAACATTTAGGCGCCGATTCCGTACGGGTACGATCCTTCCGTCTACCGTCTCTCGGCCTTAGTCTAGGGTATGGAATTGGGCGTCGGTTCCATCCTTGACTAGGCATCTATGCTTAATACTCGAGACCACGTATGCTTCATTACGTCGACACAGGAAACCATTCCCTGTTCGACCAACCACTGTGGCCACAGCTTCAAACAGCATGAACGTGTCTCCGAGTGCATAGGAGATACCTCTGTCACATACTAACAGGGGACGGATCCTCTTCTTGGAATCCACCATCCTCGCTAGACATTCCGGCTGCACTGGACAAGGCTTATAATGATCATCTTACAGAATGATCACCTCTCGCCAGATCCAAGATACAACCATCCTGTGCACGTGACTGCCATGATTCCTCAAGTCTGAGGATTACTCCCGTACTATCGGAACCGGGGAAATCCAATCATACCGACCAAGCCTCCAAGGCTTCCATATGATGATCCCCGCGAGTCAGTCCAGTCGGCTCGACCCCAGTCGACCAACCCATCAAGATCGTGTAGGCGTCCCACGCCTGTCGCCGATGAAACACGGCACTCATCCAATGAACACGACTCTTGACGCAAGTCTCAATAGGATTCTCGATGCCGTGTCTCGAGGTCCTCGACTTGGAACGTTTCAGACCCAACTCTTAATCAGTTGGTTTCATGACCACCATCTAATGCGTGGCCCAATTGCACGAGTTGTTATCCATGGTCTGTGGGCTTTGTTGCGATATAAGATAAACACCATTTTAACAAATGTAAGATGAGCGCAACAAAGAAGGTACCATTGGTGATGAATACTCATCTTATTCATCACATAATAATATTACATACACATCAAGTTGTCAGATAGGTTACAAATCGCCAAACCTATTGGCTTTCTGGTCACCTATTCTAACAGATAGTGTGTGACTCTTTAGGTTCACCTTTCAGCTAGACTTGGTCAGATTCCTAGAATCCGTCCGTTACCATGGGTGGTCATCTAGCAACAGTCCATGGCACTAGAGACTAGGTGAAATAATTGGGGATGAACATTTAGGCTCTAACAGTACACTTGTCCTTCTGTCTTCGGTCTCATCACTTAGAGTCTAGGGCACGGAAAATGAAGGTACCCGTTTTGGACCTAACTGTCGGTCTGTCCTTACTAAACGCCGCAAGGGAAACCTTCCCATATGAATTTTCACTTCTTTATTCATAAATATTTTATCAAACACCTGAAATTGTCTAGACACAGGTTACATATTCCTGTCAAAATTGGCTTACATGGTCACCTATTCTAACGACTCGCAGGAACCGTCTTACGGAGGACCTTGAGTAGGATCAGCAAGGTATGACGTGTATTCCCGGTTCCAACGGTACAGGACAAGTCCTTTGACTTGAGGAACTGTTGAGTTTACCTGTGTATCAGGTCTGTATCTTAGATATGGTGAGAGATTGCCAAGAAGCACTTGAGTAGTCATAAGCTATGTCTAGTGCAACTCTGGTGTACAAAGTGACAGTGATTTCCAAGAAAGGATCTTTCTCCTGTCAAAAGGCATTAACAGTTGAGTCTCACGTATGCTCTGTGTCTTGTCCCTAAAATCTGTGGCCACAGTAACTGAACAGAAGGGAAGACTTCCCTTGCAGCCTTTAGTAAGGACAGACCGACACTTAGGTCCAAAATGGGTACCTGCATTTTCCGTGCCCTAGACCCTATGTGGTGAGACCGTAGACAGAAGAACAAGTGTACGGTTAGAGCCTAAGTGTTCATCCTCGAAATTTCACTCAACCTCTAGTGCCATGGACCGTTGCTAGATGGCCACCCATGGTAACGGACGGATTCTAGGAATCTGACCAAGTCTAGCTGAAAGGTGAACCTAAAGAGTCACACACAATCCACACACATCAAGTATTTAATTTAGAATTAAATATTTGAGAAAAGAAATGATTAAATTGGATTTAATTGGGTCCTTTATTTTTTTGGAGAATTAATTCCTATTATTTGATAAAAGGAATTAATCAAATAAATTAGATTTATTAGAGGATTAATTTAATAGGCCTAGAATAAATATTTATAATTTATTATATTTATTTATTTGGCCTTTGGAATATTTAATAGGATTTAAATATTCCATTAAATTAAATAAATGGTTGAGATTGAAAGGGAGAGATGGATGGCTAGGATTAACTTGACTTGGTCAAATACTACTTTGACTAGGACTTTGACTAGGTCAAAATCCTAGTCAAAATAGACCTCTTTCGAGTTGGAGTTTAAAGAGGATTAAACTCCTCCTCTATATATAGTCCTAGTCTTTCACTATTTGAAAGTGATGATATTCCAACACACACACACATACACACACAAATCGTCTCCTCTCTCCCCTCCACTCGTCCGCCCTCTCTCTCTCCTCAAACAAGAAAACACTTCTTGATTCTTTTGTTCTTAGAACATTAGATAAAAAGGAGAATTAATACCGTTAATTAATAACGTGTTATTAATTCATCCTCTCCAATATTATACTTGTTCTTTCGCTAGCACGACGTGCAAGATACGTGGGTGGATTGCGTGTTACTGTTTGGAGAAGTCTCAAGAACGAGACTTGGAGCAAATCGGGGACCAACGCGAGTAGCAATTAGAAGACGAAAACAACAATCGATAGGTTCCGATTTAATTTTTCGTTTCTTTTATTTTCCAATCCTATGGCCTCCATGATTTGTTTAAGCTTTTAATTTCATGAGATAAACCGAACACCCGGGAAAGTTCAAGGGCACACCCCTTGAACGTGTTTATTTATTTTATCAAAGCATGTTTAATTTTTGTATTTTAATTTTATACCGCGCTTCCGCATTCGCGCTATTTTCCCGGGACGATCCACAATCTTTTAGTGGTATCAGAGCCCGGTTCGGTGTATAGGTCTAGGGTTTAATGTGCATTTTAAGCATGAAACGTGTTTTTGGCATGTTTTAAATAATTCTTGGTTTCTTGATTATTAAAGCATGTCGTGCTTTTAATTCATGTGATTATTGCATTGTTGGTATTTTTCTGTTTTTCTTGAGAAACGGGGGTTAAAATCGAACGAGGAACGAAGAAACACCGCACGCGGACCAGCCGGAGATTGGCCGCGCGCAACCGTGTGCAGAGGCTGGGCAGCTGCGCGCGCAGGCTTCCCTTGCCAGATGCGCTAGACTGCACGCAGCCCGCTAGGCGGACGCGCAGCCAGAGTTGCCCGCGCGCGAGCGCGCGCATAGGGGCGGCGCCTCCAGGTGCGCGCGTGCGCGGGCACCAGGCTGCGCCAGGCGCGCGCACACACAAACGGTGGTGCCTACGTGCGCGCGCCCGGCGGGCACGCCTGGTGTGCGTGCGCGCGCGCTCTGCGCAAGGCAGATGCGCGGCTGGCGACTAGCAGGCCAGCGTGCGCGCGCGCTCTGCGCAAGGCAGATGCGCGGCTGGCGACTAGCAGGCCAGCGTGCGCGCGGGCAAGGGAGCCTGCGCGCGCGACAGCCTGTCGGAGCGCCAGGCCGCGCGGCCTACTGTCGACCAGGTGCGCGCGCGCGCCCGGTCTGGCAGCGCCTGTGCACGCAGGGGCGCGAAGCTGAGCCTGCTGCCCTGCGCGCACGCCGGCAGGCTGCTGCCGGTGCGGCCGGGGTGTTACCTATTTTGTTTTTTATTTATTTTTTAGTTTTAATTTTTTAATTAATTCTGAAAATTCATTTTTGTTCAATTTTGCGTAATTTTCTAAGACATTATTTTGGGAAGTAAAATATATTGGATTTGGAATCTTGGGGATATTTTTACTTCAAAATAATGAGGAAAGGTTTTTCTAAAATGAGAAAATATTATTACCAACGGTTATGCCATATTTTCACATGCTACACATTTATTTATTAATTCATCTTGAATAAGTATGATTGGTTATCATGTATTTTTGGTATATTATTATTGTGTGATTGGATCATATAATTATGTGTGTTGAATGAAACGGATGATCACGAGCCCTAGACCGAATGTATGGTTTAATTTTTTGTTGGGCCTGTGTGCCTCTTTTACTGCTTTCTCCTTCTCTCTTTGTAGTTGCCTTGGAATAATAAGGCATTCTATCTGCCTCCTTATGTACTCCCCCCAGGTTTTCGCTGGGGTTTCTATTTTTTAATATGTAATAGAGTAAAATAGGAGTGAGGTTTTAATTTATATGTAATTGATGGAGAAGAAGGAAGGTCCACATGGAGAGCCCAGACTGGGGGTTCCAAGGCGTTTCCATGAAGTGAGAAAAGAGAAAAGAGACCAAGGCCCATCAGAATGATGATTGGGTTACTATTAATGTAATAGTATAGGACCAACCCCAGATTGACCATAGATCCACTGCAGGCTCAGTGGATCGCATAGGATTCGGGCTCATGATCATCCAATAGGGGCGTGCTAGGCTTCAATTTTGCATGTGGTTATTATGATGGATGAATGGCGTTTTTATTTATCATATAACTGCTATGGATGAATTTATTTATTACGCATTATGGATGAATGTGTAGATGTATTTTGTTATGAGATCTCGGTCTTTACTACTCTCACATTGGTTGGACCAATGTCCAAATATTAGACCCTAGTCAAAATGGACATGAACTCTAGGATTTTGTCCATGCCTTCCAATCCATGGCATAGTGAGGAAGCTGATTTAGGTCAATAGCGTAGTCTCACGAGTCGTGGCACGTTATTGTACTTAAAGGAAGCTGCACTATGTCATGAACGAAAAATGGGCTGTTGTTACCTGTCTCACGAGTCATGGGGGTACCAGTGGGTCTGTGGCTCGGTCGATTGGGTTGGGTCTAACGCCCAATTAACATGATTCGCTTGGAGTCCTCGGGATCATGTGAAAGGGTGAGGCCATAATCTTGGAAATCTTGTGGAACGAGAATGGTATGGAATACCTCCCACAGGATCTTTTCCATGCGAATCGTAAAAGCGGGGTATGGGAAAAATCGCTGTGGATCCCAAGCCCACTAGGAAAGGGTTTCCCAAAAATCACGTTTGAGAGTACCGTGTTTTCGTATAAATAGTGGGAGCATTAAATGACTAAACACCATGCATTTAATTTTTTATCAAACCACCGTCTTTATATTCTGCTGATCGCGAACTATGCTTTAAATGTAGATTTAAAAATGTCTAAGAACCCACTTTCAACCATTCTTGAGACAAAAAAATTCAATGGAACCAATTACAACGACTGGTTGCGTAATCTCAGGATAGTCCTGGATTATGAGAACCAAGGCTACGTCATGGACGAGCCTCTCCCTAGGACCTTACCGGAAGGATCCACGCCGGAAGAACGTGAGACGTTCGAGACTTGGCATAAGGATAACCGGAAGGTCCGTAGCGTCATACTTGCTTCTATGATGAATGAGATTCAGAAGCAGTATGAAAGGCTAGACGATGTCCCTTCCATCATGGATCGCCTTAAGGATTGCTATGCAGTCCCGGACCGGCATACTAGGTATGTCGCAACCAAGGCGTTCTTTGGAACCAAAATGACAGAAGGATCCTCTGTACAAGAGCACGGGGTTAAAATGCTTACCCTGGTGGAAAAACTCGAGGACCTAAAGGCAGGTCTCGATAATGAAACGTACATAGATGTGATCCTTCAGTCACTCCCACCCTTCTTTGACCAATTTATTGTCAACTACAACATGAATGCACTTGAGACGGGCATTCATGAGTTGATTAATATGTTGGTGCAATACGAGGCAACGACTAAGAAGTCCACGCCTTCGGTATTGTTTGGAGGTGCTTCAACTTCCAAAACAAAAGGCAAAGGTGCCGGACGTTGAAAAAAGAAGAAAGGGAAGCGAAAGGCCGTCAAAGCCGCTACGAACACTAAGAGTGTTCCCATTGCCAAAGAGGGGAAAGGCAAAGGAAAGGGAAAGGTTGTCTCCAAGCAACAGTCGAAGGCATATGACATATGTATCAATTGCCTTGAGAAAGGGCATTGGAAGAGAGAGTGAAAGAAATCGGTGGATCGTCCCGGGAATTGCGCGCATGCGGAAGCGCGATAAAATTAAACATACGAAAAATAAAGCATGCTTTTATTTAAAAGAACACGCTCAAGGGGTGTACCCTTGAGGTTCCTGGGCGTTCGGTGTATCTCATGATTATAAGGCACGTAAAGAAATCATGGAGGCCATAGAGTTGAAAATTAAAGAGGGACGAAAAAAGTAAAACGAGACCTACCCGTTGTCGTTTTCGTCTTCAACGGCTATTCGCGTTGTTCCCCGTTTTGCACCGAGATCTCGTTCTTGAGACCCTCCAAATTGTGACACACGATCCACCCACGTATCTTGCACGTCGTGCCAGCAACGAACAAGTGTATTATTTTTGGAGTGGATGAATCAACAACACGTTATCGATTAACGGTATTGATTCATCTAAGTTCTAATGTGGCAAGAACAAAAGAACTAAGAAAAAATATTTTCTTGTTGGAGAAAGAGAGAGGGGCGGACGAGAGGTAAGGAGGAGGGGAGAGTGTGTGTTGTGTGTGTTTTTCAAGAATCATCATCCTTCAATTGTTGGAAGCTAGAGGTTTATATAGAGGAGGAGTTTAATCGTCTTTAAGCTCCAACTCTAAGAACTCTAATTTGACTAGGATTTTGACCTAGTCAAAGTCCTAGTCAAACTAGTGTTTGACCTAGTCAAACGAATCCTAGCCTTCCATCTCCCCTTTCCATCTCAACCGTTGATTTCAATTTAATGTAATATTTAAATCCCATTAAATATTCCAATAGGCTAAAAGAATAAATATAATATAATAAATAAATATTATTATTTATTCTAAGCCCATTAAATCAACCCTTTAATAAATCCTATTTATTAATTTAATTCCCTTTATCAAATAGAAGGAATTAATTTCTCCAAGAAAATATAGGACCCGATTAAATCTAATTTAATCATTCCTTTACTCCAATATTTAATTCCAAATTAAATACTAAGTGTGTGTGTGGATAGTGTGTGACTCTTTAGGTTCACAATTCAGCTAGACTTGGTCGGATTCCTATAATCCGCCCGTTACCATGGGTGGCCATCTAGCAACGGTCCATGACACTAGAGACTAGGTGAAGTATTCGGGGATGAACATTTAGGCTGTAACAGTACACTTGTCCTTCTATCTTCGGTCTCATCACTTAGGGTCTAGGGCACGGAAAATGCAGGTACCCATTTTGGACCTAAGTGTCGGTCTGTCCTTACTAAACGCCGCAAGGGAAACCTTTCCCTTCTGTTCAGTTACTGTGGCCACATATTTCAGGCACAAGACACAGAGCATACAGGAGACTCAACTGTCAATACCTTTTGACAGGAGACAGATCCTTTTTTGGAAACTACTGTCACTTTGTACACCCGAGCTGCACTAGACATGGCTTATGACTACTCAAGCGTATTTTGGCAATCTCTCACCATATCTAAGATACAGACCTGATGCACAGGTAAACTCAGCAGTTCCTCAAGTCAAAGGACTTGGCCTGTACTGTTGGAACCGGGAATACACGTCTTACCTTGCTGACCATACTCAAGGTCCTCCGTAAGACGGTTCCCGCGAGTCACATCAGTCAGCTGCTTCCTAGCATGCTGACCCACTAACACTGTTTAGACGACCTTCGTCACCCGTCGATGAAATACGACAGCAGATGCTTAGTGCAAGTCTCAAAGGGAATCCCGGTACCCATTTTCGGGATTCCTTGACTTGGAGATTTCCGGACTAATTCGGTAAGACTGATTTCATGGACCTACCTCCAAGCGTAGTCCCAGTCCCCGAAATCGTTTCTCAGTCCGTGGGCTTTGTTTGCGTTGTGAACAAAAATGTAAATGCAGATAAGTGAACGTAAACAAAGTATTGCCATATGAATTTTCACTTCTTTATTCATAAATATTTTTATCAAATACCAAAGAATTGTCTAGACATAGGTTACATATTCCTGCGAAAATTGGCTTACATGGTCACCTATTCTAACAGAGAGTGCCCCGAGCTCTTCTCTAACCAAGGTATATTTGTGATTGAGGTTAATATGGTCACTAATTCTGCCTCTTGGGTATTGGATACCGGCTGTGGAGCTCACATTTGCAATGATTTGCAGGTGCTGAAAAGAAGCAGAAAGCTGGGTAGCGGGAAAATGATCCTGAAGCTTGGGAATGGCATGGCCATCTCGGCAAGAGCAGTAGGATCTACTACTCTAGTAATTAGTAATAGTATTAGCATAGAATTAGAGCAAGTTTATTTTGTACCTAGTATGATTAAAAACATCATTTCCATTCCATTGTTAGACAATAGTGGTTATGAGTTTATGATCAATAAAAATTGCTTTTATTTGATGAGGTGTGGAATTGCTTATCTACTTGGTACATTAAATAATGGGCTCTATATCTTGCAACAAACAAACTTCGTTCTCAACGCTCAACACAAACGTACGACTGTGGCACGCTAGGCTAGGTCATATATCCCAAGATAGGATGAAAAGATTGGTAGACTCAAGGAACCTAGAGGTAGGGGACTTGAGTGAGCTACCAACTTGTGAGTCTTGTCTAAGAGGGAAAATGACCAAGAAGCCCTTTGTAGGACAAAGCAGGCTTGCCACAGGTCTGTTGGACTTGGTCCATACAGACGTTTGTGGACCACTAAGGACGCAGGCCCGAGGTGGGTTCTCCTACTTCATAACCTTTACCGATGATCATTCACGGTATGGTTATGTTTACCTAATGAGGTACAAGTCTGAAGCTCTTGAGAGGTTTAAAGAATTCAGACTTGAAGTGGAGAACCAGACCAACTGCAAAATTAAAAGTCCTACGGTCAGACCGAGGCGGTGAATACCTTAGTACCGAGTTCCTTAATTATCTAAAAGAAAATGGTATAATATCTGAATGGACCCCTCCCGGGACACCACAATTGAATGGTGTCTTTGAAAGGAGGAATCGAACATTATTGGACATGGTTCGATCCATGATGAGTTTTTACGAAATTGCCCTTGTCCTTTTGGGGCTATGCGTTGGAAACGGTGGCCAAGTTGCTAAATTTGGTGCCTACCAGTATATTGACCCAAACGCCATATGAGATATGGCACGGCAAGCCTGCATCCTACAACTACTTGAAAGTGTGGGGTAGCCCCGCATACGTCAAGAGGTTAGTGGAAGATAAGCTAGAATCCAAGTCTAGCTTATGCAGGTTCGTTGGATACCCTAAAGAAACTTCGGGTTAATACTTCTATGACCCCTTGGAACAAAAGGTGTTCGTTTCAAGGAATGCAGTATTCTTGGAGCAAGGCTTCCCAGAGGATGTCCAACCTGATGAGCTGATCCTTGAGGAATCAAGTGATGGAGTCCAGCCATCAGAGGTAGCAGCGGAACCCTCACTTAGAGGATTCAGGATAGACACCCGAAGGGCTGTCCAACCTCGAGAAATCCAACATGCTAGGCATGTAGGACAATCTCAGGAACAGCCAGCCCTGGTCCTTGAACCGCCGGCTACGATACAGTCAGCGCCCACAGTCACCACTGACGTTCCCGTCCTCCGTAGGTCTACTAGAGAATCCATACCTCCAGTGAGATATGGCTTTCTAAATACGACCGGTCTTTTAGATAACGATCCTAAGACATATGGAGAAGCGATGTCTAACATCGACTCCGGGAAATGGCTTTGAGGCCATGAAAAACCAAAATGGACTCCATGAATGAGAACCAAGTCTGGAGACTTGTAGATCCACCGAAAGGTGTTAAGCCAGTGGGCTGTAAGTGGGTCTACAAGCGCAAACTTGGTGTTGATGGAGAAGTCACAACCTTCAAGGCTAGGCTTGTAGCCAAGGGATACACTCAACGACCCGGGGTCGATTTTGCGGATACCTACTCGCCAGTAGCCATGGCTAAATCCATTCGGATCCTGCTCGCCATAGCAGCATGGTATGACTATGAGATATGGCAGATGGATGTGAAAACGGCCTTCCTTAACGGTTTCATTGAGGAAGAGATCTATATGGATCAGTCGGAGGGTTTCACAGTCACTGGAGAGGAACAGAAGGTCTGTCGTCTCCAGAAGTCCATCTATGGCCTCAAACAAGCATCCCAAAGTTGGAACATTCGCTTTGATGAAGTAATACGGGGCTATGACTTCATCAAGAACGAATCCGACCCTTGTGTATACAAGAAGGTCGGTGGGAGCTCTATAGTATTCCTAGTGCTTTATGTGGATGACATTCTACTCATTGGTAATGACGTTAGAATGTTAGGGGACACAAAAGCATGGTTGTCAACCCAGTTTTCCATGAAGGACTTGGGTGAAGCCTCCTACATCCTAGGCATCCAGATCGTCAGGGATAGATCTAAAAGGATGTTAGGGCTCACCCAAAACTCGTATATGGAGAAAGTCCTAAAGAGATATCGAATCGACAACTCCAAATGAGGATTCCTTCCCATGAGGCATGGGATCAAGTTGTCCAAGAAACAGTCCCTGCAGACTGATGAGGAACTTGAAAGGATGAAAGTCATCCCCTATGCTTCTGCCGTAGGAAGCATCCAATATGCGGTCCACTGCACCAGGCCTGACATTGCTTACGTTTTGAGCGTAATAAGCAGATATCAGTCATGCGTAGGAGAGGCACATTGGAATGCTGTTAAGTGAAAGATTATGGATCGTCCCGGGAAAATTGCGCGAATGCGGAAGCGCGGTATAAAATAAAATTGCTGAATATAAACATGCTTAATTAAAGTAAAGAACACATTCAAAGGGTGTGCCTTTGAAATTTCCCGGGTGTTTGGTGTATCTCATGAATTAAAGCATACAACAATCATGGAGGGCATAGGGTTTGTAAATTAAAGAGAGGGACGAAAATTTAAAACGAGACCTACCCGTTGTCATTTTCGTCTTCAACGCTACACGCGTTGTTCCCCGTTTTTGCACCAAGACCTCGTTCTTGAGATCCTCCAAATTGTGACACACGATCCACCCACGTATTCTTGCTCGTCGTGCTAGCAACGAACAAGTATTTTTGGAGAGGATAGATCAACCACACGTTATGAATTAACAGGATTGATCTTCCTTAGTTCTAATATTCCAAGAACAAGAGAACAAGAAAACAATTTTCTTGGAGAGTGAGAGAGAGAGAGGGGCGGACGAGAGAGAGGAGAGGGAGAGTGTGTGTTGTGTGTGTTTTCAAGAATCATCATCCTTGAAATTGTAGGAGGCTAGGGGTTTATATAGAGGAGGAGTTTAATCCTCTTTAAACTCCAACTCTAAGAACTCTATGTTGACTAGGATTTTGACCTAGTCAAAGTCCTAGTCAAACTAGTGTTTGACCTAGTCAAACCAATCCTAGCCATCCATCTCTCCTTTCCATCTCAACCGTTGATTTAATTTAATGGAATATTTAAAACCTATTTAAATATTCCAAAAGGCCTAAATAAATATAAATATTTATTTTTAGCCCATTAAATAAATTCCTTTAATAAATCTAATTTATTAATTTAATTCCTTTTATCAAATAGAAGGAATTAATTCTCCAAGAAAATAAAGGACCCGATTAAATCCAATTTAACCATTCCTTTTCTCCAATATTTAATTCTAAATTAAATACTAAATGTGTGTGGATAGTGTGTGACTCTTTAGGTTCACCTTTCAGCTAGACTTGGTCGGATTCCTAGAATCCGTCCGTTACCATGGGTGGCCATCTAGCAACGGTCCATGGCACTAGAGACTAGGTCAAATATTCGGGGATGAACATCTAGGCTCTAACAGTACACTTGTCCTTCTGTCTACGGTCTCACCACTTAGGGTCTAGGGCACGGAAAATGCAGGTACCCATTTTGGATCTAAGTGTCGGTCTGTCCTTACTAAACGCCGCAAGGGAACCCTTCCCTTCTGTTCAGTCACTGTGGCCATAGATTTTAGGGACAAGACACAGAGCATACGTGAGACTCAACTGTCAATACCTTTTGACAGGAGACAGATCCTTTCTTGGAAACTACTGTTACTCTGTATACCAGAGCTGCACTAGACATGGCTTATGACTACTATATCTAAGATACAGACCTAATACACAGGTAAACTCAGAAGTTCCTCAAGTCAAAGGACTTGACCTGTACCGCTGACCATACTCAAGGTCCTCCGTCAGACGGTTCCCGCGAGTCACCTCAGTCAGCTGCTTCCTAGCAGGCTAATCCACTAACACTGCTTAGACGACCTTCGTCACCCGTCGATGAAACACGACAGCAGGTGCTTAGTGCAAGTCTCAAAGGGAATCTCGGTACCCATTTTCGAGATTTCTTGACTTGGAGTTTTCCGGAATGATTCGGCAAAACTTATTTCATGGACCTACCTCCAAGCGTAGTCCCAGTCCCCGAAATAGATTCTCAGCCCGTGGGCTTTGTTTCTGTAGCGAACAGATATGTAATAGAAATGTATAAGTGAATGCAAACAAAGTAACGCCATATGAATCTCACTTCTTTATTCATAAATGTTTTATCAAACACATACTGAAATTGTCTAGACATAGGTTACATTTTCCTGCCAAGATTGGCTTACATGGTCACCTATTCTAACATTAAGGGCATCCTTAAGTACCTAAGGAGGACTAAGGAAATGTTCTTAGTCTATGGCAATGGAGAACTAATTCTGGAAGGCTTTAGCGACGCTAGCTTCCAGTCTGATGACGATGATGCCAAGTCTCAATTGGGTTACGTATTCAAACTCAATGGAGGAGTAGTGGCTTGAAAAAGTTCCAAGCAAGCAACCACTGCTGACTCCACCACAGAGGCTGAATACATAGTAGCTTTAGAAGCTGCCAAGGAAGCGGTTTGGATGAGAAACTACATCCAAGAGTTGGGTGTGGTGCCTAGCATCGCCGAGCTCGTTGTCATCTTTTGTGATAACAAACGGTGCAATAGCGCAACCAAAGGAACCGAGATGTCATCACCGTTCCAAACACATTCTTAGATGCTACCATCTTCTAAGAGAAATGGTAGGAAGAGGTGACGTTCGGATGGACCGAGTCAACTCAGCAGACAACACAGCAGATCCGCTGACAAAGCCCATATCGCAGAGCACTCTTACGCAACATCTTGAGAAGATGGGGATTAGACATATGGGCGATTGGCGTTAAAGGTCATGTGGGAGATTGTTAGAATAGGTGACCATGTAGCCAATCTTGGGGGGCAAAGTGTAACCTATGTCTAGACAATTTCAATGTTTTTGATAAAGCTATTAATGAATAAAGAAGTGAAATTCATTCTGGCAATACTTTGTTTGTGTTCACTTTACTACTTTATCTATCTGTTCACTACGCAAACAAAGCCCACGGACTGAAAGCCCATTTCGGGGACTGGGACTACGCTTGGAGGTAGGTCCATGAAATCAGTTCCGCCGAATCAGTCCGGAAAACTCCAAGTCAAGGAATCTCGAAAATGGGTACCGAGATTCCCCTTGAGACTTGCACTAAGCATCTGCAGTCGTATTTCATCGACGGGGGACGAAGGTCGTCTAAGAAGTGTTAGTGGGTTAGCCTACTAGGGAGCAGCTGACTGAGGTGACTCGTGGGAACCGTCTTACGGAGGACCTTGAGTAGGGTCAGCAAGGTATGACGTGTATTCCCGGTTCCAACAGTACAGGACAAGTCTTTTGACTTGAGGAACTGCTGAGTTTACCTGTGTATCAGGTCTGTATCTTAGATATGGTGAGAGATTGCCAAAAAGCACTTGAGTAGTCATAAGCCATGTCTAGTGCAACTCTGGTGTACAAAGTGACAGTGGTTTGCAAGAAAGGATCTTTCTCCTGTCAAATGGCATTGACAATTGAGTCTCACGTATGCTCTGTGTCTTGTCCCTAAAATCTGTGGCCACAGTAACTGAACAGAAGGGAAGGCTTCCCTTGCGGCGTTTAGTAAGGACAGACCGACACTTAGGTCTAAAATGGGTACCTGCATTTTCCGTGCCCTAGACCCTAAGTGGTGAGACCGTAGACAGAAGGACAAGTGTACTGTTAGAGCCTAAGTGTTCATCCTCGAAATTTCACCTAGTCTCTAGTGCCATGGACCGTTGCTAGATGGCCACCCATGGTAACGAACGGATTCTAGGAATCCGACCAAGTCTAGCTGAAAGGTGAACTTAAAGAGTCACACACAATCCACACACATCAAGTATTTAATTTAGAATTAAATATTGGAGAAAAGGAATGATTAAATTGGATTTAATCGGGTCCTTTATTTCTTGGAGAATTAATTCCTATTATTTGATAAAAGGAATTAATCTAATAAATTAGATTTATTAGAGGATTAATTTAATAGTCCTAGAATAAATATTTATAATTTATTATATTTATTTATTTGGCCTTTGGAATATATTTAATAGGATTTAAATATTCCATTAAATTAAATTAATGGTTGAGGTTGAAAGGGAGAGATGGATGGCTAGGATTAATTTGACTAGGTCAAATACTACTTTGACTAGGACTTTGACTAGGTCAAAATTCTAGTCAAAATAGACCTCTTTAGAGTTAGAGTTTAAAGAGGATTAAACTCCTCCTCTATATATAGTCCTAGTCTTTCACTATTTGAAAGTGATGATATTCCAACACACACACACACACACACAAAAATCGGCTCCTCTCTCCCCTCCACTCGTCCGCCCTCTCTCTCTCCTCAAACAAGAAAACACTTCTTGATTCTTTTGTTCTTGGAACATTAGATCAAAAGGAGAATTAAAACCGTTAATTAATAACGTGTTATTAATTCATCCTCTCCAATATTATACTTGTTCGTTCGCTAGCACGACGTGCAAGATACGTGGGTGGATTGCGTGTTACTGTTTGGAGAAGTCTCAAGAACGAGACTTGGAGCAAATCGGAGACCAACGCGAGTAGCAATTAGAAGACGAAAACGACAATCGGTAGGTTCCGATTTAATTTTTCGTTCCTTTTATTTTCCAATCCTATGGCGTCCATGATTTGTTTATGCGTTTAATTTCATGAGATACACCGAACACCTGGGAAAGTTCAAGGGCACACCCCTTGAACGTGTTTATTTATTTTATCAAAACATGTTTAATTTTCGTATTTTAATTTTATACCGCGCTTCCGCATTCGCGCTATTTTCCCGGGACGATCCACAATCTTTCATCCCGCACTTGTGTTCTTCACTTGATTTTGAATCAAGAAGAAGAACAAAGTAAGTTTAAGAGAGCACTAATTCATTGTGTTCTTCTCTTAAACCGATTCCTTCTTAAACTCGTTCTTTTCTAGCAAGAAGAACGTATGTTTCTTCCGGTGTGGTGTGGATCACCTTTGGAGAATCCATATGTTTGGGGTTCGTGAGCATTCCAGAGAAGGAACAACGCAAGTAGCCGGGAGCATACGCTAAACAATCGAAGGTAACGGTCTCCTTACGCTTTAATTGGTTTATTGTATACATCTATGCCCTATGTGTTTAAATATATGTTTCTAATATTTACACATCCTACATCGAACGCCCGGTTGAGCACCCAAGGGTACACCCCTTGCGATTCGTTTATTTAAATTAGATTTAAATTTACGCGCTATTTCTCACTTCCGCTCGCGCTCCCGGGCGAATCCGCTTGTCCTTCAAGTGGTATCAGAGCCCGGTTTGATGTAAGGGGCATAGATCTATTTGTTTGGCATGATCTACTTGCTTTTAATGGCTTTATTGGCATGTTAGATTATATAAATATATGAATAATATGATGATTCAATTGTTTGAATTTAATGGACTTTTGGCATGCTTAATTTTGTTAGATTGGATCTAAAATTGCATGCTTATTTTCAGAAAAAAAATGTTACTGTTATTGTGCTGAAAAAGGATGTTTAATAAAAAAAAAATTTGGGATCGGACGGCAGCGGCCCGCCTACGCGCGCGCTGCCCTGTGCGCGCGGGTGGCCAGCCGGCACAACGACTGGGCCGTTTTGTGCCGTTTTTCGACGTTTTCCGGAAAATTTGATTTTTTGTATTCTCTGCACAATATTCTCAAAATATGTTAGGATGCATTTTTGATTTTGGAATAATTGGATTATTCCTTGAATTAAATTTGCTTAATTAATTTGGGATTAATACATGCATTGGATGCATTGTTTAAAATGTCCATTAAATTTGAAATGTATTACCAATGTATTACTTACAGTTGTAATGAGAGTAGATAGAATTGGTGAGGTTTAAATTTTAACAAACAATTGGAGTAGGAGACCCCAAGGAGAAGCATCAAGGCGTGAAACAAGAAGCACTTCAAGGCCCATTGGAATGACAATGGGTAAATTATTATTGTAATAATTTAGGACCACCCTAGACAGACCATAGACTCACTGTGAGCTCAGTGGGTCGCATAGTTGGGCTTGTGATCATCCTAACAGGGGTATGCTATGTTTTTTGCATGCGGCGTATTTATTTATCGCTTTAAATATTGGATATTTATGCATGCTAAAACACCATAATGTGATGAGGTCTCGGTCACACTCAAACTCTCATTTGGTTGGACCAAATTAAATATTAAGCCCATAATGGACTTGGATCAAAATGATATTTTGATCTGTTTGAACCTTCCATCCACGACAATGTGGTAAGGAAGCTACCACTACCCAAGTGTAGTTTCACGAGTCATGGCACACTTGGACTAGGGGAAAGCTGCACCATTGTTGTGAACAAAAAGACTGCGCTCGCTGTTTTCCTGTCTCACGTGTCGTGGGGGGCGACAGTTTGAGGCATGATTGGTTGATGGGTCGGGCCCAACACTGAGTAACATGGTTCATTTGAGTCCTCAGAACCATGTGAATAGGTGAGGCAAAATATCTTGGGAATCTTATTGGATGAGAATGATATTGGATATCTCCCACGAGGTCTTCTTCATGTGAATCGTAAAAGCGGGGCATGGAGATTACGCTTGTGGATCCCAAGCCCACTAGGAAATGGTTCCTGAAACTCCGCTTGAGAGTGGCGGACTTTCGTATAAATAGTGGGAGGGTTAAAGACTAAAAGACCTAGTCTTCAACTTGAACAATAATATTACCATTATCTGCTAATTTCTTCTTTACATTTTCACTAATGTAGATATGTCTAAGAACCCACTAACCATGATTCTCGAGACTAACAAATTCAACGGAACGAACTACTCGGACTAGCTAATATTTACACATCCTACATCGAACGCACGGTTGAGCACCCAAGGGTACACCCCTTGGGAATCGTTTATTTAAATTAGATTTAAATTTACGTTTTATTTCTCGCTTCCACTCGCGCTCCTGGGCAGATCCGCTTGTCCTTCCAAACCAATCATACCGACCAAGCCACCAAGGCTTCCATATGATGATCCCCGCGAGTCAGTCTAGTCGGCTCGACCCCAGTCGACGAACCCATCAAGATCGTGTAGGCATCCCACGCCTGTCGCCGATGAAACACGGCACTCATCCAATGAACACGACTCTTGACGCAAGTCTCAATAGGACTTTCGATGCCCTGTCTCGAGGTCCTCGACTTGGAACGTTTCAGATACAAATCTTAATCAGTTGGTTTCATGGCCACTATCCAATGCGTGGCCCAACTGCACGAGTTGTTATCCATGATCTGTGGACTTTGTTACGATATAAGTTAAACACCGTTTTAACAAATGTGAAATGAGCGCAACAAAGTAAGCACCAGAAGTGATGAATACTCATTTTATTCATCACATAATAATATTACATTTACTTCGAGTTGTATAATAGGTTACAAATCGCCAAACCTATTGGCTTTCTGGTCACCTATTCTAACATTAGGCATATGGGCGATTGGCTTTAAGGTCAAGTGGGAGATTGTTAGAATAGGCGACCATGTAGCCAATCTTGGTAGGCGAATTGTAACCTATGTCTGAACAATTTTGAAGTTTTAATAAAACCTTGATGAATAAGAGAAGTGAAAATTCAGTGGCGCACTTTTTTTGTGTTCACTTTATCTGCTTTGTAAATGTTCGCTAAACAAACAAAGCCCACAGACTGAAATCACATTTTGGGGACTGGGACTATGCTTGGAGGTAGGTCCATGAAATCAATTCCGCCGAATCAGTTTGAAAATCTCCAAGTCAAGGAATCTCAAAAATGGGTACCGAGATTCCGTTTGAGACTTGCACTAAGAATCTGCCGTCGTGTTTCATCGACGGGTGACGAGGGTCGTCTAAGCAATGTTAGTGGGTCGGCCTGCTGGGGGAGCAGCCAACTGAGGTGACTCGTGGGAACCGTCTTATGGAGGACCTTGAGTAGGATTGGTTAGGTATGATGTGAGTTCCCGGTTCCAACGGTACTGGTCAAGTCCTTTGACTTGAGGAATTGCTGAGTTTACCTGTACATCGAGACTGTATCTTAGGTATGGTAGGAGATTGCCAAAATGCACTTGAGTAGTCATAAGCTATATCTACTGCGGTCGCGGTGTACATTGTGACAGTAATTTCCAAAAAAAGATCTGTCTCCCATCAAGAGGCGTTGACAGTTGTGTCTCACAATACTCTGTGTCTTGTCCCTAAAATCTATGGCCACAGTAACTGAATAGAAGGGAAGGATTCCCTTGCGGCGCTTGGTAAAGGACAGACCGGCACTTAGGTCCAAAATGGGTACTTACATAAGCCGTGCCCTAGACTCTAAGTGGTGAGACCGGAGATGGAAGGATAGATGTACTGTAGAGCCTAAATGTTCATCCCCGTATATTCACCTAGTCTCTAGTGCCATGGACCGTTGCTAGACGGCCACCCATGGTGATGTGCGGATTCTAGGAATCCAACCAAGTCTAGCTGAAGGTGAACTTAAAGAGTCACACACAATCCGCACACATGACGTATTTAATTTGGAATTAAATATTTGGAGAAATGGAGCGATTAAATCGGATTTAATGGGGTGCTTCTTTTCTTGAGAAGAAATTAATTCTTTTTATTGGATATAAGGAATTTATCTAATAAATTAGATTTATTAGAAATTAATTTAATGGCCTTGGAATAAATATTTATATTTGATATATTTATTTATTGCCTATAGGATTATTTAAATGAGATTTAATATTCCATTAAATTAATCAATGGTTGAGATTAACGAGAGAAATCCATGGCTTAGATTGGTTTGACCAAGAAAGCTAGATGTTGACTAGGATTTGACCTACTCAAGAAGGAGTCTTCAAAGTGTAGGAATTAGAAGAGGAATAGGATTCCTCCTCTATAAATACTCCTAAGTGTTCACTTTGAAAAAGATGATGAAACTAGAAACACACACACACACACTACTCAACTCCTCTCTCTCTCTCTCGGCCGCGTCTCTCTCTCCCTCTCTTCCAAGTTCTTTTGTGTTGACAATTGAACTAAGAAGGTTTGATCTCGTTAATTAAATAGCGTTTGATCATTCCGTCCTCTGTAAATATCATATACACTTGTTCTTTCGCTAGCACGAGGAGCAAGATACGTGGGCGGATTGTGTGTACGAATTAGAGGGTCTCCTACACGAGATCTTGGAGCAAAATGGGGAACAACGCGAGTATCGGTTTGAAGACGAAAATGACAATCGATAGGTTTCCGATTTAAGTTTTTTGTCCCTCTTTCTTTAAACCCTATGGCCTCCATGAAATTTTCTTATGCTTTAATTATTCATGAGATACACCGAACGCCCGGGAGATTCAAGGGAACACCCTTTGAACGTGTTTTACATATCGTTTATGCATGTTTACATTCTTGCAAATCCTTAGTTTTTTACCGTGCTTTCGCATTCGCGCTACTCCCGGGCCGATCCACACTCCTTTTCTAGGCTTTTAGCAAGTCCTTCCTAAGTAGGAAGATTGCCAAGAAGCTCTTTGTAGGATAAAGTATGCTTGCTAGTGGTCTGTTGGATTAGATCCAGTCAGACATCTGTGGCTCACTGAATACACAAAACCAGTAAAGGGTTCACAAGTCTAAGGGCCTTTGGAAGGCTCAGGGAATTAGATTTGAAGTATGGAACCAAACTGGTTGCAAAATTAACCTTCGATTTGATCGAGTGGTGTGTATTTAGTAGGAGCTTTTGATGTATCTAAATGAGAATGGAATTCTCACTTAGTGGAATTCTCCCTGAAGCGCCACAATTGAACAGCGTCTCTTATAAGGGAGGAATCGAACCTTGTTGGACATGGTTCGATCGGTGTTTCACTGAACTACCTTGGCCTATCTGGGCGTGTTCTTAAGACAGTGTCCAAGTTGTAAAACATGGCACTTTCTAAAGATCGTGGCCCAGATGCCATATTAGATATGGCATGGCAAGCCTGTATCCTACAAAGTACTTGAATATGTAGGATGGTCTTGCATACCTCAAGGGACTAGTGGGAGGCAAACTAGGTTTGCACAGGTTCATGTGTTGTCCTAAGGGAAATTGGTTTTTAGAGGATAACCGTTGTGAGGAGTAGCTCCTTGAGGAATCAACTAAAGCGACACCGTAGTATGATAATGCAAACATCATTTGAAATCATGTTTGCTCATTGATTATATTCCAGTTCTCCTAAGGATGACCAGAATATTTTAGATACCATGAGAGGTACAGGTTTTTGGGTCAGTTCGGTCAATTGGATTATAATCTGAAAGACATAAGGAGAAGCAATGTTGGACATTGGAGCGAATCAATGGCTTGGAGCCGTGTGATTCGACATGGAATTCAAACTAGGTTTGGAACTCCATGTAACTGGAATATTCATTTTGATGAGTTCATACGGGGTATGACTCGATCACTAAAGAGCTTGAGGGTCAGTGCTAGTTTAGTTGTGTTCCTAGAGTTTAAAGTGTGTAACGTATTATTCATTTGGAATGGTTAAGATTTTAGGAAACACTGAAACACGAACGTTATTCACTCAATTCTCCATGAAAGGAATTGGATTCCTATATATAGGGTTAAGCTGTCAAAGACTCTGTCAAGGTTGATTGATGAGGAAGCTTAGATTTTTGACATCCCCTATGTCTTTGCCGTAGGCAGCATGGGTATGTTGCTTGGTGCATTGGACCTAATGTTATGTATGCTTTGGGCGTAACGACATAAATCGGGTGTGTACCAAAGAGGCAGTGGACTGCTGTTGAGAACAGTCTTTAATACCTGAATAAGGATTAAAGAAGTGTTCTTCATGCATGTTCTATGGAGAGTTGATTCTGGAAGGCTATACGATACTAGCTTGTTAGAATAGATGACCAGAAAGCCAATTGGAATGGCGGTTTTTTGGGTTCTATTTAGCAATCTTTATTAAAGTAATATTGACTCGATGAATATATTAAGTATTCATCCTTGGCAGTATGTGTTTGTTGTGCTTACTAATTACGTTAAACGGTGTTTTAACGCCACAACAAATACCCACAGACTAATTGTATAACCCATGTAATTGGGTTGCGCATTGGATGGCAGCTATGAAACCAACTTCTGAGGGTTGGTCTGAAACGTTCCAAGTCGAGGACCTCTAGACAGGGCATTCAGGGTCCTATAGAGACTTGCACTAAGAATTGCATTCATTGGATGAGTACCGTGTTTTATCGGCGATAGACGTTGGACGTGTATGCAATACGAAAGATTGTGTGGATCGGCCCGGGAGATGAGCGCGTATAGCGGAAGCGCGAAAGAATGCGTAATAAAATTACAAAGCATAATTAAAAGGAATTTAAATTATGCATAACATACATAAACGAATCAAGGGGTGTGCCCTTGATTCTCCCGGGCGTTCGGTGTATCTCATGTTCAATAAAAACACAACTTGGAGGCCATAGAATTGTAACCGAAAAAACGAAATTAAAGAACCTACCCGGTTGTAGTTTTATCTTCGTTTCGGCTACATGCATTGTTCCCCGTTTTGCACCAAGATCTCAAAGAAGAGACCCTCTAAATCATCTCACTCGCTCCACCGGAAAGCAAACAACCCTTGTGCTAGCAAGAAATTATTCGGGGAGAAGAGACATCGATACACGCTATGAATTAACGCAATCAATGTCTTTTATGTTCTTAACTTGAATAAATCAAGAAGAACAAAGTAGTATTCTTGGAGAGTGAAAAGAGGGATGGACGAAAATTTGAGGGAGAATTGAGAGATGAGAGTTGTCGAGAATACTAGGTGTGAGTGTGTGTTTTTTGAGTATTTATAGAAGATGGAATTTCCTATTCCTTCTCAAACTCTTCCAAAGAGACACACTTTGACTAGGATTTTGACCTAGTCAAATCCTAGTCAAATTAGGCTTTGATTAAGTCAAATTAATCATGGCCCTTCATCTCATCATTCTCTAGATCAAATCTTGTCCATCCATATTGATGGGCTTTATGGAATGGGCCCATTTAATTCTGAATTAAATATTCCCATGGACTTTATATTAAATCATATTTAATATACTAAGCCCATTAATTAATTAATGGAAAGGACTTATTTAATTTTAAATTAAATAGTCCCATGGACTTTTTATTAAATCCTATTTAATATACCAAGCCCATTAATTAATTCCATAGAATGGGATTATTTAATTCTAAATTAAATAGACCCATAGACTTTATAATAAATCCTATTTAATGTACCAAGCCCACTAATTAATTAATTCACCCTTTTAATCTAATTAAAAGGAAAGCCCATGCTTTATATAATTCATAAATCTAATTTATGAACTCAAGCCCGATTATCTCAAATAATCCATCGAGGCTTGAATCTCCAAGAAGTATAATTTAATTCCATTAAATTAAACCTTCTCCCGGAATTAATTCCAAATTAATTCCCTTTCATTTGGTGTAGCGGGTGTGACTCTTTAGGTTCACCTTTCAGCTAGACTTGGACCTACTTCTTGTTATTTCATAACCAAAGTAGTCCGTTACCACGGGTGGCCATCTAGCAACGGTCCATGGCACTAGAGACTAGGTGAATTTATGGTGTGAACATTTAGGCTCCGAGTTATACACAGGTGCAGCCCTACTGACGCTCGATACGTACGGGTACGGTCCTACAGTCGCTTGTCTCCCGGCCTTTAGTCTACGGGTCGGTTCCCATCCTTGACTAGGCAACTATGCATAATGCTCGAGATAGGTTTAACTCGACCTAGGAAATCCTTTTCCACTACATCAAGTGCTACGGCCATAGACTTTTGTGAGTCCAAACCATCTCCAAGCGCATAGGAGATCTCGCTGTCATATCCCTTGACAGGGGACAGATCCTATCTTGGAATTCACCGTTCCTACATACCCCGACTGCACTGGACGAGGCTTATGATGACCATGTGATATAATCGGTCAAATTTCACCATATCCAAGATACAGCCTTAGTATGCAGGGGACTATCGTGATCCTCAAGTCCGAGGACTAATCCCGTACTATCGGAACCGGGAATATGAGTCATACCGATCAAGCCCGAGTGGCTTCCATATGACGATTCCAACGAGTCACCTCAGTTGGCCGCTCCCCAGCAGGCCGACCCACTAACACTGCTTAGACGATCCTCGTCACCCGTTGATGAAACACGACAGCAGATGCTTAGTGCAAGTCTTAAATGGATTCTCGATGCCCTGTCTCAAGATTCCTTTGACTTGGAGTGTTTCAGACCGATTCGGCGAAACTGATTTCATGAACCTACCTCCAAGCGTAGTTCCAATTTCCCGAAATGTTATATCAGTCTGTGGGTGTTTGTTGTGATATCGTAACGATGCAAGCAGTAAGTACAACAAAGTCATGCCTATGAATCCTTACTACATTCATTAACATAATATTACTTGTTCACAGATTGACGAATGGTTCTCAGAACAGCCAATACCATTGACTTTCTGGTCACCTATTCTAACAATCTCCCACTTGACCAATAAGTCCATTACCCACTTTGTTCAGAATCCTCTGAGTATGAATAATCTACGATACCGACTAAGGTATTGTGAGTCCACTTATATTTCCTTGCGAAGCAATACGGTCTAACCGTGTTACCTCTATCCACCATTGCCTCCTAGAGATGGTGGTTGTCTAAGAATATTTTTGTGGATCTTGTGATGAGATCTCGTGCCAATACTCCCATAGCCAAGTTTCCTGCCATATAGGCGAACATGGCTTGGTCGTGCTAGGCGCCACGTCCATCCTCTGGACGCAGTCTTCATCAGTCACAACTATTCAATGCACTCGTCATTGGGCCTGACTGTGCATACCTTTGAGACTAACTGGTTTTCACTTATTCTCTGGAAGCTAGTATCACTTTAGCCTTCCAAAGAAACTCTCAACAGACGGTGCATCACGAACCCATCTTTAGTCCTTATTCAAGTACTAAGGATCGTTCTTGATTGTTGTTTTCAACCCTTCAGTGCACTACCGATCTTTGTTGAGCCATGCAAGAAGCACTCTCAACATCAGTTCCTATGCGCCGAGTAAACCTATCGTATGTTTGCCTAGGGTTAAGACGTAGGGGATACTCAACATCCAAGCCTTCTCATTAGTCCACCGTGACTATGTCTTGAATGGCTTGATGCTTTATTCACAGTATCTAAGTTTTCTCATCAGTCTTACCATGACTGAGTCTCGAACAACTTGTCCCTCTACATATTTAAGTTTTCTCATCAGTCTACCATGACTGAGTCTTTGAAAAGCTCAATTCATGATATGTATGTGGGAACCCTAAAATGTCATGGAGAATTTTCGTGAGTTACAGTTGTGTTTTAGTGATTCCTAATGTCTTGAATTCATCCATGAATCAAGACATTACACACACTTAAACACATGGAACACCATTTCTACTCCCACTGATCAGCTACGTCGTTTAAGACCGAGTCATACTCCGTATGAGCCCATCAAAACGAATATTCCAGTTATGCAGTGTTTCAAACCTTGTTTGAATTTCCTAGTGGATTCTATGGCTCCTCTCCATAAGTCCTACTACAATGTCCAACATCACGTTCCGCAGGTCATTTGGATTACTATCCAAATTTGACCGAACATATCCCGATCACTCGTACCTCTTACGTCATTCGGGTTCGCTCTTAAGGGGACTTGGAATATGATCAATTTAAGAAATGCGATTTTAAGCAACGTTAGTATTATTTTGTCGTAAACTTGTACAAATTAGACACCGAGTCTAATTTGTCTCCCACTAGTCCCTTGACGTATGTAGGATCCTTCTACATGCTCAAGGACTTTGTCGGGACACAGGCTCGCCAAACCATGGCTCCTTGTGCGTGACTCCTAGCAAAGTGCCACGTTCCTTACGTTGGCAATTTTGAGTCTACGTCTACACGGGCTAAGGTAATTGGGCGAAACTTCGATCGATCTTCGTCCAACGAGATTTGATCGTTCCCTTTATCAGAGACTGTCATACTTGGCCTTTACAGGAAACGTTTCATTGAGAATTCCATTCTCAACATGGATGCTCAAGAGCTCCCACTAAATACACGGCCTTTTCGATCCTATCGAGATAGGTTTAATTTTGCAATCATTTATGGTTCACCTCCTTAAGTCTAATTCCCAAACCTCCTATGGGACCTTTAGACTTTTGAACCCTCTTATGGTCTTGTGTATTAGTAACCTACAGTTGTCTTATTGGATCCCTTCCAATAGAATATTTGGCAAGCCTACTTCGTCCAACAAAGAGCCTTGGGACTTTCTTCTTTATAAAAGACTCGTAAATTTAGTCGATTCGAATCATCTATTTCTAGATTCATCGAACTTTTCAATTTACTTATCTTTTAATAAGAAGAAACGTCCTAGCTGTTGTAGATGCCAAATTTGTAAGTTCGTCTTGATTAATCCATTTAGATAATTTGAATTTTGAGTATCCATAAACCTTTTATGGGATGGTGTTCTAGGAATTTACGTGTAACTACTAGCAAACATGAATGAATATTCAATAATTTCATTGATCAAATATGTATGAAATAAAACTTTTGTCCAACAAAGAGACATACTTTTGATCATGCTAGAATGCGTAATTCCTATAAACTATGCTAACATGATCACGATTATAGGCCTAACATGTCTGTAGTCCTTTTCACCAATGGACCTTGCCATTGTTGAATCCTAGAACTGTT
Source organism: Sesamum alatum (assembly GCA_034509735.1). Classification (NCBI taxonomy): domain Eukaryota; kingdom Viridiplantae; phylum Streptophyta; class Magnoliopsida; order Lamiales; family Pedaliaceae; genus Sesamum; species Sesamum alatum. The sequence continues at coordinate 19,087,367 of JACGWO010000007.1, read as the reverse complement.
CTTGGCTTTTAAGTCCTTATTCACTTTCTGCAAACCACCCGCAGATTAGAGATAGGAACGGTATCAAATACCAAAAAGTGATCATGTCAATACTCAATATCAAATTTTACCTACATTGGAGAGAGGTTTAGGATACTCCCCTTTTCAATGGCCCTCTTTACGACAGTGAGTGCTTACGTTCTTAGAATCTATCAACTTGACTGCTGAACCTTTTGCTCTTTCCTTTACCTCCACCTTGTATTGTAAAGGAACAGCACTTGAAGTGCTTAATAGTTGATGTCACCTTACCCTTCTTCCTCTTTTGGCGTCTGCCACCCTTGCCTTTCGCTATGGAGGTTGAAGCCTCTCCTACTAGTATCGACGGTGCAGATTTTGTAATCGTTGTTTCGTACTAGACCAACATAATTACCAACCTATGAAGATCTTTTCTAAGCTCATTCATGTTGATAATTAATCGTTCGTAGGAGGGAGGAAGAAACTGAAGGATCATGTCAATGTACGTCTCTTTTTCAAGACTGACGTGGAGGTCTTTTGAGCTTCTCCACTAGGGATTGCATCATCACTCCATGTTCTTTGTACCGACATCCCTTCCGTCATCTTAGCTCCAAACATGCCTTCGTTGCATTTTACCCCACATGCTGGTCCAGGACCATATAGACATGATGCGAACGAAGCATAGTTTGAGCCAACATCATTATATCTTACTTGCCGGTGGTCATCCTTCAACTTTTGAACGCCAAGTGTTGCCTTAGTTGCCGACCCCTCCGGCAAGGGGTGAGGAACGTCCTCATCCGGTTATGTGAGTTAAGGTTCTGGAAATCTAAGACCATCTTAAAATTTCGCAGTCAATTCGTGTAATTGGTTCCCTTTTGGTTAAGTCTTGGCCTTTAGTCCTTAACCTCTCCCACTATTTCTACAAAAACACGGCACTCTCAAACGTTGTTTTCGGGAAATCCTTTCCTAGTGGGCTCGGGATCCACAGCGATCTCCCCCATGAAAGAAATCAGTAGATCATCCCGGGAATTGCGCGAATGCGGAAGCGCGATAAAATTAAACATACGAAAAATAAAGCATGCTTTTATTTAAAAGAACACGCTCAAGGGGTGTACCCTTGAGGTTCCCGGGCGTTCGGTGTATCTCATGATTATAAGGCACGTAATGAAATCATGGAGGCCATAGAGTTGAAAATTAAAGAGGGACGAAAAAGGTAAAACGAGACCTACCCGTTGTCGTTTTCGTCTTCAACGGCTACTCGCGTTGTTCCCCGTTTTGCACCGAGATCTCGTTCTTGAGACCCTCCAAATCGTGACACGCGATCCACCCACGTATCTTGCACGTCGTGCTAGCAACGAACAAGTGTATTATTTTTGAAGTGGATGAATCAACAACACGTTATCGATTAACGGTATTGATTCATCTAAGTTCTAATGTTCCAAGAACAAAAGAACTAAGAAAAAAAATATTTTCTTGTTGGAGAAAGAGAGAGGGGCGGACGAGAGGTAAGGAGAAGGGGAGAGTGTGTGTTGTGTGTGTTTTCAAGAATCATCACCCTTCAATTGTTGGAAGCTAGAGGTTTATATAGAGGAGGAGTTTAATCCTCTTTAAACTCCAACTCTAAGAACTCTAATTTGACTAGGATTTTGACCTAGTCAAAGTCCTAGTCAAACTAGTGTTTGACCTAGTCAAACGAATCCTAGCCTTCCATCTCCCCTTTCCATCTCAACAGTTGATTTTAATTTAATGGAATATTTAAATCCCATTAAATATTCCAAAAGGCTAAAAGAATAAATATAGTATAATAAATAAATATTATTATTTATTCTAAGCCCATTAAATCAACCCTTTAATAAATCCTATTTATTAATTTAAATCCTTTTATCAAATAGAAGGAATTAATTTCTCCAAGAAAATATAGGACCCGATTAAATCTAATTTAATCATTCCTTTACTCCAATATTTAATTCCAAATTAAATACTAATTGTGCGTGTGGATAGTGTGTGACTCTTTAGGTTCACCATTCAGCTAGACTTGGTCGGATTCTTAGAATCCCCCCGTTACCATGGGTGGCCATCTAGCAACGGTCCATGGCACTAGAGACTAGGTGAAATATTCGGGGATGAACATTTAGGCTCTAACAGTACACTTGTCCTTCTATCTTCGGTCTCATCACTTAGGGTCTAGGGCACGGAAAATGCAGGTACCCATTTTGAACCTAAGTGTCGGTCTGTCCTTACTAAACGCCGCAAGGGAAACCTTTCCCTTCTGTTCAGTTACTGTGGCCACAGATTTCAGGGACAAGACACAGAGCATACATGAGACTCAACTGTCAATACCTTTTGACAGGAGACAGATCCTTTCTTGGAAACTACTGTCACTTTGTACACCCGAGCTGCACTAGACATGGCTTATGACTACTCAAGAGTATTTTGGCAATCTCTCACCATATCTAAGATACAGACCTGATGCACAGGTAAACTCAGCAGTTCCTCAAGTCAAAGGACTTGGCCTGTACTGTTGGAACCGGTAATACACGTCATACCTTGCTGACCATACTCAAGGTCCTCCGTAAGACGGTTCCCGCGAGTCACCTCAGTCAGCTGCTTCCTAGCATGCTGACCCACTAACACTGGTTAGACGACCTTCGTCACCCGTCGATGAAATACGACACCAGATGCTTAGTGCAAGTCTCAAAGGGAATCCCGGTACCCATTTTCGGGATTCCTTGACTTGGAGATTTCCGGACTGATTAGGTAAGACTGATTTCACGGACCTACCTCCAAGCGTAGTCCCAATCCCCGAAATCGTTTCTCAGTCCGTGGGCTTTGTTTGCGTAGTGAACAGAAATGTAAATGCAGATAAGTGAACGTAAACAAAGTATTGCCATATGAATTTTCACTTCTTTATTCATAATGTTTTTATCAAATACTAAAGAATTGTCTAGACATAGGTTACATATTCCTGCCAAAATTGGCTTACATGGTCACCTATTCTAACACCCCATACCTCGCTTTTACGATTTGCATGGGAAAAGAACCTGTGGGAGGTATTCCATACCATTCTCGTTCCACGAGATTCCCAAGATAATTGCCTCACCCTTTCACGTGATCCCGAGGACTCCAAGCGAATCACGTTATTCGGGTGTTAGACCTGACCCAATCAATCGATTTATAGACCGACTGCTACCTCCACGACTCGTGAGACAGGTAACAGCAGTCTACTCCTCGTTCATGACAAAGTGCAGCTTCTTTTAAGCACGATAGTCGTGCCACGACTCGTGAGACCACGCTATCGACCTAAAAGATCTTCCTCACTTTTGCCATGGATGGAAGGCTTGGACAGACTCCTAGAGTCCTAGTCCATTTATTAAGGGTCTATATTTAACTTGATTTAACCAAGTGAGAGTTTTGATAGAACGAGACCTCATCACATATTAAGTATTGCATTGCATGCGTTATTGCAGAAATATTCTAAGCGTGAATGTAACCATACATAAAGCATATAGAATAATCATAAGCATATAATACGCATCACATGCAAAATAAAGCCTAGCACGCCCCTGTAGGATGATCACAAGCCCAAACCTATGCGACCCACTGAGCCTGCAGTGGATCTATGGTCAATCTAAGGGTAGGCCCTATGCTATTACAAGTTTTAATAACCCATTACATGCAATGGGCCTTGTAAGTCCTCTTTATCTTCTTGGGCTCTCCATCGTGGGCGTACACCGGGCTTCTTCTCCATGGATCCTCCGTGGGCCATCTGATGGCAACCTCCATGGGCCTCCAACACCTTGGGCTTGTCTTCTTTTGCAGCTTTTATTTACAAAAAAATAAAACCTCACCACTAATTCTACTCTCATTACATCATAAAATAAGAAACCCAAATTAAACATTTGGGGGGAGTACATGAGGAGGGAGAGAGAAAGCCTTATTATTCCAAGGCAACTAGAAGAGGGAGAGAGGAAAATAAAGAGGCACACAGGCCACAAGCCAACAAATAAACATAAATAAACCATACATGCGGTCTAGGGGCTTTGTGACCATCCTTTGTCAAATCAATTAGCACAAATAGCACAAATACATATCCCACGTAAAATATGCTATACTAACATCCATGATAATCGATACCATAAAATAAATGTAGAAATTACATGTAAAATATTCACACCAAATATAGGATAATGGTGCAACCTATGCACAACGATTTTTGTTGGAAAATCCTTTTTCATAATTAACAAGGCAATATTAATTCTATGAAATATAAAATCTCAACCAAAATTAAAAAGCCCCAAGTTAATTAATTCAGAAAAATTCCCAGAATTATACAGAAAAATCAAATTTTTCTGAAATCACAAAAACCAACAATTCAAGAATATGCTCATATATTCAAGAATCCCAAAGTCCAACATTTGTGCAATATTAATACATGTCAAGATCTACTCATACTCAAGCCATAAAATAACCATGATGTCCAACATCATAAAACGCAGAAATTATTGCGAAATTTCACATATGAATTTTGATCATTGGTGCAACCATTGCAAAAATTAAATCTTGTTAGGAAACCCTTTCCTCATCAACAAAGCAATATTTATTTTAGGAAATTCCAAATCTCAAAAAATAAATATTCTAAGTCAACGGGTTCAGAATAATGCAGAAAATATCATAAAAATAATTCAGTAAAAACAGTTTTGAAAAATGAGCCAAAAACGGGAGAGAAACGGAAAACGGCACAGCCGCCGGCCCGGCGCGCGTGCGCGCGGCCAGCACAGCGCGCGCGCTGTCCGCGCACGCTGGGTGCACTGGCCGGGCGCGCGCAGGCCCCTGCCTTCACGCGCGCGCGGCCAGCGTGCTGCTGCTGCCGGTTCGCTGTTTTTCACTCTTTTTCGACCTTTTCATGCTATTTTCTGAACCACAAGATAAATTCAACCCTAGAACATGTATTAACACATTCAAGAAAATCAAGATCCAAAATCTTATGCAAAATTAAAAGCCAATAAATATCCACGATAAACATGCTATAAACGTAAATTAAAACACGTTTGTCATGCTTAAACGCACATAGCACATAGAATTCTAGGCCTATATACCGAACCGGGCTCCGATACCACTGAAAGATTGTGTGGATCGGCCCGGGAGATGAGCGCATATAGCGTAAGCGCGAAACAATGCGTAATAAAATTACAAAGCATAATTAAAAGGAATTTAAATTATGTATAACATACATAAACGAATCAAGGGGTGTGTCCTTGATTCTCCCGGGCGTTTGGTGTATCTCATGTTCAATAAAACACAACATGGAGGCCATAGAATTGTAACCGAAAAAACGAAATTAAAGAACCTACCCGGTTGTAGTCTTGTCTTCGTTTCGGCTACATGCATTGTTCCCCGTTTTGCACCAAGATCTCAAAGAAGAGACCCTCTAAATCATCTCACTCGCTCCACCGGAAAGCAAACAACCCTTGTGCTAGCAAGAAATTATTTGGGGAGAAGAGACATCGATACACGCTATGAATTAACGCAATCAATGTCTCTTATGTTCTTAACTTGAATAAATCAAGAAGAACAAAGTAGTATTCTTGGAGAGTGAAAAGAGGGATGGACGAAAATTTGAGGGAGAATTGAGAGATGAGAGTTGTAGAGAATACTAGGTGTGAGTGTGTGTGTTTTTTGAGTGTTTATAGAAGATGGAATTTCCTATTCCTTCTCAAACTCTTCCAAAGAGACAAACTTTGACTAGGATTTTGACCTAGTCAAATCCTAGTCAAATTAGGCTTTGATTAAGTCAAATTAATCATGGCCCTTCATCTCATCATTCTTTAGATCAAATCTTGTCCATCCATTTTGATGGGCTTTATGGAATGGCCCTTTTTTAATTCTAAATTAAATATTCCCATGGACTTTATATTAAATCATATTTAATATACTAAGCCCATTAGTTAATTAATGGAAAGGACTTATTTAATTCTAAATTAAATAGTCCCATGGACTTTATATTAAATTCTATTTAATATACCAAGCCCATTAATTAATTCCATAGAATGGGATTATTTAATTCTAAATTAAATACTCCCATGGACTTTATAATAAATCCTATTTAATATACCAAGCCCACTAATTAATTAATTCACCCTTTTAATCTAATTAAAAGGAAAGCCCATGTTTTATAAAATTCATAAATCTAATTTATGAACTCAATCCTGATTATCCCAAATAATCCATCGAGGCTTGAATCTCCAAGAAGTATAATTTAATTCCATTAAATTAAACCTTCTCCCGGAATTAATTCCAAATTAATTCCCTTTCATTTGGTGTAGCGGGTGTGACTCTTTCGGTTCACCTTTCAGCTAGACTTAGACCTATTTCTTGTTATTTCATAACCAAAGTAGTCCGTTACCACGGGTGACCATCTAGCAATGGTCCATAGCACTAGAGACTAGGTGAATTTATGGTGTGAACATTTAGGCTCCGAGTTATACGCAGGTGCTGTCCTACCGACGCGCGATACGTACGGGTACGGTCCTATTGTCGCCTGTCTCCCGGCCTTTAGTCTTGGGGTCGGTTCCCATCCTTAACTAGGCAACTGTTCATAATGCTCGAGATAGGTTTAACTCGACGCAGGAAATCCTTTCCCACTACATCAAGTGCTACGGCCATAGATTTTGAGAGTCCAAACCATCTCCGAGCGCATAGGAGATCTCGCTGTCATATCCCTTGACAGGGGAGAGATCCTATCTTGGAATACACCGTTCCTACATACCCCGACTGCACTGGACGAGGCTTATGATGACCATGTGATATAATCGGTCAAATTTCACCATATCCAAGATACAGCCTTAGTATGTAGGGGACTGCCGTGATCCTCAAGTCCGAGGACTAATCCCGTACTATCGGAACCGGGAATACGAGTCATACCGACCAAGCCCGAGTGGCTTCCATATGACGATTCCCACGAGTCACCTCAGTCGGCCGCTCCCCAGCAGGCCGACCCACTAACACTGCTTAGACGATCCTCATCACCCGTCGATGAAACACGACAACAGATGCTTAGCGCAAGTCTTAAATGGATTCTCGATGCCCCTGTCTCAAGATTCCTTTGACTTGGAGTGTTTCAGACCGATTCGGCGAAACTGATTTCATGAACCTACCTCCAAGCGTAGTTCCAATTTCCCGAAATGTTATATCAGTCTGTGGCGGTTTGTTGTGACATCGTAACGATGCAAGCAGTAAGTACAACAAACTCATGCATATGAATCGTTACTACATTCATTAACATAATATTACTTGTTCACAGATTGACGAATGGTTCTCAGAACAGCCAATACCATTGACTTTCTGATCACCTATTCTAACACAATATTAGTGGGTTAGTTGACAAGGGTGTGAGCTGACTGAACTGACTCGCGGGAATCGTCATGTGGAAGCCTTGGAGGCTTGGTCGGTATGCCTGGAATTCTCAGCTCCGATAGTATGAGATTAGTCCTTGGACTTGAGGAATCATGGCAGTCACATGCATATGAAGGTTGTATCTAGGGTTTGGCAAGAGATGTCCGTATCTGGGATACGTTTATCATAAGCCTTATGCAGTGTAGTCGGAGTATGTATTGAGGACGGTAGATTCAAGATAGGATCCGTCACCTGTCAGAATATGACAGTCAAGTCTCCTATGCGCTCTGAGACGGTTTAAGCTCTTTAAGTCTGTGGTCACAATGATTGGTCGAGTAGGGAATGGTTTGCTACGTTGATCAATAGAGAAAACATGTCTCGAGTTATTGAGCATAGTTGTCTAGTCCAGGATGGGAACCGACGCCCAATTCCATACCCGAGACTTAGACCGGGAGACGGATGATGGAAGGACCGTACTCGTACGGAACTCGGGAGCCTAGACGTTCATGCCAACATTCACCTAGTCTCTAGTGCCATGGACCGTTGCTAGGCGGCCATCAATGTTAGAATAGGTGACCATGTAAGCCAATTTTGACGGGAATATGTAACCTATGTCTAGACAATTTCAGGTGTTTGATAAATCATTTATGAATAAAGAAGTGAAAATTCATATGGCAACACTTTGTTTACGTTCACTTATATCTGCTATTACATATCTGTTCACTACGCAAACAAAGCCCACGGACTGAGAATCGATTTCGGGGACTGGGACTACCCTTGGAGGTAGGTCCATGAAATCAGTCTTACCGAATCAGTCCGGAAATCTCCAAGTCAAGGAATCTTGAAAATGGGTACCGAGATTCCCCTTGAGACTTGCACTAAGCATCTGCTGTCGTATTTCATCGACGGGTGACGAAGGTCGTTTAAGCAGTGTTAGTGGGTTAGCATGCTAGGAAGCAGCTGACTGAGGTGACTCGCTGGAACCGTCTTACGGAGGACCTTGAGTATGGTCTACAAGGTACGACGCGTATTCCCGGTTCCGACGGTACAGGTCAAGTCCTTTGACTTGAAGAACTACTGAGTTTACCTGTACATCAGGTCTGTATCTTAGATATGGTGAGAGATTGCCAAAATACTCTTGAGTAGTCATAAGCCATGTCTAGTGCAGCTCTGGTGTACAGCGTGAAAGTAGTGTCCAAGAAAGGATCTGTCTCCTGTCAAAAGGCATTGACAGTTGAGTCTCATGTATGCTCTGTGTCGTGTCCCTCAAATCTGTGGCCACAGTAACTGAACAGAAGGGAAGGTTTCCCTTGGGGCGTTTAGTAAGGACAGACCGACACTTAGGTCCAAAATGGATACCTGCATTCTCCGTGCCCTAGACCCTAAGTGATGAGACCGAAGATAGAAGGACAAGTGTACTGTTAGAGCCTAAATGTTCATCCCCGAATATTTCACCTAGTCTCTAGTGCCATGGACCGTTGGTAACGGACGGATTCTAGGAATCCGACCAAGTCTAGCTGAAAGGTGAACCTAAAGAGTCACACACTATCCACACATACTTAGAATTTAATTTGGAATTAAATATTGGAGTAAAGGAATGATAAAATAGGATTTAATCGGGTCCTATATTTTCTTGGAGAATTAATTCCTTCTATTTGATAAAGGGAATTAAATTAATAAATTGGATTTATTAAGGGAATTAATTTAATGGGCCTAGAATAAATATTAACATTTATTTATTATATTTATTTGGGCTTTTGGAATATTTAATAGGATTTAAATATTCCATTAAATTAAATTAATGGTTGAGATTTAATGGGAGAGATGAAAGGCTAGGATTGAATGTGACAAGGTCAAATTCTACTTTGACTCGGACTTTGAGTAGGTCAAAATCCTAGTCAAATTAAGCTTCTAAAGAGTTGGAGTTTGAAGAGGATTAAACTCCTCCTCTATATAAACCCCTAACCTTGCACCTTTTGAAGGATGATGAAATTCCAACACACACACAACTCTTTCCCTCTCCCCTCTCGTCCGCCCCCTCTCTCTCTTAGCAAGAAAATAATTCTTGTTCTTTTGTTCTTGGAACATTAAAACATTGATGAATCAATACCGTTAATTCATAACGTGTTGTTGATTCATCCACTCCAAAAATTACATACTTGTTCGTTGCTAGCACGACGTGCAAGATACGTGGGTGGATCGTGTGTCACGATTTGGAGGGTCTCAAGAACGAGATCTTGGTGCATAACGGGGAACAACGCGTGTAGCCGTTGAAGACGAAAACGACAACAAGTAGGTCTCGGTTTACGTTTTCGCCCGTTTTATTTTTCAACCCTATGGCCTCCATGATTGCTTACATGTTATTTATTCATGAGATATACCGAACACCCGGGAAATTTCAAGGGCACACCCTTGAAACATGTTCTTTAATTTAAAAGCATGTTTTAAATTCCGCTATTTTATTTTATACCGCGCTTCCGCATTTGCATAATTTTCCCGGGACGATCCACATATTCTTTCAGTGGTATCAGAACCCGGTTTGGTGTATAGGCCTAGGGTTTATGTGCGTTTTAAGCATGAAACGTGGTTTTGGCATGTTTTAATTAAATCTTGATTTTCTTGATTATTAAAAGCATGTCGTTTTATTGCTTTCAATTCGTGTGAATCTCTGCAAATTGGTATTTTTCTGTTTTTCTTGGGAAACGGGCTGGAAAAATTGAACGGAAAACGAGAAACACCGCAACCGGCCAGCCGGGAGGGCTGGCCGCACGCAGCCATGCGCTGCCGGCACGGCAGACGCGCGCAGGAAAGGGAAGCCTGCGCGCGCCCGCCCAGGAAACGGAAGCCTGCGCGCGCCCGCCCAGCCGGTCGCGCAGGGGCAGCGCGCGCACACGCAGATGAGGGTGTCTGCGCGCGCGCACGCAAACAAAGGTGTCTGCCCGCGCTGCGCAGGCGCAGATGCGCGGCTGGCGACCAGCAGGCCAGCGCGCGCGCGAGGCACGGGAGACTGCGCGCGCGACGGCCTGCAGGAACACCAGGCCGCGCAGCATCCTGCCGGCCAGGCGCGCGCGCGCAGGGCCGACAGGCTGATCTTGCTGCCCTGTGCGCACGCCGGTAGGCCGCTGCCGGCAGCGGCCGGTGCTGCAGCTAGGGTTTTAAACCCTAGTATTGTTTTCTTTTTAATTTTTAATTTATTTTCAGTTTTAATTTTGAATTAATTCTGAAAAATTCATTTTTTGGGTTCAATTTTGCCTAATTTTCTAAAGACATTATTTTAGGAGTAAAATATATTGGATTTGGAATCCCAGAGTTATTTTACTTAAAATAATGAGGAAAGGTTTTCCTAAAACGAGAAAATACTGTTACCAATATTTGTGTTTTATTTTTCACACGTTACGCACATGTTCATTTGTTTCTTATCTTGAAAGATAACGATTGGAAATCATGAATTATTGGTATATTGTAATTATGTGATTAGATCATGTGATTATGTGTGTTGGATGGAAATGGATGATCACGAGCCCTATACCGAATGTATGGTTTAATTTTCTGTTGGGCCTGTGTGCCTCTTTTACTGCTTTCTCCTTCTCTCTTTCTACTTGCCTTGGAATAATAAGGCATTCTACCTCCCTCCTTATGTACTCCCCCGGGTTTTCGCTGGGGTTTCTATTTTAATATGTAATGAGAGTAGATTAGGAGTGAGGTTTCTATTTTTGTAATTGGTGGAGAAGAAGGAAGGACCACATGGAGAGCCCAGACGGGAGGTCCATTGAAGTTTTCCATAAAGTGAAGAAAGAGAAAAGAGACCAAGGCCCATCAGCATGATGATTGGGTTACTATTAATGTAATAGTATAGGACCAATCCTAGATTGACCATAGATCCACTGCGGGCTCAGTGGGTCGCATAGGATTCAGGCTCGTGATCATCCAACAGGGGCGTGCTAGGCTTTAATTTTTCATGTGGTTATTATGATGGATGAATGGGTTTTTTATTTATCATATAACTGCTATGGATGGTTTAATTTACGCATTATGGATGAATGTGTGAATGTTTATTTATTATGAGATCTCGGTCATTTACTACTCTCACATTGGTTGGACCAATGTTTAAATATTAGACCCTAGACAAAATGGACATGAACTCTAGGAGTTTGTCCATGCCTTCCAATCCATGGCATAGTGAGGAAGCTTTTTTAGGTCAATAACGTGGTCTCACGAGTCGTGGCACGTTATTATACTTAAAAGAAGCTGCACTATGTCATGAACGAATAATGGGCTGCTGTTACCTGTCTCACGAGTCGTGGGGGTACCAGTGGGTCTGTGGCTCGGTCGATTGGGTTGGGTCTAACGCCCAATTAGCATGATTCGCTTGGAGTGCTCGGGATCATGTGAAAGGGTGAGGCAATAATCTTGGGAATCTCAATCGAACGAGAATGGTATGGAATACCTCCCACAGGATCTTTTTCCATGCGAATCGTAAAAGCGGGGTATGGGAAAAATCGCCATGGATCCCAAGCCCACTAGGAAAGGATTTTCCAAAAATCACGTTTGAGAGTACCGTGTTTTCGTACAAATAATGGGAGGATTAAATGACTAAAGACCAAGCATTTAATTATTTTTTATCAAACCACCATCTTATAGTTTCTGCTGATCGCGCGCTGTTTTCTAAATGTAGATTTAAAAATATCTAAGAACCCACTTTCAACCATTCTTGAGATAAAAAAATTCAATGGAACAAATTACAACGACTGGTTGTGCAATCTCAGGATAGTCCTAGATTACGAGGACCAAGGCTACGTCATGGACGAGCCTCTCCCTAGGACCTTATCGGAAGGATCCACGCCAGAAGAACGTGAGACGTTCGAGACTTGGCATAAGGATAACCGGAAGGTTCGTAGCATCATCCTTGCTTCGATGACAAATGAGATTCAGAAGCAATATGAAAGGCTAGATGACGTCCCTTCCATAATGGCTCGGCTTAAGGATTGCTATGCAGTCCCGGACCGGCATACTAGGTATGTCGCGACTAAGGCATTCTTTGGAACTAAAATGACAGAAGGATCATCTGTACAAGAGCACGGGGTTAAAATGCTAACCCTGGTGGAAAAGCTCAAGGACCTAAAGGCAGGTCTCGATAATGAAACGTACATAGATGTGATCCTTGTTGGAATAGGTGACCAGAAAGCCAATAGGTTTGGCGATTTGTAACCTATCCGACAACTTGATGTGAATGTAATATTATTATGTGATGAATAAGATGAGTGTTCGTCACCAATGGTACCTTCTTTGTTGCGCTCATCTTACATTTGTTAAAATGGTATTTAACTTATATCGCAACAAAGCCCACAGACCATGGATAACAACTCGTGCAGTTGGGCCACGCATTGGATGGTGGTCATGAAACCAACTGATTAAGAGTTGGGTCTGAAACGTTCCAAGTCGAGGACCTCGAGACAGGGCATCGAGAGTCCTATTGAGACTTGCGTCAAGAGTCGTGTGCCGTGTTTCATCGGCGACAGCCGTGGGACGCCTACACGATCTTGATGGGTTGGTCGACTGGGGTCGAGCCGACTGGACTGACTCGCGGGGATCATCATATGGAAGCCTTGGAGGCTTGGTCGGTATGATTGGTTTTCCCCGGTTCCGATAGTACGGGAGTAATCCTTAGACTTGAGGGATCATGGCAGTCGCGTGCACAGGACGGCTGTATCTTGGATCTGGCGAGAGGTAATCATTCTGTAAGATGATTATCATAAACCTTGTCCAGTGCAGTCAGAATGTGTAGCAAGGACGGTGGATTCCAAGAAGAGGATCCGTCCCCTGTCAGTATGTGACAGAGGTATCTCCTATGCACTCGGAGACACGTTCATGCTGTTTGAAGCTGTGGCCACAGTGGTTGGTCGAACAGGGAATGGTTTCCTGTGTCGACGCAATGAAGCATACGTGGTCTCGAGTATTAAGCATAGATGCCTAGTCAAGGATGGGAACCGACGCCCAATTCCATACCCTAGACTAAGGCCGGGAGACGGTAGATGGAAGGATCGTACCCGTACGGAATCGGCGCCTAAATGTTCACGCCAATTCACCTAGTCTCTAGTGCCATGGACCGTTGCTAGACGGCCACCCATGGTAACGGGCCCTTGTAGGACACGGGCCCAAGTCTAGCTGAGGGTGAACCTAAAGGGTCACACACAAATCACCGACGAGGTTGAAAGATCGACTTGGAGTCAATCTCGAAGGATAAAATAAGTAATTGGATTACTTAAGGGAAAGTCCATTGGATGGACGGGCCGATATTGTATCGGGCTTTCATTTAATCGGTAAATTGGATTTTCGATTAAATATGGAAAGTTGAGATGTTGAGACGTTGGATCTTTTATTTGGATTAAAAGATCAACGGGAATAATTTAAGTGGACATTAAATTGGATTTAATATTGGGTTCGTCGTAATTGGATTACGATAATACCCGGTCCGTTAAATTTTATCCGAGAGGAGAAATAATTCCTAATTTGGGATGGGAACAAGTTGGACTTCTTTCCTTAATTAAACATGGCCGACACGCTCCCTTGAAGGAAGCAAAATCAGCCATGTTTCATGCTAGGTGGTATGTTGACTTATCTCTTTTGGAAAGAGACAAATCAACTCCAATCAAGCTCTTCCCTTTTGGTATGATTTGATCATACCATAAATTTTGGTAGGCGTGATTGAAGAATTGATGGTGATTGATTGGAATAAATCTAGACATCCTTGGATGAACCTAGACACATTCCAATAATCACATTAATTATGTATATATATTAGAATATACAACACCTAGCATAAGTAATTCATTATTCATCTTTTTCTTGGAAGAAGATAAGACAAAAATCCTCTCCTCTCTCTCAAAATTTCGTGCTCCCTCCCTCACTTACACTTGTGTTCTGCACTTGATTTTGAATCAAGAAGAAGAACAAAGTAAGTTTAAGAGAACACTAATTCATAGTGTTCTTTTCTTAAACCGATTCCTTCCTAAACCTGTTCTTTTCTAGCAAGAAGTGTTGGAATAGGTGACCAGAAAGCCAATAGGTTTGGCAATTTGTAACCTATCCGACAACTTGATGTGAATGTAATATTATTATGTGATGAATAAGATGAGTGTTCGTCACCAATGGTACCTTCTTTGTTGCGCTCATCCTGCATTTGTTAAACCGGTGTTTAACTTATATCGCAACAAAGCCCACAGACCATGGATAACAACTCGTGCAGTGGGGCCATACATTGGATGGTGGTCATGAAACCAACTGATTAAGAGTTGGATCTGAAACGTTCCAAGTCGATGACCTCGAGACAGGGCATCGAGAGTCTTATTGAGACTTGCGTCAAGAGTCGTGTTCATTGGATGAGTCCCGTGTTTCATCGGCGACAGGCGTGGGACGCCTACACGATCTTGATGGGTTGGTCGACTGGGGTCGAGCCGACTGGACTGACTCGCGGGGATCATCATATGGAAGCCTTGGAGGCTAAGTCGGTATGATTGGTTTTCCCCGGTTCCGATAGTACGGGAGTAATCCTTAGACTTGAGGGATCATGGCAGTCGCGTGCACAGGACGGCTGTATCTTGGATCTGGCAAGAGGTGATCATTCTGTAAGATGATCATTATAAGCCTTGTCCAGTGCAGTCAGAATGTGTAGCGAGAACGGTGGATTCCAAGAAGAGGATCCGTCCCCTATCAGTATATGACAGAGGTATCTCCTATGCACTCGGAGACACGTACATGCTGTTTGAAGCTGTGGCCACAGTGGTTGGTCGAACAGGGAATGGTTTCCTGTGTCGACGCAATGAAGCATACGTGGTCTCGAGTATTAAGCATAGATGCCTAGTCAAGGATGGGAACCGACGCCTAATTCCATACCCTAGACTAAGGCCGGGAGACGGTAGATGGAAGGATCGTACTCATACGGAATCGACGCCTAAATGTTCACGCCAATTCACCTAGTCTCTAGTGCCATGGACCGTTGCTAGACGGCCACCCATGGTAACGGGCCCTTGTGGGACACGGACCAAAGTCTAGCTGAGGGTGAACCTAAAGGGTCACACACAAATCACCGAGGAGGTTGAGAGATCGACTTGGAGTCAATCTCGAAGGATAAAATAAGTAATTGGATTACTTAAGGGAAAGTCCATTGGATGGACGGGCCGATATTGTATCAGGCTTTCATTTAATCGGTAAATTGGATTTTCGATTAAATATGGAAAGTTTAGATGTTGAGACGTTGGATCTTTTAATTGGATTAAAAGATCAACGGGAATAATTTAAGTGGACATTAAATTGGATTTAATATTGGGTTCGTCGTAATTGGATTACGATAAAACCCGGTCCGTTAAATTATACCCGAGAGGAGAAATAATTCCTAATTTGGAATAGGAAGAAGTTGGACTTCTTCCCTTAATTAAACATAGCCGACATGCTCCCTTGGAGGAAGCATAATCAGCCATGTTGCATGCTAGGTGGTATGTTGACTTGTCTCTTTTGGAAAGAGACAAATCAACTCCAATCAAGCTCTTCCCTTTTGGTATGATTTGATCATACCATAAATTTTGGTAGGCTTGATTGAAGAATTGATGGTGATTGATTGGAATAAATCTAGACATCCTTGGATGAACCTAGACACATTCCAATAATCACATTAATTATGTATATATATTAGAATATACAACACCTAGCATAAGTGATTCATTATTCATCTTTTTCTAGGAAAAAGAGCAGACAAAAATCCTCTCCTCTCTCTCAAAATTTCGTGCTCCCTCCCTCTCTTACACTTGTGTTCTTCACTTGATTTTGAATCAAGAAGAAGAACAAAGTAAGTTTAAGAGAACACTAATTCATAGTGTTCTTTTCTTAAACCGATTCCTTCCTAAACCCGTTCTTTTCTAGCAAGAAGAACGTGTGTTTCTTCCGGTGTGGTGTGGATCACCTTTGGAGAATCCATACGTTTGGATTTCGGGAGCATTCCGGAGAAGGAACAACGCTAGTAGCCAGGAGCATACGCTAAACAATCAAAGGTAACGGTTTATTACGCTTTGATTGATTTCATTTATATATCTATGCCCTATGTGCTTAAATGTATGTTTTAATATTTACACATCCTACATCGAACGCCCGGTTGAGCACCCAAGGGTACACCCCTTGGGATTCGCGTATTTTGAATTTGATTTAAATTTACGCAACTTCTCGCTTTCCTCGCTTCCGCTCGCGCTCCCGGGCGGATCCGCTTGTCCTTCAAGAAGAACGTGTGTTTCTTCCAGTTTGGTGTGGATCACCTTTGGAGAATCCATACGTTTGGATTTCGTGAGCATTCCGGAGAAGGAACAACGCTAGTAGCCGGGAGCATACGCTAAACAATCAAAGGTAACGGTTTATTACGCTTTGATTGATTTCAATTGTATATCTATGCCCTATGTGTTTAAATATGTGTTTTAATATTTACACATCCTACATCGAACGCCCGGTTGAGCACCCAAGGGTACACCCCTTGGGATTTGCATATTTTGAATTTGATTTAAATTTACGCACTTTCTCGCCTTTCTCGCTTCCGCTCGCGCTCCCGGGCGGATCCGCTTGTCCTTCAATTCTTCAGTCACTCCCACCCTCCTTTGACCAATTTATCGTCAACTACAACATGAACGCACTTGAGAAGGGCATTCATGAGTTGATCAATATGTTGGTGCAATATGAGGCAACGACTAAGAAGTCCATGCCTTTGGTATTGTTTGGAGGTACTTCAACTTCCAAAACGAAAGGCAAAGGTGCCGGACGTTGGAAAAAGAAGAAAGGGAATGGAAAGGCCGTCAAAGCTACGAACACTAAGAGTGTTCCCATTGCCAATGAGGGGAAAGGCAAAGGAAAGGGAAAGGTTGTCTCCAAGCAACAGTCGAAGGCATATGACATATGTATTAACTGCCGTGAGAAAGGGCATTGGAAGAGAGAGTGCCCCAAACTCTTCTCAAAACCAAGGTATTTTTGTGATTGAGGTTAACATGGTCACTAATTCTGCCTCTTGGGTATTAGATACCGGTTGTGGAGCTCACATTTGCAATGACTTGCAGGTGCTGAAAAGAAGCAGAAAACTGGGTAGCGGGGACATGATCCTAAAGCTTGGGAATGGCAAGGTCATCTCGGCAGAAGCAGTAGGATCTGCCACTGTAGTGATTAGTGATAGCATTAGCATAGAATTAGAGCAAGTTTATTTTGTACCTAGTATGATTAAAAACATCATTTCCATTCCATTGTTGGACAATAGTGGTTATGAGTTTAGAATCAATAAAAATTGCTTTTATTTGATGAGGTGTGGAATTGCTCATCTGCTTGGTACATTAAATAACGGGCTCTATATCTTGCAACAAATGAACTTCGTTGTTAACGCTCAACACAAACGAAAATTAGATAATAACGGGAACGCACGACTGTGGCACGCTAGGCTAGGTCACATATCCCAAGATAGGATGAAAAGGTTGGTAGACTCAAAGAACCTAGAGGTTGGGGACTTGAGTGATCTACCAACTTGTGAGTCCTGTCTAAGAGGGAAAATGACCAAGAAGCCCTTTGTAGGATAAAGCAGGCTTGCCACAGGTGTGTTGGACTTGGTCCATACAGACGTATGTGGACCACTAAGGACGCAGGGCCGAGGTGGGTTCTCTTACTTCATAACCTTTACCGATGATCATTCACGGTATGGTTATGTTTACCTAATGAGGTACAAGTCTGAGGCTCTTGAGAGGTTTAAAAAATTCAGACTTAAAGTGGAGAACCAGACCAACTGCAAAATTAAAGTCCTACGGTCAGACCCAAGCGGTGAATACCTTAGTACCGAGTTCCTAGATTATCTAAAAGAACATGGTATAATATCATAATGGACACCTCCTGGAACACCGCAATTAAATGGTGTCTCTGAAAGGAGGAATCGAACCCTGTTGGACATGGTTCGGTCCATGATGAGTTTTACCAAATTGCCCTTATCCTTTTGGGGCTATGCGTTGGAAACGGTGGCCAAGTTGCTAAATTTGGCGTCTACCAGTGTATTGACCCAAACGCCATATGAGATATGGCACGGCAAGCCTGCATCCTACAACTACTTGAAAGTGTGGGGTAGCCCCGCATACGTCAAGAGGTTAGTGGAAGATAAGCTAGAATCCAAGTCTAGCTTATGCAGGTTCATTGGATACCCTAAAGAAACTGCGGGTTATTACTTCTATGACCCCTTGGAACAAAAGGTGTTTATTTCAAGGAATGAAGTATTCTTGGAGCAAGGCTTCCCGGAGGATATCCAACCAGATGAGCTGATCCTTGAGGAATCAAGTGATGGAATCCAGCCATCAGAGGTAGCCGCGGAACCCTCACTTAGAGGATTCACGATAGACAGCCGAAGGGCTGACCAACCTCGAGGAGTCCAACATGATAGGCATGAAAGACAACCTCAGGAACGGTCAGCCCCGGTCCCTGAACCGCCGGCTCTGATACAGTCAGCGCCCACAGTCACCACTAACGTTCTCGTTCTCCGTAGGTCCACTAGAGAGTCCAGACCTCCAGTGAGATATGGCTTTCTAGGAGCAACCGATCTTTTGGATAACGATCCTAAGACATACGGAGAAGCGATGTCTGACATCGACTCCGGGAAATGGCTTGGGCCATGAAAACTGAAATGGACTCCATGAGCGAGAACCAAGTCTGGAGACTTGTAGATCCACCGAAAGGTGTTAAGCCAGTGGGCTGTAAGTGGGTCTACAAGCGCAAACTTGGTGTTGATGGAGAAGTCACAACCTTTAAGGCTAGGCTTGTAGCTAAGGGATACACTCAACGACCCGAGGTCGATTTTGAGGATACCTACTCGCCAGTAGCCATGGCTAAGTCCATTCGGATCCTGCTCGCCATAGCAGCATGGTATAACTATGAGATATGGCAGATGGACGTGAAAACGGCCTTCCTCAACGGTTTCGTTGAAGAAGAGATCTATATGGATCAGCCGGAGGGTTTCACGGTCACTGGAGAAGAACAGAAAGTCTGTCGTCTCCAGAAGTCCATCTATGGCCTCAAACAAGCATCCCGAAGTTGGAACATTCGATTTGATGAAGTAATACGGGGTTATGACTTCATCAAGAACGAATCCGACCTTTGTGTATACAAGAAGGTCAGTGGGAGCTCAATAGTGTTCCTAGTGCTTTATGTGGATGACATTCTACTCATTGGTAATGACGTTAGAATGTTAGGAAACACAAAAGCATGGTTGTCAACCCAGTTTTCCATGAAGCACTTGGGTGAAGCCTTCTACATCCTAGGCATCTAGATTGTTACGGACAGATCTAAAAGGATGTTAGGGCTCACCCAAAACTCGTATATGGAGAAAGTCCTAAAGAGATATCGAATGGACAACTCCAAACGAGGATTCCTTCCCATGAGGCATAGGATCAAGTTGTCCAAGAAACAGTCCCCACAGACTGATGAGGAACTTGAAAGGATGAAAGTCATCCCCTATGCTTCTGCCGTAGGTAGCATCCAATATGCGGTCCACTGCACTAGGCCTGACATTGCGTACGCTTTGAGCGTAACAAGCAGATATCAGTCCTGGGCAGGAGAGACACATTGGAATGCTGTTAAGGGCATCCATAAGTACCTAAGGAGGACTAAGGAAATGTTCTTAGTCTATGGCAATGGAGAGCTGATCCTGGAAGGCTTTAGCGACGCTAGCTTCCAGTCTGATGACGATGATGCCAAGTCTCAATCGGGTTACGTATTCAAGCTCAATGGAGGAGTAGTGGCTTGGAAAAGTTCCAAGCAAGCAACCACTGCTGACTCCACTACAGAGGCTGAATACATAGCAGCTTCAGAAGCTGCTAAGAAAGCGGTTTGGATGAGAAACTACATCCTAGAGTTGGGTGTGGTGCCTAGCATCGCCGAGCCTGTTGTCATCTTCTGTGATAACAACGGTGCAATAGCGCAAGCAAAGGAACCGAGATCTCATCATCGTTCCAAACACATTCTTAGACGCTACCATCTTCTTAGAGAAATGGTAGGAAGAGGTGACGTTCGGATGGACCGAGTCAACTCAGCAGACAACACAGCAGATCCGTTGACAAAGCCTATGTCGCAGAGCGCTCATACGCAACATCTTGGGAAGATGGGAATTAGACATATGGGCGATTGGCTTTAAAGGTCAAGTGGGAGATTGTTAGAATAGGTGACCATGTAAGCCAATTTTGGCGGGAATATGTAACCTATGTCTAGACAATTTCAGGTGTTTGATAAATCATTTATGAATAAAGAAGCAAAAATTCATATGGCAACACTTTGTTTGAAGGACAAGCGGATCCGCCCGGGAGCGAGAGCGGAACCGAGAAAAGGCGAGATACGTGCGTAAATTTAAATCAAATATAAAATACGCGAATCCCAAGGGGTGTACCCTTGGGTGCTCAACCGGGCGTTCGATGTAGGATGTGTAAATATTAAAACATATATTTAAACACATAGGGCATAGATATACAATTGAAATCAATCAAAGCGTAATAAACCGTTACCTTTGATTGTTTAGCGTATGCTCCCGGCTACTAGCGTTGTTCCTTCTTCGGAATGCTCACGAAATCCAAATGTATGGATTCTCCAAAGGTGATCCACACCACACCGGAAGAAACACACGTTCTTCTTGCTAGAAAAGAACGGGTTTAGGAAGGAATCGGTTTAAGAGAAGAACACTATGAATTAGTGTTCTCTTAAACTTACTTTGTTCTTCTTCTTGATTCAAAATCAAGTGAAGAACACAAGTGTAAGAGAAGGAGGGAGCACGAAATTTTGAGAGAGAGGAGAGGATTTTTGTCTTCTCTTTTTCCTAGAAAAAGATGAATAATGAATCACTTATGCTAGGTATTGTATATTCTAATATATATACATAATTAATGTGATTGTTGGAATGTGTCTAGGTTCATCCAAGGATGTCAAGATTCATTCCAATCAATCACTATCAATTCTTCAATCAAGCCTACCAAAATTTATGGTATGATCAAATCATACCAAAAGGGAAGAGCTTGATTGGAGTTGATTTGTCTCTTTCCAAAAGAGACAAGTCAACATACCACCTAGCATGAAACATGGCTGATTTTGCTTCCTCCAAGAGAGCATGTCGGCCATATTTAATTAAGGGAAGAAGTCCAACTTCTTCCTATTCCAAATTAGGAATTATTTCTCCTCTCGGGTATAATTTAACGGACCGGGTTTTATCGTAATCCAATTACGACGAACCCAATATTAAATCCAATTTAATGTCCACTTAAATTATTCCCGTTGATCTTTTAATCCAATTAAAAGATCCAACGTCTCAACATCTCAACTTTCCATATTTAATCGAAAATCCAATTTACCGATTAAATGAAAGCCCGATACAATATCGGCCCGTCCATCCAATGGACTTTCCCTTAAGTAATCCAATTACTTATTTTATCCTTCGAGATTGACTCCAAGTCGATCTCTCAACCTCCTCGGTGATTTGTGTGTGACCCTTTAGGTTCACCCTCAGCTAGACTTGGGCTCGTGTCCCACAAGGGCCCGTTACCATGGGTGGCCGTCTAGCAACGGTCCATGGCACTAGAGACTAGGTGAATTGGCGTGAACATTTAGGCGCCGATTCTGTACGGGTACGATCCTTCCGTCTACCGTCTCCCGGCCTTAGTCTAGGGTATGGAATTGGGCGTCGGTTCCCATCCTTGACTAGGCATCTATGCTTAATACTCGAGACCACGTATGCTTCATTGCGTCGACACAGGAAACCATTCCCTGTTCGACCAACCACTGTGGCCACAGCTTCAAACAGCATGAACGTGTCTCCGAGTGCATAGGAGATACCTCTGTCACATACTGACAGGGGACGGATCCTCTTCTTGGAATCCACCGTCCTTGCTACACATTCTGACTGCACTGGACAAGGTTTATGATAATCATCTTACAGAATGAGTATCTCTCGCCAGGTCCAAGATACAGCCGTCCTGTGCACGCGACTGCCATGATCCCTCAAGTCTGAGGATAACTCCCGTACTATCAGAACCGGGGAATCCAATCATACCGACCAAGCCTCTAAGGCTTCCATATGATGATCCCCGCGAGTCAGTCCAGTCGGCTCGACCCCAGTCGACCAACCCATCAAGACCGTGTAGGCGTCCCACGCCTGTCGCTGATGAAACACGGCACTCATCCAATGAACACGACTCTTGATGCAAGTCTCAATAGGACTCTCGATGCCCTGTCTCGAGGTCCTCGACTTGGAACGTTTCAGACCCAACTCTTAATCAGTTGGTTTCATGACCACCATCCAATGCGTGGCCCAACTGCACGAGTTGTTATCCATGGTCTGTGGGCTTTGTTGCGATATAAGTTAAACACCGGTTTAACAAATGTAAGATGAGCGCAACAAAGAAGGTACTATTGGTGACGAACACTCATCTTATTCATCACATAATAATATTACATTCACATCAAGTTGTCGGATAGGTTACAAATTGCCAAACCTATGGGCTTTCTGGTCACCTATTCCAACATTGTTTACATTCACTTATATCTGCTATTACATATCTGTTCCTACGCAAACAAAGCCCACGGACTGAGAATCGATTTCGGGGACTGGGACTACGCTTGGAGGTAGGTCCATGAAATCAGTCTTACCGAATCAGTCCGGAAATCTCCAAGTCAAGGAATCTCGAAAATGGGTACCGAGATTCCCCTTGAGACTTGCACTAAGCATCTGCTGTCGTATTTCATCGACGGGTGACGCAGGTCGTCTAAGTAGTGTTAGTAGGTTAGCATGCTAGGAAGCAGCTGATTGAGGTGACTCGCGGGAACCGTCTTACGGAGGACCTTGAGTATGGTCTGCAAGGTACGATGCGTATTCCTGGTTCCGATGGTACAGGTCTAGTCCTTTGACTTGAAGAACTACTGAGTTTACCTATACATCAGGTCTGTATCTTAGATATGGTGAGAGATTGCCAAAATACTATTGAGTAGTCATAAGCATGTCTAGTGCAGCTCTGGTGTACAGCGTGACAGTAGTGTCCAAGAAAGGATCTGTCTCCTGTCAAAAGGCATTGACAGTTCAGTCTCATGTATGCTCTGTGTCTTGTCCCTAAAATCTGTGGCCACAGTAACTGAACAGAAGGGAAGGTTTCTCTTGGGGCGTTTAGTAAGGACAGACCGACACTTAGGTCCAAAATGGGTACCTGCATTTTCCGTGCCCTAGACCCTAAGTGATGAGACCGAAGATAGAAGGACAAGTGTACTGTTAGAGCCTAAATGTTCATCCCCGAATATTTCACCTAGTCTCTAGTGCCATGGACCGTTGCTAGATGGCCACCCATGGTAACGGATGGATTCTAGGAATCCGACCAAGTCTAGCTGAAAGGTGAACCTAAAGAGTCACACACTATCCACACACACTTAGTATTTAATTTGGAATTAAATATTGGAGTAAAGGAATGATAAAATAGGATTTAATCGGGTCCTATATTTTCTTGGAGAATTAATTCCTTCTATTTGATAAAGGGAATAAAATTAATAAATTGGATTTATTAAGGGAATTAATTTAATGGGCCTAGAATAAATATTAACATTTATTTATTATATTTATTTGGGCTTTTGGAATATTTAATAGGATTTAAATATTCCATTAAATTAAATTAATGGTTGAGATTTAATGGGAGAGATGAAAGGCTAGGATTGAATTTGATAAGGTCAAATTCTACTTTGACTAGGACTTTGAGTAGGTCAAAATCCTAGTCAAATTAAGCTTCTAAAGAGTTGGAGTTTGAAGAGGATTAAACTCCTCCTCTATATAAACCCCTAGCCTTGCACCTTTTGAAGGATGATGAAATTCCAACACACACACAACTCTCTCCCTCTCCCCTCTCGTCCGCCCCCTCTCTCTCTTAGCAAGAAAATAATTCTTGTTCTTTTGTTCTTGGAACATTAGAACATTGATGAATCAATACCATTAATTCATAACGTGTTGTTGATTCATCCACTCCAAAAATTACATACTTGTTCGTTGCTAGCACGACGTGCAAGATACGTGGGTGGATCATGTGTCACGATTTGGAGGGTCTCAAGAACGAGATCTTGGTGCAAAACGGGGAACAACGCGTGTAGCCGTTGAAGACGAAAACGACAACGGGTAGGTCTCGGTTTACGTTTTCGCCTCTTTTATTTTTCAACCCTATGGCCTCCATGATTGCTTACATGTTATTTATTCATGAGATACACCAAACACCCGGGAAATTTCAAGGGCAGACCCCTTGAAACGTGTTCTTTAATTTAAAAGCATGTTTCAAATTCCGCTATTTTATTTTATACCGCGCTTCCGCATTCGCGCAATTTTTTCGGGACGATCCACATATTCTTTCTGTTAGAATAGGTGACCAGAAAGTCAATGGTATTGGCTGTTCTGAGAACCATTCGACAATCTGTGAACAAGTAATATTATGTTAATGAATGTAGTAAGGATTCATAGGCATGAGTTTGTTGTACTTACTGCTTGCATCGATACGATGTCACAACAAACGCCCACAGACTGAAATAACATTTCGGGAAATTGGAACTACGCTTGGAGGTAGGTTCATGAAATCAGTTTCACCGAATCAGTCTGAAATACTCCAAGTCAAAGGAATCTCGAGACAGGGCATCGAGAATCCATTTGAGACTTGCACTAAGCATCTGCTGTCGTGTTTCATCGACGGGTGACGAGGATCGTCTAAGCAGTGTTAGTGGGTCGGCCTGCTGGGGAGCGGCCGACTGAGTTGACTCGCGGGAATCGTCATATAGAAGCTACTCGGGCTTGGTCGGTATGACTCGTATTCCCGGTTCCGATAGTACGGGATTAGTCCTCGGACTTGAGGATCACGGCAGTCCCTACATACTAAGGCTGTATCTTGGATCTGGTGAAATTTGACCGATTATATCACATGGTCATCATAAGCCTCGTCCAGTGCAGTCGGAGTATGTAAGAACGGTGAATTCCAAGATAGGATCTGTCCCCTGTCAAAGGATATGACAGCAAGATCTCCTATGCGCTCGGAGATGGTTTAGACTCACAAAGTCTATGGCCATAGCACTTGATGTAGTGGGAAAGGATTTCCTACGTCGAGTTAAACCTATCTCGAGCATTATGCATAGTTGCCTAGTCAACGATGGGAACCGACCCCTAGACTAAAGGCCGGGAGACAGGCGACAGTAGGACCGTACCCGTACGTATCGAGCGTCGGTAGGACCGCACCTGCGTATAACTCGGAGCCTAAATGTTCACACCATAAATTCACCTAGTCTCTAGTGCCATGGACCGTTGCTAGATGGCCACCCATGGTAACGGACTACTTTAGTTATGAAATAATGAAAAGTAGGTCCAAGTCTAGCTGAAAGGTGAACCTAAAGAGTCACACCCGCTACACCAAATGAAAGGGAATTAATTTGGAATTAATTCCGGGAGAAGGTTTAATTTAATGGAATTAAATTATACTTCTTGGAGATACAAGCCTCGATGTATTATTTGGAATAATCGGGCTTGAGTTCATAAATTAGATTTATGAATTTTACAAAGCATGGGCTTTCCTTTTAATTAGATTAAAAGGGTGAATTAATTAATTAATGGGCTTGGTATTAAATAGGATTTAATATAAAGTCCATGGACTATTTAATTTGGAATTAAATAAAGTCCATTCCATTAATTAATTAATGGGCTTAGTATATTAAATAGGATTTTAATATAAAGTCCATGGGAATATTTAATTTAGAATTAAATAGGCCCATTCCATAAAGCCCATCAAAATGGATGGACAAGATTTGATCTAGAGAATGATGAGATGAAGGGCCATGATTAATTTGACTTAATCAAAGCCTAATTTGACTAGGATTTGACTAGGTCAAAATCCTAGTCAAAGTGTGTCTCTTTGGAAGAGTTTGAGAAGGAATAGGAATTCCATCTTCTATAAATACTTAAAAAAAACACACACTTACACCTACTATTCTCTACAACTCTCATCTCTCAAATTCCCTCTCAAATTCGTCCACTCCTCTTTCTTCTCTCCAAGAATACTACTTTGTTCTTCTTGATTTATTCAAGTTAAGAACATAAGAGACATTGATTGCGTTAATTCATAGCGTCTATCGATGTCTCTTCTCCCCAAATTATTTCTTGCTAGCACAAGGGTTGTTTGCTTTTCGGTGGAGCGAGTGAGATGATTTAGAGGGTCTCTTCTTGAGATCTTGGTGCAAAACGGGGAACAATGCATGTAGCCGAACGAAGACAAAACTACAACCGGGTAGGTTCTTTAATTTCGTTTTTTCGATTTCAATTCTATGGCCTCCATGTTGTGTTTTATTGAACATGAGATACACCGAACGCCCGGGAGAATCAAGGGCACACCCCTTGATTCGTTTATGAATATTATGCATATTTTAAATTCCATTTAATTATGCTTTGTAATTTTTATTACGCACTATTCCGCGCTTCCGCTATACGCGCTCATCTCCCGGGCCGATCCACCGATTTCTTTCAGTGGTATCAGAGCCCGGTTCGGTGTATAGGCCTAGAATTCTATGTGCTATGTGCGTTTAAGCATGATAAACGTGTTTTAATTTACGTTTATAGCATGTTTATCGTAGATATATATTGGCGTTTAATTTTGCATGGGATTTTGGATCTTGGTTTTCTTGAATGTGTTTATACATGTTCTAGGGTTTAATTTATCTTGTGGTTCAGAAAAATTGCATGAAAAATCGAAAAAGGAGTGAAAAACGGCGAACTGGCAGCAGCAGCACGCTGGCCGCGCGCACAGGGGCGCGGCCGGGCGCGCGTGCAGGCAGGGGCCTGCGCGCGCCCGGCGCGCCCAGCGTGCGCGGACAGCGCGCGCGCTGTGCCAGCCGCGCGCGCGGCCGCGCGCGCAGGCATGGGCGCCTGCGCGCGTGCGCGCGCGCGCAAGCGCTAGGCGCGGGGGCGCGCTGGGCGCGCGCCCGCTGTGCGCGCTGGCAGAGGAGCCTGCGCGCGCGCGCGCCTGGCCGGCCGGCTGTGCCGTTTTCCGTTTCTCTCCCGTTTTTGGCTCGTTTTTCAAAACTGTTTTTTACTGTATTATTTTTATGATATTTTCTGCATTATTCTGAACCCGTTGACTTAGAATATTTATTTTGAGATTTGGAATTTTCTAAAATAAATATTGCTTGGTTGATGAGGAAAGGGTTTCCTAACAAGATTTAATTTTTGCAATGGTTGCACCAATGATCAAAATTCATATGTGAAATTTCGCAATAATTTCTGCGTTTTATGATGTTGGACATCATGGTTATTTTATGGTTTGAGCATGAGTAGATCTTAACATGTATTAATATTGCACGAATGTTGGATTTTGGAATTCTTGAATAAATGGGCATATTCTTGAATTGTTGATTTTTGTGTTTCAGAAAAATTTGATTTTTCTGTATAATTCTGGGAATTTTTCTGAATTAATTAACTTGGGGCATTTTAATTTTGGTTGAGATTTTATATTTCATAGAATTAATATTGCCTTGTTAATTATGGAAAAGGTTTTTTCAACAAAAATCGTTGTGCATAGGTTGCGCTATTATCCAATATTTGGTGTGAATATTTTACATGTAATTTCTACATTTATTTTATGGTATGGATTATCATGGATGTTGGTATAGCATATTTTACGTGGGATATGTATTTGTGCTATTTGTGTTAATTGATTTGATAAAGGATGATCACAAAGCCCCTAGACCGCATGTATGGTTTATTTACAGTTATTTGTTGGGTTGTGGCCTGTGTGCCTCTTTATTTTCCTCTCTGTCTCTCTTCTAGTGCCTTGGAATAATAAGGTTTTCTCTCTCCTCCCAATGTACTCCCCCCAAATGTTTAATTGGGGTTTCTTATTTTATGATGTAATGAGAGTAGAATTAGTGGTGAGGTTTTATTTCTTTTTGTAAATAAAAGCTGCAAGAGAAGACAAGCCCAAGGTGTTGGAGGCCCATGGAGGTAGCCATCAGATGGCCCACGGAGGATCCATGGAGAAGGAGCCCGGTGTAGGCCCAAGATGGAGAGCCCAAGAAGATAAAGAGGACTTACAAGGCCCATTGCATGTAATGGGTTATTAAAACTTGTAATAGCATAGGACCTACCCTTAGATTGACCATAGATCCACTGCGGGCTCAGTGGGTCGCATAGGTTTGGGCTTGTGATCATCCTACAGGGGCGTGCTAGGCTTTATTTTGCATGCGATGCGTATTAATTGCTTATGATTATTCTATATGCTTTATGTATGGTTACATTCACGCTTAGAATATTTCTGCCATAACGCACGCAATGCAATACTTAATATGTGATGAGGTCTCGTTCTATCAAAAACTCTCACTTGGTTAAACCAAGTTAAATATAGACCCTTAATAAATGGACTAGGACTCTGGGAGTCTGTCCAAGCCTTCCATCCATGGCAAAAGTGAGGAAGATCTTTTAGGTCGATAGCGTGGTCTCACGAGTCGTGGCACGACTATCGTGCTTAAAAGAAGCTGCACTTTGTCATGAACGATGAGTAGACTACTGTTACCTGTCTCACGAGTCGTGGAGGTAGCAGTGAGTTTATGAATCGGTTGATTGGGTCGGGTCTAACGCCCGAATAACGTGATTCGCTTGGAGTCCTCGGGATCACGTGAAAGGGTGAGGCAATTATCTTGGGAATCTCGTGGAACGAGAATGGTATGGAATACCTTCCACGGGTTCTTTTCCCATGCGAATCGTAAAAGCGGGGTATGGGGGAGATCGCTGTGGATCCGAGCCACTAGGAAAGGATTTCCCGAAAACAACGTTTGAGAGTGCCGTGTTTTCGTAGAAATAGTGGGAGAGGTTAAGGACTAAAGACCGAGACTTAACCAAAATATTACTTCATTCTGCTTATTATTTTCTGTTTCATATATGTTGTGAATGTCTAAGAATCCACCAAACACATCACTAAGAGGCTCACTAAAAAAGGAACCAATTACACGAATTGACTGCGAAATCTTAAGATGGTCTTAGATTTCCAGAACCTTAACTCACATACCGGAATGAGGGCGTTCCTCAGCGCTTGCCGGAGGGGTCGACAACTAAGGCAACGCTTGGCGTTCAAAAAGTTGAAGGATGACCACCGGCAAAAAAGGATATAATGATGTTGGCTCAAACTATGCTTCGCTTGCATCATGTCTATATGGTCTTGGACCAGCATGTGGGGTAGAATGCAACGAAGGCATGTTTGGAGCTAAGATGACGGAAGGGATGTCGGTACAAAGAACATGGAGTGATGATGCAATCCCTAGTGGAGAAGCTCAAAAGACCTCCATGTCAGTCTTGAAAAAGAGACGTACATTGACATGATCCTTCAGTCTCTTCCTCCCTCCTACGAACCATTAATTATCAACATGAATGAGCTTAGAAAAGATCTTCATAGGTTGGTAATTATGTTGGTCTAGTACGAAGCAACGATTGCAAAATCTGCACCGTCGGTACTAGTAGGAGAGGCTTCAACCTCCATAGCGAAAGGCAAGGGTGCCAGACGCCAAAAGAGGAAGAAGGGTAAGGTGACATCAACTATTAAGCACTTCAAGTGCTGTTCCTTTACAACACAAGGTGGAGGTAAAGGAAAGAGCAAAAGGTTCAGCAGTCAAGTTCATAGTTTCTAAGAACGTAAGCATTTACTGTCGTTAAGAGGGCCATTGGAAAGGGGAGTATTCTAAACCTCTCTCCAATGTAGGTAAAATTTGATATTGAGTATTGACATGATCACTTTATTTTGTATTTGATACCATTCCTATCACTAATCTGCGGGTGGTTTGCAGAAAGTGAATAAGGACTTAAAAGCCAAGAACAGTTCTAGGATTCAACAATGGCAAGGTCCATTGATGAAAAGGACTAGAGACTTGTTAGGCCCATAATCGTGATCATGTTAGGATAATATAGGAATTACGTAACCTAGCATGATCAAAAGTATGTCTCTTTGTTGGACAAAGGTTTTATTACATACATATTTGATCAAACAAAATTATTGAATATTGATTCATGTTTGCTAGTACGTAAATTCCTAAAATACCATCCCATAAAAGGTTTATGGATACTCAAAATTCAAATTATCTAAAATGGATTAATCAAGACCAACTTACAGATTTGGCATCTACAACAGCTAGGACGTTTCTTCTTATTAAAAGATAAGTAAATTGGAAAGTTCGATGAATCTAGAAATAGATGATTCGAATCGACTAAATTTACAAGTCTTTTATGAAGAAGAAAGTCCGAAAGCTCTTTGTTGGACAAAGTAGGCTTGCCAAATAGTCTATTGGAAGGGAGCCAATAAGACAACTGTAGGTTACTAATACACAAAGACCATAAGAGGGTTCAAAAGTCTAAAGGTCCCATAGGAGGTTTGGGAATTAGACTTAAGGAGGTGAACCATAAATGGTTTGCAAAATTAAACCTGTTTCGATAGGATCGAAAAGGCCGTGTATTTAGTGGGAGCTCTTGAGCATCCAAGTTGAAAATGGAATTCTCAATGAAACATTTCCTATAAAGGCCAAGTATGACGGTCTCTGATAAAGGGAACGATCGAATCTCGTTGGACGAAGATCGATCGAAGTTTCGCCCAATTACCTTAGCCCGTGTAGACGTAGACTCAAAATTGCCAATGTAAGGAACGTGGCACATTTTGCTAGGAGTCACGCACAAGGAGCCATGGTTTGGCAAGCCTGTGTCCCGACAAAGTCCATGAGCATGTAGAAGGATCCTACATACGTCAAGGGACTAGTGGGAGACAAATTAGACTCGGTGTCTAATTTGTACAAGTTTACGACAGAATAATACTAACATTGCTTAGAATCGCATTTCTTAAATTGATCATATTCCAAGTCCCCTTAAGAATGAACCCGAATGTCGTAAGAGGTACGAGTGATCGGGATATGTTCGGTCAAATTTGGATAGTAATCCAAATGACCTGCGGAACGTGATGTTGGACATCGTAGTAGGATTTATGGAGAGGAGCCATAGAATCCACTAGGAAATTCAAACAAGATTTGAAACACCGCATAATTGGAATATTCGTTTTGACGAGCTCATACGGAGCATGACTCGGTCTTAAACGACGTAGGTGATCAGTGGGAGTAGAAATGGTGTTCCAAGTGTTTAAGTGTGTAATATCTTGATTCATGGATGAATTCAAGGCATTAGGAATCACTAAAACACAAACTGTAACTCACGAAAATTCTCCATGACATTTTAGGGATCCCACATACATTTCATGAATTGAGCTTTTCAAAGACTCAGTCATGGTGGACTGATGAGAAAAACTCATATATGTAGAGGGACAAGTTGTTCGAGACTCAGTCATAGTAAGACTGATGAGAAAACTTGGATACTATGCATAAAACATCAAGCCATTCAAGACTTAGTCACGGTGGACTAATGAGAAGGCTTGGATGTTGAGTATCCCCTACGTCTTAACCCTAGGCAAACATATGATATGTTTACTCGGTGCATAGGAACCGATGTTGAGAGTGCTTCTAGCATGGCTCAACATAAATCGGTAATGCACTGAGGGGTTGAAGACAACAATCAAGAACGATCCTTAGTACCTGAATAAGGACTAAAGATGTGTTCATGATGCACCGTCTGTTGAGAGTTGCTTTGGAAGGCTAAAGCGATACTAGCTTCCAGAGCATAAGTGAAAATCAGTTAGTCTCAAAGGTATGCACAGTCAGGCCCAATGACGAGTGCATCGGATAGTGGTCACTGATGAAGACCGCGTCCATAGGATGGACGTGGCGCCTAGCACGACCAAGCCATGTTTGCCTATATGGCAGGCAACTTGGCTATGGGAGTATTGGCACGAGATCTCATCACAAGATCCACGAAAATATTCTTAGACAACCACCATCTCTAAGAGGCAATGGTGGATAGAGGTAACACGGTTAGACCGTATTGCTTCGCAAGGAAATATAAGCGGACTCACAATACCTTAGTCGGTATCGTAGATTACTCATACTCAGAGGATTCTGAACAAAGTGGGTAATTGACTTATTGGTCAAGTGGGAGATTGTTAGAATAGGTGACCAGAAAGTCAATGGTATTGGCTGTTCTAAGAACCATTCGTCAATCTGTGAACAAGTAATATTATGTTAATGAATGTAGTAAGGATTCATAGGCATGAGTTTGTTGTACTTACTGCTTGCATCGATACGATGTCACAACAAACGCCCACAGACTGAAATAACATTTCGGGAAATTGGAACTACGCTTGGAGGTAGGTTCATGAAATCAGTTTCACCGAATCAGTCTGAAATACTCCAAGTCAAAGGAATCTCGAGACAGGGCATCGAGAATCCATTTGAGACTTGCACTAAGCATCTGCTGTCGTGTTTCATCGACGGGTGACGAGGATCGTCTAAGCAGTGTTAGTGGGTCGGCCTGCTGGGGAGCGGCCGACTGAGGTGACTCGCGGGAATCGTCATATAGAAGCTACTCGGGCTTGGTCGGTATGACTCGTATTCCCGGTTCCGATAGTACGGGATTAGTCCTCGGACTTGAGGATCACGGCAGTCCCCTACATACTAAGGCTGTATCTTGGATCTGGTGAAATTTGACCGATTATATCACATGGTCATCATAAGCCTCGTCCAGTGCAGTCGGAGTATGTAAGAACGGTGAATTCCAAGATAGGATATGTCCCCTGTCAAAGGATATGACAGCAAGATCTCCTATGCGCTCGGAGATGGTTTAGACTCACAAAGTCTATGGCCATAGCACTTGATGTAGTGGGAAAGGATTTCCTACGTCGAGTTAAACCTATCTCGAGCATTATGCATAGTTGCCTAGTCAACGATGGGAACCGACCCCTAGACTAAAGGCCGGGAGACAGGCGACAGTAGGACCGTACCCGTACGTATCGAGCGTCGGTAGGACCGCACCTGCGTATAACTCGGAGCCTAAATGTTCACACCATAAATTCACCTAGTCTCTAGTGCCATGGACCGTTGCTAGATGGCCACCCATGGTAACGGACTACTTTAGTTATGAAATAATGAAAAGTAGGTCCAAGTCTAGCTGAAAGGTGAACCTAAAGAGTCACACCCGCTACACCAAATGAAAGGGAATTAATTTGGAATTAATTCCGGGAGAAGGTTTAATTTAATGGAATTAAATTATACTTCTTGGAGATACAAGCCTCGATGTATTATTTGGAATAATCGGGCTTGAGTTCATAAATTAGATTTATGAATTTTACAAAGCATGGGCTTTCCTTTTAATTAGATTAAAAGGGTGAATTAATTAATTAATGGGCTTGGTATTAAATAGGATTTAATATAAAGTCCATGGACTATTTAATTTGGAATTAAATAAAGTCCATTCCATTAATTAATTAATGGGCTTAGTATATTAAATAGGATTTTAATATAAAGTCCATGGGAATATTTAATTTAGAATTAAATAGGCCCATTCCATAAAGCCCATCAAAATGGATGGACAAGATTTGATCTAGAGAATGATGAGATGAAGGGCCATGATTAATTTGACTTAATCAAAGCCTAATTTGACTAGGATTTGACTAGGTCAAAATCCTAGTCAAAGTGTGTCTCTTTGGAAGAGTTTGAGAAGGAATAGGAATTCCATCTTCTATAAATACTTAAAAAAACACACACTTACACCTACTATTCTCTACAACTCTCATCTCTCAAATTCCCTCTCAAATTCGTCCACTCCTCTTTCTTCTCTCCAAGAATACTACTTTGTTCTTCTTGATTTATTCAAGTTAAGAACATAAGAGACATTGATTGCGTTAATTCATAGCGTCTATCGATGTCTCTTCTCCCCAAATTATTTCTTGCTAGCACAAGGGTTGTTTGCTTTTCGGTGGAGCGAGTGAGATGATTTAGAGGGTCTCTTCTTGAGATCTTGGTGCAAAACGGGGAACAATGCATGTAGCCGAACGAAGACAAAACTACAACCGGGTAGGTTCTTTAATTTCGTTTTTTTCGATTTCAATTCTATGGCCTCCATGTTGTGTTTTATTGAACATGAGATACACCGAACGCCCGGGAGAATCAAGGGCACACCCCTTGATTCGTTTATGAATATTATGCATATTTTAAATTCCATTTAATTATGCTTTGTAATTTTTATTACGCACTATTCCGCGCTTCCGCTATATACGCGCTCATCTCCCGGGCCAATCCACCGATTTCTTTCACTTTCAATCAATGGTGACGGGCATTTTTCGAGTAATGGTTTATTGGAAAATAGTTAATTAAATTGAATTTAATTGACCAATTGTGTTGGACACAAGCCCAAGTCTAGCTGAGGGTGAACCTAAAGAGTTACACATAAATCACTATGGAATTGAGAGAATTAATTTGGAATTAATTCTAGAAGAAGCAAATTAATTCAATTGGATTAAATTAATTCAAGGAGAAAAATAAATGATTGGATCATTTATTGGGAAATTCATTTGATGGAAAGTCCAAGAATTAGTTAATTGGATTAATTTATCGGGTTTTGATTAATTAATTGATTGGATCAATTAATTAGAGTTCGGACTTATGTTTATTTAATTGGATTAAATAAACTTATGTGCTTCAATTGGATTGAGATTAATTGGATTAATTAATTCCCAATGGACTTTATTTGGACTTAATTTAATTATATTAAATAAAAGTCCAAGACTAGTACTCCTAGTCCATAAATTCAATTTATAGCAAGTGAAGGAAGAATTAAAATCTTCCACATGTGAGGCACATGTGACCAGCCTTTATATGGTTTGGTGGGTGGTTTTACTTGTTATGATGATGCATGGTTATGTAGATAATGGTGTGTGTATGTAGGTTACTTTGGAAGTTAACCATAGAAGTTGAATTTTTAATTCAACAACTCTACATACACAAAATCATTCACATAACTTGCATGGCTTTGGCTTGCACGAATTTTTCCATAAAAGAACTCTCCTTTTTGTGTTCATACCTTTTGCAAAGTATTGAACTAAAACATTCCAAAAGGCACTAAACAATAGTGTTGTTTTGGAAGTGTTTCTTCTTCTTTTCTCTACTTCTATCTAGCAATATATTAGAGATCTATTCTATAGTGTGGTGTGGACAAATTAGAGGAGTTCTATGTTGAATTCTCAAGTGAACGGAAGGAGAAACGGAAAGGAAACAACGCACGTACCGGTTATACGTGTAGTAAACAAAAAGGTAAGTTTTCTTTATATTTTCATGTATCTTTTTGTTTTCTTCCTTTAGCCACATGTCCAACATCTTCTCCTTCTTTATTTATGCTATGACAAACACCAAACGCCCTGGAACTGCAAAGGGAACAGCCCTTTGAACCCGTTTTATATTATGTTTTAGTTAACATTTTTACGCTTCCGTTGCGTTCCCGGGCCGTACCCGATTCTTTCATAGCTTCCAGCATCATGTGAATAATATCTAGTCTCAATATGAACATATATTCAGGCTTAATGGTAAGGTGATGGCTTGGTAAGGTCTCAAGCGGGATACCACGACGGACCATGAAAGTTGAATGTATGGTAACTTTCGTAGTTGCTCCGGAGAGTGGTTTGGATGAAAAACCACATCCAACGGTTGGGTGTGGTGCCTAGCACGGCAAAGCCAGTAGTTACCTTGGAGGATAACAACATGGCTATAGCACAAGCTAAAGGACCGAGATCTCCTCACGGATCCAGGAAAATTCTTAGACAGGACTATTTGCTCAGAGCAATGGTATAAAGAGGTGATGTGCGGTTGGACCGCATCATCTTGGCAGAGATAAGGTAGACCCGTGAGACTGAGCCGGATATCGCAGATTACTCATGCTCAGATAAGTCTGAGCGACATGGGTGATTGGTTTTAGGTCAAGTGGGAGATTGTTAGAATAGGTGACCAGAAAGCCAATTGGATTGGCGGTTTTGGGTACTATTTAGCAACCTTTATTAAAGTAATATTGACTTGATGAATATAGTAAGTATTCATTCGTGGCGCTATTTGTTTATTGTGCTTACTGATTAAGTTAAACGATATTTTAACATCACAACAGATGCCCACAGACCAATTGGATAACCGATGTAGTTGGACTGCGCATTGGATGGCAGCTATAAAACCAACTTTTGAGGGTTGGTCTGAAACTTTCCAAGTCAAGAACCTCGAAACAGGGCATCGAGGGTCCTATAGAGACTTGCACTAAGGATTGCATTCATTGGATGAGTGTTGTGTTTCATCGGCGATAGACGTTGGACGTCTATGCAATATTAGTGGGTTAGTTGACAAGGGTGTCAGCTGATAGAACTGACTCGCGGAAATCGTCATATGGAAGTCTTGGAGGCTTGGTCGGTATGACTGGAATTCCCCGGCTCCAGATAGTACAAGATTAGTCTTCTGACTTGAGGAATCATTGCCGCCACATGCATATGAAGGCTGTATCTAGGGTTTGGCTAGAGATGTCCGTATCTGGGATACGTTCATCATAAGCCTTATACAGTGCCGTCGGAATATGTATTGAAGACGGTAAATTCCAAGATAGGATCCGCCACCTGTCAGAATACGACAATCGAGTCTCCTATGCGCTCTGAGACGGTTTAAGCTCTCTAAGTCTGTGGCCACAGAGATTGGTCGAGTAGGGAATGGTTTCCTATGTTGATCAATGGCGCAGACGAGTCTCGAGTTATTGAGCATAGTTGTCTAGTCCATGATGGGAACCGATGCCCAATGCCGTGCCCTAGACCTAGACAGGGAGACGGATGATGGATGGACTGTACTCGTATGGTACTCGAAGCGGCCTAAATATTCACGCCAACATTCACCTAGTCTTTAGTGCCATGGACTGTTGCTAGACGGCCACCCATGGTGACGGGCGTTTTTCGATTAATGGTTAATTGAAAAATAGTTAATTAAGTTGGATTTAATTGACCAATTGTGTTGGACATAAGCCCAAGCCTAGCTGAGGGTGAACCTAAAGAGTCACACATAAATCACTATGGCATTGGCAGAATTAATTTGGAATTAATTCTAGAAGAAGTGAATTAATTCAAGGAGAAAAATAAATGATTGGATCATTTATTGGGAAATCCATTTGATGGATGGTACAAGAATTAATTAATTGGATTAGTTAATTTTTGGACTTAGAACCTTTAAATTAATTGGATTAATTTATTGGGTTTGGATTAATTAATGGATTGGATCAATTAATTAGAGTTCGGACTTATGTTTACTTAATTTGATTTAATAAACTTATGGGCTTCAATTGGATTGAGATTAATTGGATTAATTAATGGCCAATGGACTTTGTTTGGACTTAATTTAATTAGATTAAATAAAAGTCCAAGACCTAGTAGTCCTAGTCCATGGAAAATAAAATTTATGGCAAGTGAAGGAGGAATTAAAACCCTCCACATGTGAGGTACATGTGACCAGCCTTTATGTGGTTTGGTGGGTGGTTTTATTTGCTATAATGGTGCATGGTTATGTAGAGAGTGGTGAGTGTATGTAGGTTGTTTTGGAAGTTAACTATAGAAGTTGAATTTTGAATTCAACAACTCTACATACACAAAACCATTCACATAACACGTATGGCCTTGTCTTGCACGAATTTTTTCATCAAAATACTCTCCAAAATTCTCTGAAAAACTCTCCTTTTTGTGTTCATACTTTTTGGAAAGGTTGAAGTTAAAAACATTCCCAAAGGTACTAAACAATAGTGTTGTTTTGGAAGTGTTTCTTCTTCTTTTCTCTACTTCTATCTAGCAATAGATGAGGGGATACACACTTCCATAGTGTGGTGTGGACAAATTAGAGGGATTCTGTTGGATCCTCAAGTGAACGGAAGGGGAAACGGGAAGGGAACAATGCTAGAAACCGGTTCTACGTGTAGTGGTCAAAGGTTGGTTTTCTTTACGTTTTCCATGTATCCTTTGTTCATATACTTTTAGCCACATGTCCAGCATTCTTCTCCTCTTCATTTTATGCTTTGACAAACACCGAACACCCGGGAACTTCAAAGGGAACACCCCTTTGAACCCGTTTTAAATTATGCTTTAAATTTCACGTTTTTATGCTTCCGTTGCGTTCCCGAGCCATAGCCGATTCTTTCAGGAAGTCCGTATACGCCATTGAATACACCCATCTCCCAAGATGTCATGGTCATGGAGGGCAAGGGATTGCTGAATTGGCTTGAAGGATCCAAGAAGGTCCCACACGGTCCGACAAGTTCTGCCGATTCCATAATAACTATGGGCATACTACGAATGGAAGTTGGCATCCCAAGAATGAGATAGAGCAACTGGTGTAGGATAGATATCTCCAATAGTTCATATGCCGGGAGAAAGCTCATGGCACATGTCCCTATAATAAGAAAGAATCGCACAAAGGAAAAGATCCCATTGTGCTGAAAAAGGATGTCGAAAAATATGGAAAAACGGACAGCAGCGGCAGTGGTTGGCTGCTGCCCCTGCCGGCTAGTCACTGGCTGGCAGGCGTGCTGTCGGGCGCACGTGGGCTCACGCCTGCATGCAGGCCTGGCCGGCGTGCTTGTCAGCGTGTGTGCTGGCAAGGGCGGCCGCGCTATTCGCACGCATGCCGCTGCCGGCCGAGGCCAGCACGGCTGGCCGACAGGCACAACTGCTGACCCATTTTTCGACGTTTTTCTGAAAAATTTGATTTTCTAAGTTTTCTGCATATTATTCTTAAAATGTATTAATTTTGCACATTTGATTTTGGAATTTTTGGATTATTCCTTGGATCAAATTTGATTAATTAATTTTAGATTAATACATGCATTGGATGCATTGTGTATAATGTCCATTGAATTTGAAATTTGGATTTTTTGCATATTATTTATATACTTTTGATTTGTGATGTTCGACATGACTTGGATATTTTGAATATCCATGGTTTAAGCATGATTATTTGGAATAATTGTGTTATGTGCGTTGATGGAATCAACATGGGATGATCATAAGAGCCCTAGACTTTGTGCATCATCCCGGGAAATTGCGCGAATGCGGAAGCGCGATATAAAATAAACGTACAAAAATTAAAGCATGCTTTTAATTTAAAAGAACACGCTCAAGGGGTGTACCCTTGAGGTTCCCAGGCGTTTGGTGTATCTCATGATCATATAACATGTAAAGAAATCATGGAGGCCATAGAGTTGAAAAATAAAGAGGGACGAAAAATAAAACGAGACCTACCCGTTGTCGTTTTCGTCTTCAACGGCTACACGCGTTGTTCCCCGTTTTGCACCGAGATCTCGTTCTTGAGACCCTCCAAATCGTGACACACGATCCACCCACGTATCTTGCACGTCGTGCTAGCAACGAACAAGTATTTTTGGAGAAGATAGATCACTCACACGTTATGAATTAACGGGACTAATCTTCCTTAGTTCTAATGTTCCAAGAACAAAAGAACAAGAAATAATTTTCTTGGAGAGTGAGAGAGAGAGGGGCGGACGAGATGTAGGAGGGGGAAGAGTGTGTGTTGTGTGTGTGATTTCAAGAATCATCATCCTTCAATTGTTGGAGGCTAGAGGTTTATATAGAGGAGGAGTTTAATCCTCTTTAAACTCCAACTCTAAGAACTCTAATTTGACTAGGATTTGACCTAGTCAAAGTCCTAGTCAAACTAGTGTTTGACCTAGTCAAACCAATCCTAGCCTTCCATCTCAACCGTTGATTTAATTTAATGGAATATTTAAATTCCGTTATATATTCCAAAAGGCCAAATAAATATAATAAATAATATTAATATTTATTCTAGGCCCATTAAATCAATCCCTTTAATAAATCAAATTTATTAATTTAATTCCCTTTATCAAATAGAAGGAATTAATTTCTCCAAGAAAATATAGGAGCCGATTAAATCTAATTTACTCATTCCTTTACTCCAATATTTAATTCCAAATTAAATACTTAAGTGTGTGTGGATAGTGTGTGACTCTTTAGGTTCACCTTTCAGCTAGACTTGGTCGGATTCCTAGAATCCGCCCGTTACCATGGGTGGCCATCTAGCAACGGTCCATGGCACTAGAGACTAGGTGAAATAATCGGGGATGAACATTTAGGCTCTGACAGTACATTTGTCCTTCTGTCTTCGGTCTCATCACTTAGAGTCTAGGGCACGGAAAAAAATGCAGGTACCCATTTTGGACCTAAGTGTCGGTCTGTCTTTACTAAACGCCGCAAGGGAAACCTTCCCTTCTGTTCAGTTACTGTGGCCACAGATTTCAGGGACAAGACACAGAGCATACATGAGACTCAACTGTCAATATCTTTTGACAGGAGACAGATCCTTTCTTGAAAACAACTGTCATTCTGTACACCCGAGCTGCACTAGACATGGCTTATGACTACTCAAGACTATTTTGGCAATCTCTCACCATATCTAAGATACAAACCTGATGCACAGGTAAACTCAGCAGTTCCTCAAGTCAAAGGACTTGACCTGTACCGTTTGAACCGGGAGTACGTCATACCTTGCAGACCATACTCAAGGTCCTCCGTAAGACGGTTCCCGCGAGTCACCTCAGTCAGCTGCTTCCTAGCATGCTGACCCACTTACACTGCTTAGACGACCTTCGTCACCCATCGATGAAATACGACAGCAGATGCTTAGTGCAAGTCTCAAAGGGAATCCCGGTACCCATTTTCGGGATTCCTTGACTTGGAGATTTCTGGACTGATTCGGTAAGACTGATTTCATGGACCTACCTCCAAGCGTAGTCCCAATCCCCAAAATCGATTCTCAGTCCGTGGGCTTTGTTTGCGTAGTGAACAGATATGTAAAAGCAGATATAAGTGAACGTAAACAAAGTATTGCCATATGAACTTTTCACTTCTTTATTCATATATGTTTTATCAAACACCTAAAATTGTCTAGACATAGGTTACATATTCCTGCCAAAATTGGCTTACATGGTCACCTATTCTAACATGAATGTATGATTATTTACATTTTTGTTGGGTGGGGCCTGCGTGCCTCTTGGTTTGGGACTATCATCTCCCGTATTTCAGCCTCATGATATTAAGGCATGTTTTTTATTTCCCAAATGTATTACTTTCAGTTGTAATAAGAGTAGGTAGTTTTTGGTGGGATTTTTAATTTTGACAAGCCCATGGAGTCGGAGACCCAAGGAGGAACATCAACGCGTGAAACAAGAGTATCACAAGGCCCATTGGAATGATAATTGGTATATTGCTTTGTAATAATTTGAGATCACCCTAGACAGACCATAGACTCACTGCGGGCTCAGTGGGTCGCATAGGTTGGGT
This sequence comes from Sesamum alatum, assembly GCA_034509735.1. Taxonomy (NCBI): domain Eukaryota; kingdom Viridiplantae; phylum Streptophyta; class Magnoliopsida; order Lamiales; family Pedaliaceae; genus Sesamum; species Sesamum alatum. Next base: position 19,045,659 of record JACGWO010000007.1, on the reverse strand, counting down.
TTTTGATCATCCTAATAGGGGTATGCTATGTTTTCTACATGCGGCGTATTTATTTAATTGCTTTAGATATTGGATATTTATGCATGCTAAAACACCTTAATGTGATGAGGTCTCGGTCGTACTTTAAGCTCTCATTTGGTTGGACCAAATTAAATATTGGGCCCAGAACGGACATAGATCAAAATGGTATTTTGATATGTCCGAGCCTTCCATCCACAACAATGTGGTGAGGAAGCTACCACTACCCAAGTGTGGTCTCACGAGTCGTGGCACACATGGACTAAGGGGAAAGCTGCACCATTGTTGTGAACAAAGAGACTGCACTCGTTGTTTCCCTGTCTCACGAGTCGTGGGGGGCGACAGTTTGAGGCATGATTTGGTTGATGGGTCGGGCCCAACACTGAGTAACATGGTTCGCTTGGAGTCCTCGGAACCATGCGCATAGGTGAGGCAAAATATCTTGGGAATCTCATGGGATGAGAATGATATTGGATATCTTGCATGAGGTCTTCTTTGAAAGAATCGGGTACGCCCGAGAACGCAACGGAAGCGTAAAAACATGAATTTAAAGCATAATATAAAACGGGTTCAAAGGGGTGTTCCCTTTGAAGTTCCCGGACGTTCGTATTTACGTAGAACGACTTCTAATGTTGTTCCTTTATCATTTCTCCTTGTATGTCCACTTGAGAGCTCAAAGTAGAACTCCTCTAATTTGTCCACACCACACCATGGAAGAGTTCTCTAAACTATTGCTAAATAGTAGTAGAGAAGAAGAAGAAGAAGAAGAAACAAACAACTCCAAATGAACACTATTGATTAGTGTTTTTTGGAATGTTTTAGTTCAAACCTTTCCAAAATGTATGAACAGAAAAAGGAGAATTTTTTCAGAGTTTTTGGAGAGTTTTTTGATGGAAAATTTCGTGCAAGACCAAGCCATACAAGTTATGTGAATGGTTTTGTGTATGTAGAGTTGTTGAATTCAAAATTCAACTTCTATAGTTAACTTCCAAAGCAACCTACATACACTCACCACTCTTTACATAATCATGCACCATTATAGCAAATAAAACCATCCACCAAACCATATAAAGGCTGGTCACATGTGCCTCACATGTGGAGGATTTTAATTCTTTCTTTACTAGCTATAAATTCAATTTTTTCATGGACTAGGACTACAAGTCTTGGACTTTTATTTAATAAAATTAAATTAAGTCCAAAAAAAGTCCATTAGGCATTAATTAATCCAATTAATCTCAATCCAATTGAAACCCATAAGTTTATTTAATTCAATTAAATAAACATAAGTCCAAACTCTAATTAATCGATCCAATCAATTAATTAATCCAAACCTGATAAATTAATCCAATTAATATAAAGGTTCTAAGTCCAAAAATTAACTAATCCAATTAATTAAATCTTGGACCATCCATCAAATAGATCTCCCAATAAATGATCCAATCATTTATTTTTCTCCTTGAATTAATTTAATCCAATTAAATTAATTCGCTTCTTCTAAAATTAATTCCAAATTAATTCTACCAACTCCATAGTGATTTGTGTGTTACTCTTTAGGTTCACCCTCAGCTAGACTTGGGCTTGTGTCCAACACAATTGGTCAATTAAATCCAATTTAATTAATGACTTTCCAATTAACCATTAACCGGAAAAACGCCCGTCACCATGGGTGGCCGTCTAGCAACGGTCCATGGCACTAGAGACTAGGTGAATGTTGGCGTGAACGTTTAGGCTCCCGAGTTTCATACGAGTACAGTCCTTCCATCATCCGTCTCCCGGTCTAAGTCTAGGGCATGGAATTGGTGCGTCGGTTCCCATCCTGACTAAACAACTATGCTCAATAACTCGAGACACGTCTGCTCTATTGATCGACTTAGGAAACTATTCCCCACTCGACCAATCGTTGTGGCCACAGATTTAAAGAGCTTAAACCTAGTCTTGACTTGGTTCACGGCCTATCTTTAGTAAAAGGAATGTGCAGCTCACGTACCTGTAACTCTTAGATACTAGTTCAAATAGAACTCCTAGCTCATATAGGATAGGTAGACCAGCTATTCTCTTTTTCTCTTCTATTATTGGTCTTTTAGGAGCTTCATAGAGTCTTAAAAATTCAAAACTGGGATTGGCAAAATCCACACGACCCCTCCTAATTTGTACCCTCCTTTCACAAGAAGGTAGCCGTAGGGAAACCTGCAGCTGATGCACGTCTATCCAAAGGGTGCCGAGGAGCGTAAGGGTAGTTAAAGACTCCCATCCCTACCAGGCCTTCTCCCAGAGAGTACGCAAGCAATCCAGTGATAAAGCAGGAAGCAAGTGCCAATAGGTGACCAGAAAGCTAAATAGGTTTGGCGATTCGTAACCTATTATACAACTCGATGTAAATGTAATATTATTATATGATGAATAAAATGAGTATTTGTCACTTCTGGTGTTTACTTTGTTGCGCTCATTTCACATTTGTTAAAACGGTGTTTAACTTATATCGCAACAAAGCCCATAGACCATGGATAACAACTCGTGCAGTTGGGCCACGCATTGGATCGTGGTCATGAAACCAACTAATTAAGAGTTGGGTCTGAAACGTTCCAAGTCGAGGACCTCGAGAAAGGGCATCGAGAGTCCTATTGAGACTTGCGTCAAGAGTCGTGTTCACTGGATGAGTGGCATGTTTCATCGGCGACAGGCGTGGGATGCCTACACGATCTTGATGGGTTGGTCGACTCGGGTCAAGCCGACTGGACTGACTCGCGGGGATCATCATATGGAAGCCTTGGAGGCATGGTCGGTATGATTGGTTTTCCCCGGTTCTGATAGTACGGGAGTAATCCTCAGACTTGAGGAATCATGGCAGTCGCGTGCACAGGACGGTTGTATCTTGGATCTAGCGAGAGGTGATCATTCTGTAAGATGATCATCATAAGCCTTGTCCAGTACAGTCGGAATGTGTAACGAGGACGGTGGATTCCAAGAAGAGGATCCGTCCCGTTTCAGTATGTCACAGAGGTATCTCCTATGCACTTGGAGACACGTTCATGCTGTTTGAAGCTGTGGCCACAATGGTTGGTCGAACAGGGAATGGTATCCTGTGTCGACGCAATGAAGCATACGTAGTCTCGAGTATTAAGCATAGATGCCTAGTCAAGGATGGGAACCGACGCCCAATTCCATACCCTAGACTAAGGCCGGGAGACGGTAGACAGAAGGATCGTACCCGTACGAAATCGGCGCCTAAATGTTCACACCAATTCACCTAGTCTCTAGTGCCATGGACCGTTGCTAGACGGCCACCCATGGTAACGGGCCCTTGTGGGACACGGGCCCAAGGCTAGCTGAGGGTGAACCTAAAGGGTCACACACAAATCACCGAGGAGGTTGAGAGATCGACTTGGAGTCAATCTCGAACGATAAATAAGTAATTTGATTACTTAAGGGAAAGTCCATTGGATGGATGGGGCCGATATTGTATCAGGCTTTCATTTAATCGGTAAATTGGATTTTCGATTAAATATGGAAAGTTGAGACGTTGGATCTTTTAATTGGATTATAAGATCAACGAGAATAATTTAAATGGACATTAAATTGGATTTAATGTTGGGTTCGTCATAATTAGATTATGATAAAACCCGGTCCGTTAAATTTTACTCGAGACGAGAAATAATTCCTAATTTGGAATAGGAGGAAGTTGGACTTCTTCGCTTATTTAAACATGGCCGACATGCTCCCTTGGAGGAAGCAAAATCAGCCATGTTTCATGCTAGGTGGTATGTTGACTTATCGCTTTTGGAAAGAGACAAATCAACTCCAATCAAGCTCTTTCCTTTTGGTATGATTTGATCATACCATAAATTTTGGTAGGCTTGATTGAAGAATTGATGGTGATTGATTGGAATGAATCTAGATATCCTTGGATGAACCTAGACACATTCCAATAAGCACATTAATTTTGTATATATATTAGAATATACAACACCAAGCACCAGTGATTCATTATTCATCTTTTTCTAGGAAAAAGAGAAGACAAAAAAAATCCCTCTCCTCTCTCTCAACTCTCGGCCTCTCTCCCTCTCTCACACTTGTGTTCTTCACTTGATTTTGAATTAAGAAGAAGAACAAAGTAAGTTTAAGAGAACACTAATTCATAGTGTTCTTCTCTTAAATCGAATCCTTCTTAAACTCGTTCTTTTGTAGCAAGAAGAACGTGTGTTTCTTCCGGTGTGGTGTGGATCACCTTTGGAGAATCCATACGTTTGGATTTCATGAGCATTCCGGAGAAGGAACAACGCAAGTAGACGGGAGCATACGCTAAACAATCGAAGGTAAAAGTCTCCTTACGCTTTGATTGATTTATTGTATATATCTATGCCCTATTTGTTTAAATATATGTTTCCAATATTTACAATTCCTACATCGAACGCCCGGTTGAGCACCCAAGGGTACACCCCTGGGATTCGTTTATTTAAATTTGATTTAAATTTGTTAGAATAGGTGACCAGAAGCCAATAGGTTTGGCGATTTGTAACCTATCTGACAACTTGATGTAAATGTAATATTATTATGTGATGAATAAGATGAGTATTCGTCACCAATGGTACCTTCTTTGTTGCAATCATCTTACATTTGTTAAAACGGTGTTTAACTTATATCGCAACAAAGCCCACAGACCATGGATGACAACTCGTGCAGTTGGGCCACGCATTGGATGGTCGTCATGAAACCAACTAATTAAGAGTTGGGTCTAAAACGTTCCAAGTTGAGGACTTCGAGACAGGGCATCGAGAGTCCTATTGAGACTTGCATCAAGAGTCGTGTTCATTGGATGAGTGTCGTGTTTCATCGGCGACAGGCGTGGGACGCCTACACGATCTTGATGGGTTGGTTGACTGGGGTCGAGCCGACTGGACTAACTCGCGGGGATCATCATATGGAAGCCTTGGAGGCTTGGTCGGTATGATTGGTTTTCCCTGGTTCTGATAGTACGGGAGTAATCCTCAGACTTAAGGAATCATGGCAGTCGCGTGCACAGGACGGCTGTATCTTGGATCTGGCGAGAGGTAATCATTCTGTAAGATGATTATCATAAGCCTTGTCCAGTGCAGTCGGAATCTGTAGCGAGGACGGTGGATTCCAAGAAGAGGATCCGTCCCCTGTCAGTATGTGACAAAGGTATCTCCTATGCACTCGGAGACACGTTCATGCTGTTTGAAGCTGTGGCCACAGTGGTTGGTCGAACAGGGAATGGTTTCCTTTGTCGACGCAATGAAGCATACGTGCTCTCGAGTATTAAGCATAGATGCCTAGTCAAGGATGGGAACCGACGCCCAATTCCATACCCGAGACTAAGGCCGGGAGATGGTAGACGGAAGGATCGTACCCGTACGGAATGGGCGCCTAAATGTTCACGCCAATTCACCTAGTCTCTAGTGCCATGGACCGTTGCTAGACGGCCACCCATGGTAACGGGCCCTTGTGGGACACGGGCCCAAGTCTAGCTGAGGGTGAACCTAAAGGGTCACACACAAATCACCGAGGAGGTTGAGAGATCAACTTGGAGTCAATCTCGAAGGATAAAAATAAGTAATTGGATTACTTAAGGGAAAGTCTATTGGATGGACGGGCCGATATTGTATCGGGCTTTCGTTTAATCGGTAAATTAGATTTTCGATTAAATATGAAAAGTTGAGACATTGAGAAGTTGGATCTTTTAATTGGATTAAAAGATCAACGGGAATAATTTAAATGGACATTAAATTGGATTTAATGTTTGATTCGTCGTAATTGGATTACGATAAAACCCGGTCCGTTAAATTATACCTGAGAGGAGAAATAATTCCTATTTTGGAATAGGAGGAAGTTGGACTTCTTCCCTTAATTAAACATGGCCGACATGCTCCCTTGGAGGAAGTAAAATCAGCCATGTTTCATGCTAGGTGGTATGTTGACTTATCTCTTTTGGAAAGAGACAAATCAACTCCAATCAAGCTCTTCACTTTTGGTATGATTTGATCATACCATAAATTTAGGCTTGATTGAAGAATTGATGGTGATTGATTGGAATGAATCTAGACATCCTTGGATGAACCTAGACACATTCCAATAATCACATTAATTATGTATATATATTAGAATATACAACACAAAGCATAAGTGATTCATTATTCATCCTTTTCTAGGAAAAAGAGAAGACAAAAATCCTCTCCTCTCTCTCAATTTTGAATCAAGAAGAAGAACAAAGTAAGTTTAAGAGAACACTAATTCATAGTGTTCTTCTCTTAAACCGATTCCTTCTAAACCCGTTCTTTTCTAGCAAGAAGAACGTGTGTTTCTTCCGGTGTGGTGTGGATCACCTTTGGAGAATCCATACGTTTGGATTTCGTGAGCATTCCGGAGAAGGAACAACGCAAGTAGGCGGGAGCATACGCTAAACAATCAAAGGTAACGGTTTATTACGCTTTGGTTGATTTCATTTGTATATCTATGCCCAATGCGCTTAAATATATGTTTTAATATTTACACATCCTACATCGAACGCCTGGTTGAGCACCCAAGGGTACACCCCTTGGGATTCGCGTATTTTGAATTTGATTTAAATTTACGCACAATTTCTCGCTTCCTCGCTTCCGCTCGCGCTCCCGAGCGGATCCGCTTATCCTTCAAGTGGTATCAGAGCCCGGTTCGATGTAAGGGGCATAGATCTATGTGTTTGGCATGATCTACATGCTTTTAAATGGCTTTATTGGCATATTAGATTACATAAATATATGAATAATATGATGATTCAATTTTTTGGATTTAATGGACTTTTGGCATGCTTAATTTTGTTAGATTGGATCTAAAATTGCATGTTTATTTTCAGAATAATATTAATGTTATTGTACTGAAACAGTTTTGAAAAACAAAAAAAAAAAAAAAATTTGGGATCGGTCGGCAGCCGGCCGCGACCAGCGCGCGTGCGCGCTGTCCTGTGCGCGCGGGCGGCCGGCCAGCCCAACGGCTGGGCCGTTTTTTCGACTTTTTTTCGAAAAATTCGATTTTCTGAATTTTCTGCACAATATTCTGAAAATATGTTAATTTGCATTTTTGATTTTGGGATAATTGGATTATTCCTTGAATTAAATTTGCTTAATTAATTTGGGATTAATACATGCATTGGATGCATTGTTTAAAATGTCCATTAAATTAAAAATTTGAATTTTGCATATTATTTGTATATTTATGCTTTTGTGATGTTGGACATCACTTGGGTATTTGGAATATCCATTGGTTATTTATGCATGATTATTTGGAATAATTATGTTATGTGAGTTGATGGAATCAACGTGGGATGATCACAAGAGCCCTAGACCTTATGTATGGATGAATGCATGATCATTTATTTTTTGTTGGGTGGGGCCTGCGTGCCTCTTGTTTTTGGGACTATCATCTCTCGTATTTTCTGCCTCATGATGTTAAGGCTTGTTTTCTTTATTACCGATGTATTGCTTTCAGTTGTAATGAAAGTAGATAGGATTGGTGAGGTTTAAATTTTAACAAGCAATTGGAGTCGGAGACCCCAAGGATGAGCATCAAGGCATGAAACAAGAAGCACTTCAAGGCCCATTGGAATGACAATGGGTTTATTATTATTGTAATAATTTAGGACCACCCTAGGCAGACCATAGACTCACTGCGGGCTCAGTGGGTCGCATAGGTTGGGCTTGTGATCATCCTAAACAGGGGTATGCTATGTTTTCTGCATGCGGCTTATTTATTTATCGCTTTAAATATTGGATATTTATGCATGCTAAAATACAATAATGTGATGAGGTCTCGGTCATACACAAACTCTCATTTGGTTGGACCAAATTAAATATTAGGCCCAGAATGGACTTGGATCAAAATGGTATTTTGGTCTGTCCGAGCCTTCCATCCACAACAATGTGGTGAGGAAGCTACCACTACCCAAGTGTAGTCTCACGAGTCGTGGCACACTTGGACTAGGGGAAAGCTGCACTATTGTTGTGAACAAAAAGACTGCCCTCGCTGTTTCCCTGTCTCACGAGTCGTGGGGGGCGACAGGTTGAGGCATGATTTGGTTGATGGGTCGGGCCCAACACTGAGTAACATGGTTCGCTTGGAGTCCTCGAGACCATGTTAATAGGTGAGGCAAAATATCTTGGGAATCTCATTGGATGAGAATGATATTGGATATCTCCCACAAGGTCTTCTTCATGTGAATCGTAAAAGCGGGGCATGAAGATTACGCTTGTGGATCCCAAGCCCACTAGGAAATGGTTTCCCGAAACTCCGCTTGAGAGTGGCGGACTTTTGTATAAATAGTGGGAGGGTTAAAGACTAAAAGACCAAGTCTTTAACTTGAACAATAATATTACCATCATCTGCTAATTTCTGCTTTACTTTTTTTAATAATGTAGATATGTCTAAGAACTCGTTAACCATGATTCTTGAGACTAACAAATTCAACGGAACGAACTACTCGGACTGGCTGAGAAACCTGAGGATTGTCCTCGATTTTGAGAACCAAGGCTACGTCTTGGACGAGCCGCCACCAAGCGACTTACCGGAGGGGTCCACGCCTGAAGAACGTTTGACGTTCGAGAAGTGGCATGAGGACAACCGGCAAGTACGCAGTATCATACTGGCTTCGATGTCTAACGACATCCAGAAGCAGTATGCGAGGCTGGACAACGTCTCCGCCATAATGCTCCGCATAAACGAGGGTTATGCGGTTCCGGATAGCCATATTAGATATGCCGCCACAAAAGCATTCTTAGGCACCAAGCTTGCTGAAGGAGCGTTTGTACAAAGTCATGGGGTCAAGATGCTCTCCCTAGTGGAGAAACTCGAGGACCTTAAAGCTGGGCTTAATAATGACACGTACATTGACGTGATCCTCCAGTCGCTTCCTCCATCCTATTACCCATTTGTTGTAAATTACAACATGAACGGACTTGAGAAGTTTATTCATGAGTTGATCAACATGCTGGTCCAATACGAGGCAACGACCCACAAGTCGGCGTAGGCGATATTGATAGGAGAGGCTTCGACCTCCTAGGCGAATGGCAAGAGGGCCGGACGCTGGAAGAGGAAGAAGGGCAAAGGGAAGACGGTTGTGGCCCCTGTTCACGCTCCTGGCGTCCCTGTTGCTCCGGTTGGACCGAGCAAAGGGAAAGGGACGGCTCGTGGTTCTCAACGGTCCAAGGCAAATCATGTCTGCATACATTGCCAAGGGAAAGGGCATTGGAAGAGGGAGTGCCCACAACTCCTCTCCAACCCAGGTGTGTTTGTGGTTGAAGTTAATATGATTACTAATTCTGCTTCATGGGTATTGGATACCGGATGTGGTGCTCACATCTGCAATGATTTGTAGGCACTGCAAAGAAGCAGAAGGCTAACCAAGGATGAGTTGATCCTGAGGCTAGGCGATGGCAAGGCCGTTGCTGCGGAGGCCGTAGGATCACTAGAGTTAGCCATTAGTAGTCATGTTAGGATTGTACTGAACGACTGTTTCTATGTACCTAGTATGATTAAAAATATTTTTTCCATCCCAGTCCTTGATAAGGAGGGATATGAATTTACCATCAATAAAAACGGTTTTTTCATTATCAAAGATGGTATTTCTCATCTGCTTGGTACATTGGTCAGCGGTCTGTACATACTTCAACAGTCTAATTGGATTATGACTGCAGAACAAAATCGAAAACATGATGATCAAAATAACGCACAGATATGGCATGCGAGGTTAGGTCATATCTCTAAAGATAGGATAAGAAGGTTGGTGGACTCAAAGAGTCTAGAAATAGACGATTTGGACAACCTACCGACTTGCGAATCCTGTCTGAAGGGAAAGATGGCCAAGAAACCCTTTGTTGGACAAAGTACGCTAGCCAGTGGTCTGTTGGATTTGATCCATACAGATGTCTGTGGTCCACTAAATACTCAGGCTAGAGGTGGATACTCGTACTTCATAACTTTTACCGATGATCACTCACGGTATGGTTATGTTTACCTGATGAGGTACAAGTCTGAAGCCTTTGGAAGGTTTAAGGAATACAGACTTGAAGTAGAGAACCAAACCGGTCGAAAGATCAAAGCCCTTCTGTCTGACCGAGGTGGAGAGTATTTGAGTGGTGAGTTTACTAATTATTTAAAAGAGAATGGGATTCTCTCTCAGTGGACCCCTCCTGGAACACCGCAGCTTAGTGGTGTGTCTGAAAGGAGGAATCGGACCTTGTTGGACATGGTCCAATCCATGATGAGTTTTACCGAACTACCCCTTTCCTTCTGGGGATATGCCCTTGAGACGGCGGCCAAAGTTTTGAACTTAGCGCCATCTAAGACGGTATCCCAGACGCCATATGAGATATGGCATGGCAAGCCTGCCTCTTACAAATACTTGAAAGTGTGGGGTTGCCCCGCATATGTCAAGAGATTAGTGGGAGATAAACTGGACTCAAGGTCTAGTTTATGCAGGTTCATCGGCTATCCGAAAGAAACTGTGGGGTATTATTTCTATGATCCCTCCGAGCAAAAGGTTTTTGTCTCGCGAAACGCAGTGTTCTTGGAAAAAGGTTTTTCATCGGATAGTCGACGCGATGAGGTACTCCTTGAGGAATCAAGTCAGGCACCCCAAGAGGCGGCAGTGACATCTGAGCCAGAAGTTCCCATTGATATTGTTCCAGTCCTCCGTAGGTCGGCCAGAGTATCCCATGCACCTGATAGGTATGGATTTCTGGGCCTGATCGGTCAGTTGGATAATAATCCAAAGACGTACGGAAAAGCGATGTCGGACATCGATTCAGACAAGTGGCTTGAGGCCATGAAATCCGAGATGGACTCGATGGGTACAAACAAGGTTTGGACCATAGTTGACCCACCCAAAGGGGTTAAACCCGTAGGGTGTAAATGGGTCTACAAACGTAAGCTTGGAGCTGACGGGGAGGTTACAACCTTCAATGCCAGGCTTGTGGCGAAAGGTTACACTCAACGACCCGGGGTCGATTTTGAGGAAACCTACTCGCCCGTAGCAATGGCCAAGTCCATTCGGATACTGCTTGCCATAGCAGCATGGTATGACTATGAAATATGGCAGATGGATGTGAAAACGGCTTTCCTCAACGGTTTCATAGAGGAAGAGATCTATATGGATCAGCCGAAAGGTTTCAGAACTGTTGGAGAAAAGCAGAAGGTCTGCCGTCTCCAAAGGTCCATCTATGGTCTCAAACAAGCTTCTCGAAGCTGGAACATACGTTTTTGATGAAGTCATACGGGGATATGATTTCATCAAGAACAAGTCCGATCCTTGTGTGTACAAGAAGATCAGTGGGAGCTCAGTTGCTTTTCTGGTGCTTTACGTGGATGACATCTTGCTCATTGGGAATGATGCTAAGATGTTGGGTACCACTAAAGCTTGGTTGTCAACGCAATTCTCCATGAAGGATATGGGCGAGGCATCCTACATCCTTGGCATCAAGATCTACAGGGATAGATCTAAAAGGATGTTAGGGATGGTCCAGTCCTCGTACATTGAGAAAGTCTTGAAGAGATTCAAGATGGAGAACTCAAAACGAGGATTCCTTCCTATGAGGCATGGAATTAAGTTATCCAAGAAGCAGTCTCCTAAGATTGGTGAGGAGCTTAAAAGGATGTTGGACATCTCCTATGCTTCAGCCGTAGGCAGCATACAGTATGTTGTTCAATGCACTAGACCTGATGTGGCTTTCGCTTTGAGCGTAACAAGTCGATATAAATTGTGTGCCGAGGAGGCACACTAAGAGTGCAGTCAAGACTATCCTGAAGTACCTGAAAAAGGACTAAGGACATGTTCGTGATCTACGGCGGTGGAGAATTGATACTGGAAGGCTATAGCGACGCTAGCTTCCAGTCGGATGACGATGATGCCAAGTCTCAGTATGATTTTGTATTTAGACTAAATGGTGGCGTGGTTACTTGAAAGGGTTCCAAGCAAGCTACCACGGCGGACTCCACCATAAAGTTTTGAATACATAGCGGCTTTGGGAGCTGCTAAGGAGTGGTTTGGTTAATGAGCTACATCCAAGGGTTGGATGTAGTACCTCGTATTGCTAAGCCTGTAATTATCTTTTATGATAACAACGGGGTGATAGCGCTAGCAAAGGAACCGAGATCTCATCACGATCCAAGCATATTCTTAGACGCTACCATCTACTTAGAGAGATGGATAGCAGGAGTGACGTTCGGGTTGGACCGAGTTAGCTCCGCAGAAAACATAGCAGATCAACTTACTAAGCCCATGTCGCAAGTTGCCCACACTCACCATCTGAATAAGAGGTTTGAGGCCAATGGGTGATTGGCTTTAGGTCAAGTGGGAGATTGTTAGAATAGGTGACCAGAAAGCCAATAGGTTTGGCGATTTGTAACCTATCTGACAACTTGATGTAAATGTAATATTATTATGTGATGAATAAGATGAGTATTCGTTACCAATGGTACCTTCTTTGTTGCGCTCATCTTACATTTGTTAAAACGGTGTGTAACTTGTATCGCAACAGAGCCCACAGACCATGAATAACAACTCGTGCAGTTGGGCCACGCATTGGATGGTGGTCATGAAACAAACTGATTAAGAGTTCGATCTGAATCGTTCCAAGTCGAGGACCTCGAGACAGGGCATCGAGAGTCCTATTGAGACTTGCGTTAAGAGTCGTGTTCATTGGATGAGTGTCGTGTTTCATCGGCGACAAGCGTAGGACGCCTACACGATCTTGATGGGTTGGTCGACTGGGGTCGAGCCGACTGGACTGACTCGCGGGGATCATCATATGGAAGCCTTGGAGGCTTGGTCGGTATGATTGGTTTTCCCCGGTTCTGATAGTACGGGAGTAATACTCAGACTTGAGGAATCATGGCAGTCGCGTGCACAGGACGGCTGTATCTTGGATCTGGCGAGAGGTAATCATTCTGTAAGATGATTATCATAAGCCTTGTCCAGTGCAGTCGGAATGTGTAGCGAGGACGGTGGATTTCAAGAAGAGGATCCGTCCCCTGTCAGTATGTGACAGAGGTATCTCCTATGCACTCGGAGACACGTTCATGTTGTTTGAAGCTGTGGCCACAGTGGTTGGTCGAACAGGGAGTGGTTTCCTGTGTCGACGCAATGAAGCATACGTGGTCTCGAGTATTAAGCATAGATGCCTAGTCAAGGATGGGAACCGACGCCCAATTCCATACCCTAGACTAAGGCCGGGAGACGGTAGACGGAAGGATCGTACCCGTACGGAATCGGCGCCTAAATGTTCACGCCAATTCACCTAGTCTCTAGTGCCATGGACCGTTGCTAGACGGCCACCCATGGTAACGGGCCCTTGTGGGATACGGGCCCAAGTCTAGCTGAGGGTGAACCTAAACGGTCACACACAAATTACCGAGGAGGTTGAGAGATCAACTTGGAGTCAATCTCGAAGGATAAAAATAAGTAATTGGATTACTTAAGGAAAGTCCATTGGATGGACGGGCCGATATTGTATCGGGCTTTCGTTTAATCGGTAAATTGGATTTTCGATTAAATATGAAAAGTTGAGACGTTGAGACGTTGGATCTTTTAATTCGATTAAAAGATCAACGGGAATAATTTAAATGGACATTAAATTAGATTTAATGTTGGGTTCGTCGTAATTGGATTACGATAAAACCCGGTCCGTTAAATTATACCCGAGGGGAGAAATAATTCCTATTTTGGAATAGGAGGAAGTTGGACTTCTACCCTTAATTAAACATGACCGACATGCTCCCTTGGAGGAAGCAAAATCAGCCATGTTTCATGCTAGGTGGTATGTTGACTTATCTCTTTTGGAAAGAAACAAATCAACTCCAATCAAGCTCTTCCCTTTTGGTATGATTTGATCATACCATAAATTTTGGTAGGTTTGATTGAAGAATTGATGGTGATTGATTGGAATGAATCTATACATCCTTGGATGAACCTAGACACATTCCAATAATCACATTAATTATGTATATATATTAGAATATACAACACCAAGCATAAGTGATTCATTATTCATCCTTTTCTAGGAAAAGAGAAGACAAAAATCCTCTCCTCTCTCTCAATTTTCGTGCTCTCTCCCTCTCTTACACTTGTGTTCTTCACTTGATTTTGAATCAAGAAGAAGAACAAAGTAAGTTTAAGAGAACACTAATTCATAGTGTTCTTCTCTTAAACCGATTCCTTCTAAACCCGTTCTTTTCTAGCAAGAAGAACGTGTGTTTCTTCCGGTGTGGTGTGGATCACCTTTGGAGAATCCTTACGTTTGGATTTCGTGAGCATTCTGGAGAAGGAACAACGCAAGTAGCCGGGAGCATACGCTAAACAATCAAAGGTAACGGTTTATTACGCTTTGATCGATTTCATTTGTATATCTATGCCTTATGTGCTTAAATATATGTTTTAACATTTACACATCCTACATCGAACACCCGGTTGAGCACCGAAGGGTACACCCCTTGGGATTCGCGTATTTTGAATTTGATTTAAATTTACGCACAATTTCTTGCTTCCTCGCTTCCGCTCGCGCTCCCGAGCGGATCAGCTTGTCCTTCAAAATTTACGCATCATTTCACGCTTTCTCGCTTCCGCTCGCGCTCCCGGCCGGATCCGCTTGTCGATCAAGTGGTATCAGATCCCGGTTCGATGTAAGGGGCATAGATCTATGTGCTTGGCATGATCTACTTGTTTTTATGAATTTATTGGCATGTTAGATTACGTAAGTGTATCAACAATATGATGATTCAATTGTTTGAATTTGATGGACCTTTGGCATGCTTAATTTTGTTAGATTGGATCTAAAAATTGCATGCTTATTTTCAGAAGAATGTTACTGTTATTGTGCTGAAACAGTACTGAAAAACAAAAAAAAAAAAAAGAAATTTGGTTCGGACTGCAGCGGCCGCGCGCAGACAGGTGCCTGCGCGCGTGCCATGCGCGCAGACGCAGTGCACGGGCGCGCGTTGTGCGCTGCCGACTGAGGCCAGCACGCGGCACAGAGCGCGCACGCACAGGGCGCGCTGGCTTGCTGCCTACGCGAGCGCGCGCTACCCTGTGCGCGGGGGTGGCTGGCCGGCACAACGGCTGTGCCGTTTTTCGACGTTTTCCAGGAAATTTGATTTTCTGTATTTTCTGCACAATATTCTGAAAATATGTTAATTTTGCATTTTTGATTTTGGAATAATTGGATTATTCCTTTTATTAAATTTTCTTAATTAATTTGGGATTAATACATGGATTGGATGCATTGTTTAAAATGTCCATTAAATTTGAAATTTGAATTTTGCATATTATTTGTATGTTTATGCTTTTGTGATGTTGGACATCACTTGGGTATTTGGAATATCCATTGGTTTTATGAATGATTATTTGGAATAATTATGTTATGTGTGTTGATGGAATCAACATGGGATGATCACAAGAGCCTTAGACCTTTGTATGGATGAATGTATGATCATTTATTTTCTGTTGAGTGGGGCCTGCGTGCCTCTTGTTTTTGGGACTATCATCTCCCGTATTTTCAGTTGTAATAAGAGTAGATTGAAAGAAATCGGTGGATTGTCCCGGGAATTGCGCGAATGCGGAAGCGCGATAAAAATAAATATACAAAAATTAAAGCATGCTTTTAATTTAAAAGAACACGCTCAAGGGGTGTACCCTTGAGGTTCCCGGGCGTTCGGTGTATCTCCTGATCATATAACATGTAAAGAAATCATGGAGGCCATAGAGTTGAAAAATAAAGAGGGACGAAAAATTAAACGAGACCTACCCGTTGTAGTTTTCGTCTTCAACGGCTACACGCGTTGTTCCCCGTTTTGCACCGAGATCTCGTTCTTGAGACCCTCCAAATCGTGACACACGATCCACCCACTTATCTTGCATGTCGTGCTAGCAACGAAAAAGTATTTTTGGAGAGGATAGATCAATCACACGTTATGAATTAACGGGACTAATCTTCCTTAGTTCTAATGTTCCAAGAACAAAAGAACAAGAAATAATTTTCTTGGAGAGTGAGAGAGAGAGAGGGGCGGGCGAGATGTAGGAGAGGGGGAGTGTGTGTTGTGTGTGTGATTTCAAGAATCATCATCCTGCAATAGTTGGAAGCTAGAGGTATTTATTGAGGAGGAGTTTAATCCTCTTTAAACTCCAACTCTAAGAACCCTAATTTGACTAGGATTTTGACCTAGTCAAAGTCCTAATCAAAACTAGTGTTTAACCAAACAAATCCTAGCCTTCCATCTCCCCTTTCCATCTCAACCGTTGGTTTAAATTTAATGGAATATTTAAATCCCATTAAATATTCCAAAAGGCCAAATAAATATAATAAACAAATATTAATATTTATTCTAGGCCCATTAAATCAATTCCCTTAATAAATCCAATTTATTAATTTAATTTCCTTTATCAAATAGAAGGAATTAATTTCTCCAAGAAAATATAGGACCCGATTAAATCTAATTTAATCATTCCTTTACTCCAATATTTAATTCCAAATTAAATACTAAGTGTCTGTGGATAGTGTGTGACTCTTTAGGTTCACCTTTCAGCTAGACTTGGTTGGCCATGGTTGGCCATCTAGCAATGGTCCATGGCACTAGAGACTAGGTGAAATAATGGGGATGAACATTTAGGGTCTAACAGTACACTTGTCCTTCTGTCTTCGGTCTCATCACTTAGAGTCTAGGGCACGGAAAAAGCAGGTACCCATTTTGGATCTAAGTGTCGGTCTGTCCTTACTAAACGCCGCAAGGGAAACCTTTCCCTTCTGTTCAATTACTAAGGCTACAGATTTCAGGGACAAGACACAGAGCATACATGAGACTCAACTGTCAATACCTTTTGACAGGAGACAGATCCTTTCTTGGAAACTACTGTCACTCTGTACACCCGAGCTGCACTAGACATGGCTTATGACTACTCAAGAGTATTTTGGCAATCTCTCACCATATCTAAGATACAGACCTGATGTACAGGTGAACTCAGCGGTTCCTCAAGTCAAAGGACTTGGCCTGTACCGTTGGAACCGGGAATACTCGTCATACCTTGCTGACCATACTCAAGGTCCTCCTTAAGACGGTTCCCGCGAGTCACCTCAGTCAGCTGCTTCCTAGCATGCTGACCCACTAACACTGCTTAGACGACCTTTATCACCCGTCGATGAAATACGACAGCAAATGCTTAGTGCAAGTCTCAAAGGGAATCCCGGTACCCATTTTCGGGATTCCTTGACTTGGAGATTTCCGGACTGATTCGATAAGACTGATTTCATGGACCTACCTCCAAGCGTAGTCCCAGTCACCAAAATCGATTCTCAGTCCGTGGGCTTTGTTTGCGTAGTGAACAGAAATGTAAATGCAGATATAAGTGAACGTAAACAAAGTATTGCCATATGAATTTTCACTTCTTTATTCATAAATGTTTTTATCAAATACCAAAAAATTGTCTAGACATAGGTTACATATTCCTGCCAAAATTGGCTTACATGGTCACCTATTCGAACAATCTCCCACTTGACCTTTTAAAGCCAATTGCCCATATGCTTAATCCCCATCTTCTCAAGATGTTGCGTATGAGCGCTCTGCGACATAGGCTTTGTCAACGGGTCTGTTGTGTTGTCTGTCGAGTTGACTCGGTCCATCCGGACGTCACCTCTTCCTACCATTTCTCTAAGAAGATGGTAGCGTCTAAGAATGTGTTTCGAACGGTGATGAGATCTCGGTTCCTTTGCTTGCGCAATTGCTCCGTTGTTATCACAGAAGATGACAACGGGCTCGGCGATGCTAGGCACCACACCCAACTCTTGGATGTAGTTTCTCATCCAAACCGCTTCCTTAGCAGCTTCTGAAACTGCTATGTATTCAGCCTCTGTGGTGGAGTCAGCAATAGTTACTTGCTTGGAACTTTTCCAAGCTACTACTCCTCCATTGAGTTTGAATACGTACCCCGATTGAGACTTGGCATCATCGTCATCAGACTGGAAGCTAGCGTCGCTAAAATCTTCCAGAATTAGTTCTCCATTGCCATAGACTAGGAACATTTCCTTAGTCCTCCTTAGGTACTTAAGGATGCCCTTAACAGCATTCCAGTGTGCCTCTCCTGCGCAGGATTGATATCTGCTTGTTACGCTCAAAGCGTATGCAACATCAGGCCTAGTGCAGTGGACCGCATATTGGATGCTACCTACGGCAGAAGCATAGGGGATGACTTTCATCCTTTCATGTTCCTCATCAGTCTGTGGGGACTGCTTCTTGGACAACTTGATCCCATGCCTCATGGGAAGGAATCCCTGCTTGGAGTTGTCCATTCGATATCTCTTTAGGACATTCTCCATATACGAGTTTTGGGTGAGTCCTAACATCCTTTTAGATCTATCCCTGACAATCTGGATGCCTAGGATGTAGGAGGCTTCACCCAAGTCCTTCATGGAAAACTAGGTTGACAATCATGCTTTTGTGTTTCCTAACATTCTAACGTCATTACCAATGAGCGGAATGTCATCGACATAAAGCACTAGGAACACAATTGAGCTCCCATTGACCTTCTTGTATACCTAAGGGTCGGATTCATTTTTGATGAAGTCATACCCCCGTATTACTTCGTCAAAGCGAATGTTCCAACTTCGGGAGGCTTGTTTGAGGCCATAGATGGACTTCTGGAGACGACAGACTTTCTGTTCTTCTCCAGTGACCGTGAAACCCTCCGGCTGGTCCATATAGATCTCTTCTTCAACGAAACCGTTGAGGAAGGCCGTTTTCACGTCCATCTGCCATATCTCATAGTCATACCATGCTGCTATGGCGAGCAGAATCCGAATGGATTTAGCCATGGCTACTGGCGAGTAGGTATCCTCAAAATCGACCCTGGGTCATTGAGTGTATCCCTTAGCTACAAGCCTAGCCTTAAAGGTTGTGACTTCTCCATCAATGCCAAGTTTGCGCTTGTAGACCCACTTACAGCCGACTGGCTTAACACCTTTCGGTGGATCTACAAGACTCCAAACTTGATTCTCGCTCATGGAGTCCATTTCGGCTTTCATGGCCTCAAGCCATTTCCCGGAGTCGATGTCTGACATCGCTTCTCCATATGTCTTAGGATCGTTATCCAAAAGATCGGCCGTACCTAGAAAGCCATATCTCACTGGAGGTCTGGACTCTCTAGTGGACCTACGGAGAACGGGAACGTCAGTGGTGGCTGTGGGCGCTGACTGTATCGGAGCCGGCGGTTCAGGAACCGGGACTGGCTGTTCCTGAGGCTGTCCTTCATGCCTAGCATGTTGGACTTCTCGAGGTTGGTCAGCCCTTCGGCTGTTATTCCTGAATCCTCTAAGTGAGGGTTCCGTGGCCTCCTCTGGTGGCTGGATTCCATCACTTTATTCCTCAAGGATCAACTCATCAAGTTGGATATCCTCCGGGAAGCCTTGCTCCAAGAATACTGCATTTCTTGAAACAAACACCTTTTGTTCCAAGGGGTCATAAAAGTAATAACCCGCAGTTTCTTTAGGGTATCCAACGAACCTGCATAAGCTAGACCTAGATTCTAACTTATCTCCCACTAACCTCTTGACGTATGCGGGGCTATCCCACACTTTCAAGTAGTTATAGGATGCAGGCTTGCCGTGCCATATCTCATATGGCGTTTGGGTCAATGTACTAGTAGGCGCTAAATTCAACAATTTGGCCGCCGTTTCTAGTGCATAGCCCCAAAACGATAAGGGCAATTTGGTAAAACTCATCATGGACCGAACCATGTCCAACAGGGTTCGATTCTTCCTTTCAGAGACACCATTTAACTGTGGTGTTCCTAGAGGTGTCCATTCTGATATTATACCATGTTCTTTTAGATAATCTAGGAACTCCGTACTAAGGTACTCACCGCCTCGGTCCGACCGAAGGACTTTAATTTTGCAGTTGGTTTGGTTCTCCACTTCAAGTCTGAATTCTTTAAACCTCTCAAGAGCTTCAGACTTGTACCTCATCAGGTAAACATAACCATACCGCGAATGATCATCGGTGAAGGTTATGAAGTAGGAGAACCCACCTCGGGCCTGCGTCCTTAGTGGTCCACATACGTCTGTATGGACCAAGTCCAACAAACCTGTGGCAAGCCTGCTTTTTCCTACAAAGGGCTTCTTGGTCATTTTCCCTCTTAGACAGGACTCACAAGTTGGTAGATCGCTCAAGTCCCCAACCTCTAGGTTCTTTGAGTCTACCAACCTTTTCATCCCATCTTGGGATATGTGACCTAGCCTAGCGTGCCACAAACGTGCGTTCCCGTTATTATCTAATTTTTCGTTTGTGTTGTGCATTGAGGACGAAATTCGTTTGTTGCAAGATATAGAGTCCGTTATGCAATGTACCAAGTAGATGAGCAATTCCACACCTCATCAAATAAAAGCAATTTTTATTGATTCTAAACTCATAACCACTATTGTCCAACAATGGAATGGAAATTATGTTTTTAATCATACTGGGTACAAAATAAACTTGCTCTAAATCTATGCTAATACTATCACTAATCACTACAGTGGCGGATCCTACTGCTTCTGCCGAGATGGCCTTGCCATTCCCAAGGTTCAGGATCATGTTCCCGCTACCCAGTTTTCTGCTTCTTTTCAACACCTGCAAGTCATTGCAAATGTGAGCTCCACAATCGGTATCTAATACCCAAGAGGCAGAACTAGTGATCATATTAACCTCAATCACATATATACCTTGGTTCGAGAAGAGTTTGGGGAACTCTCTCTTCCAATGCCCTTTCTCACGGCAGTTGATACATATGTCATATGCCTTCGACTGTTGCTTGGAGAAAACCTTTCCCTTTCCTTTGCCTTTCCCCTCTTTGGCAATGGGAACACTCTTAGTGTTCGTAGCTGCTTTGACGGCCTTTCCCTTCCCTTTCTTCTTCTTCCAACGTCCGGCACCCTTACCTTTCGTATTAGAAGTCGAAGCACCTCCAAACAATACCGAAGGCGTGGACTTCTTAGTCGTTGCCTCGTATTGCACCAACATATTGATCAACTCATGAATGCCCTTCTCAAGTGCGTTCATGTTGTAGTTGACGATATATTGGTCAAAGGAGGGTGGGAGTGACTGAAGGATCACATCTATGTACGTTTCATTGTCGAGACCTACCTTTAGGTCCTCGAGCTTTTCCACCAGGGTAAGCATTTTAACCCCGTGCTCTTGTACACAGGATCCTTCTGTCATTTTCGTTCCAAAGAATGCCTTGGTCGCGACATACCTAGTATGCCGGTCCGGGACTGCATAGCAATCCTTAAGGCGAGCCATAATGGAAGGGACATCGTCTAGCCTTTCATATTGCTTCTGAATCTCATTGGTCATCGAAGCAAGTATGACGCTACGGACCTTCCGGTTATCCTTATGCCAAGTCTCGAACGTCTCACGTTCTTCTGGCGTGGATCCTTCCGGTAAGGTCCTAGGGAGAGGCTCGTCCATGACGTAGCCTTGGTTCTCGTAATCTAGGACTATCCTGAGATTGCGCAACCAGTCATTGTAGTTTGTTCCATTGAATTTGTTTGTCTCAAGAATGGTGGAAAGTGGGTTCTTAGACATTTTAAAATCTACATTTTAGAAAACAGCGCGGGATCAGCAGAAAATAAAAGACGGTGGTTTTGATAAAATAATTAAATGCATGGACTTTAGTCATTTAATCCTCCCACTATTTATACGAAAACACGGTACTCTCGAACGTGATTTTCGGGAAATCCTTTTCAAGTGGGCTTGGGATCCACAGCGATTTTTCCCATACCCCGCTTTTACGATTCGCATGGAAAAGATCCTGTGGGAGGTATTCCATACCATTCTCGTTCCACGAGATTCCCAAGATTATTGCCTCACCCTTTCACATGATCCCGAGGACTCCAAGCGAATCATGTTAATTGGGCGTTAGACCCAACCCAATCGACCGAGCCACAGACCCACTGGTACCCCTACGACTCGTGAGACATTGTGCAGCTTCCTTTAAGTACAATAACGTGCCACGACTCGTGAGACCACGCTATTGACCCAAAGCAGCTTTCCTCAATATGCAATGGATTGGAAGGCATGGACAAACTCCTAGAGTTTATGTCCACTTTGTCTAGGGTCTAATATTTTGACATTAGTCCAACCAATGTGAGAGTAGTAAATGACCAAGATCTCGAATAAATAAACATCTACACATACATCCATAATGCGTAAATAAACCATCCATAGTAGTTATATGATAAATAAACAACCCATTCATCCATCATCATAACCACATGCAAAATTAAAGCCTAGCACGCCCCTGTTGGATGATCACGAGCCTGAATCCTATGCGACCCACTGAGCCCGCAGTGGATCTATGGTCAATCTAGGGTTGGTCCTATACTATTACATTAATAGTAACCCAATCATCATGCTGATGGGCCTTGGTCCCTTTTCTCTTTCTTCACTTCATGGAAAACTCCAAGGGACCTCCCGTCTGGGCTCTCCATGTGGTCCTTCCTTCTTCTTCACCAATTACAAAAATAGAAACCTCACTCCTAGTCTACTCTCATTACATATTAAAAAAATAGAAACCCCAGCGAAAACCCGGGGGGAGTACATAAGGAGGGAGGTAGAATGTCTTATTATTCCAAGGCAACTAGAAAGAGAGAAGGAGAAAGTAGTAAAAGAGGCACACAGGCCCAACAGAAAATAAACCATACATCCGGTCAAGGGCTCGTGATCATCCATTTCCATCCAACACACATAATCACATGATCCAATCATATAATCACAATATACCAACAACACATGATATCCAATCATGAATATCCAAACTAATAAATGAATATGTGCATAACGTGTGAAAAATAAAACACAAATATTGGTAATAATATTTTCTCGTTTTAGGAAAACCTTTCCTCATTATTTTAAGTAAAATAATCCCGGGATTCCAAATCCAATTTATTTTACTCCTAATATAATGTCTTTAGAAAAATAGGCACAATTGAACCAGAAAACGATTTTTCAAAATTAATTCAAAATTAAAACAGAAAATAATTAAAACAATAAAAGAAAAACACTGCTAGGGTTTTGAAACCCTAGCAGCAGCCGCCGGCGCCGCTGCCGGCCGCGCGCGCGCAGGCCCCTTACCTGCGAGCACGCGCGCCTGGCCGGCAGCGCGCTGCGCGGCCTGGCATTCCGGCAGGCCGTCGCGCGCGCAGGCTCCCTTGCCTTACGCGCGCGCTGGCCTGCTGGCTGTCGGCCCTGCCAGGCACAGTGCGCATGCAGACGTGTACTGGGCACGCCTACCGGGCGCGGGCGCGCCTGGCGGCGCTGCCCAGAGTCCGTTCGCACGCGGACTCTCAGGCGCCCAACCTTGCGCGCGCGCGCGCGCGCAGACACCCATGTCTGCGTACGCACGAACGCCTGCTCGCAGCCTCCCTGGCTACGCGCTGCCCCTGCGCGACCGGCTGGGCGGGCGCGCTCAGGCTTCCCTTGCCTGCGCGCGGCCAGCCCTCTCGGCTGGCCGGCTGCGTCGTTTCTCGTTTTCCGTTCAATTTTCCACCCCATTTCCCAAGAAAAATAGAAAAATACCAACATTTAAAAATTCACACGAATTAAAAGCAATAAAACCGACATGCTCTAAAATCAAGACAATCAAGATTTAATAAAAAACATGTCAATTTCACGTTTCATGCTTATAATGCACATAAACCCTAGGCCTATACACCGAACCGGGCTCTGATACCAGTGAAAGAAATCGGTGAATTGTCCCGGGAATTGCGCGAATGCGGAAGCGCGATAAAAATAAACATACAAAAATTAAAGCATGCTTTTAATTTAAAAGAACACGCTTAAAGGGTGTACCCTTGAGGTTCCCGGGCGTTCGGTGTATCTCATGATCATATAACATGTAAAGAAATCATGGAGGGCATAGAGTTGAAAAATAAAGAGGGACGAAAAATAAAACGAGACCTACCCGTTGTCGTTTTCGTCTTCAACGGCTACACGCGTGGTTCCCCGTTTTGCACCGAGATCTCGTTCTTGAGACCCTCCAAATCGTGACACACGATCCACCCACGTATCTTGCACGTCGTGCTAGCAACGAACAAGTATTTTTGGAGAGGATAGATCAATCACACGTTATGAATTAACGGGACTAATCTTCCTTAGTTCTAATGTTCCAAGAACAAAAGAACAAGAAATAATTTTCTTGGAGAGTGAGAGACAGAGGGGCGGACGAGATGTAGGAGAGGGGGGAGTGTGTGTTGTGTGTGTGATTTCAAGAATCATCATCCTGCAATAGTTGGAAGCTAGAGGTATTTATAGAGGAGGAGTTTAATCCTCTTTAAACTCCACCTCTAAGAACCCTAATTTGACTAGGATTTTGACCTAGTTAAAGTCCTAATCAAACTAGTGTTTGACCTAGTCAAACAAATCCTAGCCTTCCATCTCCCCTTTCCATCTCAACCGTTGATTTAAATTTAATGGAATATTTAAATCCCATTAAATATTCCAAAAGGCCAAATAAATATAATAAACAAATATTAATATTTATTCTAGGCCCATTAAATCAATTCCCTTAATAAATCCAATTTATTAATTTAATTCCCTTTATCAAATAGAAGGAATTAATTTCTCCAAGAAAATATAGGACCCGATTAAATCTAATTTAATCATTCCTTTACTCCAATATTTAATTCCAAATTAAATACTAAGTGTGTGTGGATAGTGGGTGACTCTTTAGGTTCACCTTTCAGCTAGACTTGGTCGGATTCCTAGAATCCGCCCGTTACCATGGGTGGCCATCTAGCAACGGTCCATGGCACTAGAGACTAGGTGAAATAATGGGGATGAACATTTAGGCTCTAATAGTACACTTGTCCTTCTGTCTTCGGTCTCATCACTTAGAGTCTAGGGCACGGAAAAAGCAGGAACCCATTTTGGATCTAAGTGTCGGTCTGTCCTTACTAAACGCCGCAAGGGAAACCTTTCCCTTCTGTTCAGTTACTGTGGCCACAGATTTCAGGGACAAGACACAGAGCATACATGAGACTCAACTGTCAATACCTTTTGACAGGAGACAGATCCTTTCTTGGAAACTACTGTCACTCTGTACACCCGAGCTGCACTAGACATGGCTTGTGACTACTCAAGAGTATTTTGGCAATCTCTCACCATATCTAAGATACAGACCTGATGTACAGGTGAACTCAGCGGTTCCTCAAGTCAAAGGACTTGGCCTGTACCGTTGGAACCGGGAATACTCGCCATACCTTGCTGACCATACTGAAGGTCCTCCGTAAGACGTTTCCCGCGAGTCACCTCAGTCAGCTGCTTCCTAGCATGCTGACCCACTAACACTGCTTAGACGACCTTCGTCACCCGTCGATGAAAATACGACAGCAGATGCTTAGTGCAAGTCTCAAAGGGAATCCCGGTACCCATTTTCGTGATTCCTTGACTTGGAGATTTCCGGACTGATTCGGTAAGACTGATATCATGGACCTACCTCCAAGCGTAGTCCCAGTCACCGAAATCGATTCTCAGTCCGTGGGTTTTGTTTGCGTAGCGAACAGAAATGTAAATGCAGATATAAGTGAACGTAAATAAAGTATTGTCATATGAATTTTCACTTCTTTATTCATAAATATTTTTATCAAATACCAAAAAATTGTCTAGACATAGGTTACATATTCCTGCCAAAATTGGCTTACATGGTCACCTATTCTAACATAGATATGATTGGTGAGGTTTTAATTTTAACAAGCAATTGGAGTCGGAGACCCCAAGGAGAAGCATCAAGGTGTGAAACAAGAAGCACTTCAAGACCCATTCGAATGACAATGGGTATATTATTATTGTAATAATTTAGGACCACCATAGACAGATCATAGACTCACTGCGGGCTCTGTGGGTCGCATAGGTTGGGCTTGTGATCATCTGCTAATTTCTGCTTTACATTTTCATTAATGTTGATATGTCTAAAAACCCATTAACCATGATTCTCGAGACTAACAAATTCAACGGAACGAACTACTTGGACTGGCTGAGAAACCTGAGGATTGTCCTCGATTTCGAGAAGCAAGGCTACGTCTTGGACGAGCCGCCACCGAGCGACTTACCGGAGGAGTCCACGCCTGAAGAACGTTTGACGTTCGAGAAATGACATGAGGACAACCGGATAGTACGCAGTATCATACTGGCTTCGATGTGTAACGACATCCAGAAGCAGTATGACACATACATTGACGTGATCCTCCTGTCGCTTCCTCTATCCTATGATCCATTTGTTGTAAACTACAACATGAACGGACTTGAGAAGTCTATTCATGAGTTGATCAACATGCTGGTCCAATACGAGGCAACGACCCACAAGTCGGCGTCGACGGTATTGATAGGAGAGGCTTCGACCTCCAAGGCGAATGGCAAGAGGGCCGGACGCTGGAAGAGGAAGAAGGGCAAAGGGAACACGGTTGTGGCCTCTGCTCGCGCTCCGGGCATCCCTGTTGCTCCGGTTGGACCGAGCAAAGGGAAAGGGAAGGCCTGTGGTTCTCAGCGGTCCAAGGAAAATGATGTCTTGCATGCATTGCCAAGGGAAAGGGCATTGGAAGAGGGAGTGCCCACAACTCCTCTCCAACCCAGGTGTGTTTGTGGTTGAAGTTAATATGATTACTAATTCTGCTTCATGGGTATTGGATACCGGGTGTGGTGCTCACATCTGCAATGATTTGCAGGCACTGCAAAGAAGTAGAAGGCTAACCAAGGATGAGATGATCCTGAGGCTAGGCGATGGCAAGGCCGTTGCTGTGGAGGCCGTAGGATCACTAGAGTTAGCAATTAGTAGTCATGTTAGGATTATACTGAATGACTGTTTCTATGTACCTAGCATGATTAAAAACATTGTTTCCATCCCGGTCCTTGATAAGGAGGGATATGAATTTACCATCAATAAAAACGATTTTTTCATTATCAAAGATGGTATTTCTCATCTTCTTGGTACATTGATCAACGGTCTGTACATACTTCAACAGTCTAATTGGATTATGACTGCAGAACAGAAACGAAAACGTGATGATCATAATAAAGCATAGATATGGCATGCGAGGTTAGGTCATATCTTTAAAGATAGGATAAGAAGGTTGGAGTCAAAGAGTCTAGAAATAGACGATTTGGACAACCTACCGACCTGCGAATCCTGTCTGAAGGGAAAGATGACCAAGAAACCCTTTGTTAGACAAAGTACGCTAGCCAGTGGTCTGTTGGATTTGATCCATACGGATGTATGTGGCCCACTAAATACTCAGGCTAGAGGTGGGTACTCGTACTTCATAACCTTCACCGATGATCACTCACGGTATGGTTATGTTTACCTAATGAGGTACAAGTCTGAAGCCTTTGAAAGGTTTAAGGAATACAGACTTGAAGTAGAGAACCAAACCGGTCGAAAGATCAAAGCCCTTCGGTCGGACCAAGGTGGAGAGTATTTTAGTGGTGAGTTTACTAATTATCTAAAAGAGAATGGGATTCTCTCTCAGTGGACCCCTCCTGGAACACCACAGCTTAATGGTATGTCTGAAAGGAGGAATCGGACCTTGTTGGACATGGTCCGATCCATGATGAGTTTTACCGAACTCCCCCTTTTCTTCTGGGGATACGCTCGTGAGACGGCAGCCAAAGTTTTGAACTTTGCGCTATCTAAGACGTTATCCCAGACGCCATATGAGATATGGCATGGCAAACCTGCCTCCTACAAATACTTGAAAGTGTGGGGTTGCCCCGCATATGTCAAGAGATTAGTGGGAGATGAACTGGACTCGAGGTCTAGTTTATGCAGGTTCATCAACTATCCGAAAGAAACTGCGGGGTATTAATTCTATGAACCCTCGGAGCAAAAGGTTTTTGTCTCGCGAAACGCAGTGTTCTTGGAAAAGGGTTTTCCATCGGATAGTCGATGCGATTAGCTGCTCCTTGAGGAATCAAGTGAGGCACCCCGTGAGGCGGCAGTGACATCTAAACCAGTAGTTCCCACTGATATTGTTCCAGTCCTCCGTAGGTCAGCTAGAGTATCCTTTGCACCTGATAGGTATGGATTTCTGGGCCTGACAGGTGAGTTGGATAATGATTCAAAGACATACGGAGAAGCGATGTCGGACATCGATTCGGACAAGTGGCTTGAGGCCATGAAATCCGAGATGGACTCGATGGGTACAAACAAGGTTTAGACCCTAGTAGACCCACCATAAGGGGTAAAACTCGTAGGGTGTAAATGGGTCTACAAACATAAGCTTGGAGCTAACAGGGAGGTTACAACCTTCAAAACTAGGCTTGTGGCGAAACGTTACACTCAGCGACCCGGGGTCAATTTTGAGGAAACCTACTCGCCCGTAGCAATGGCCAAGTCCATTCGGATACTGCTTGCCATAGCAGCATGGTATGACTATAAAATATGGCAGATGGACATGAAAATGGCCTTCCTCAACGGTTTTGTAGAGGAAGAGATCTATATGGATCAGCCGGAAGGTTTCACAACTGTTGGAGAAGAGCAGAAGCTCTGCCGTCTCCAAAGGTCCATCTATGGCCTCAAACAAGCTTCCCGAAGCTGGAACATACGTTTTGATGAAGTCATACCGGGATATGATTTCATCAAGAACGAGTCCGATCCTTGTGTATACAAGAAGATCAGTGGGAGCTCAGTTGCATTTTTGGTGCTTTACGTGGATGACATCTTGCTCATTGGGAAAGATGCTAAGATGTTAGGTACCACTAAAGCTTGGTTGTCAACGCAATTCTCCATGAAGGATATGGGCGAGGCATTCTACATCCTTGGCATCAAGATCTACAGGGATAGATCTAGAAGGATGTTAGGAATGGCCCAGTCCTCGTATATTGAGAAATTCTTGAAGAGATTCAAGATGGAGAACTCAAAATGAGTTTTCCTTCCTATGAAGCATGGAATTAAGTTATCTAATAAGCAGTCTCCTAAGACTGATGAGGAGCTTAAAAGGATGTTGGACATCCCCTATGCTTCAGCCTTAGGCAGCATACAGTATGTTGTTTAGTGCACTAGACCTGATGTGGCTTTCGCTTTGAGCGTAACAAGTCGACATCAGTCGTGTGCCGAAGAGGCGCACTGGAGTGCAGGAAAGACTATCCTGAAGTACCTAAAAAGGACTAAGGACATGCTCTTGATCTACGATAGTGGAGAGTTGATATTGGAAGGCTATAGGGACACTAGCTTCCAGTCGGATGACGATGATGCCAAGTCTCAGTTTAGTTTTGTATTTAGACTAAATGTGGCGTGGTTACTTGGAAGGGTTCCAAGCAGGCTACCACGGCGGACTCCACCATAGAGTTTTGAATACATAGCGGCTTTGGAAGCTACTAAGGAATGGTTTGGTTGATGAGCTACATCCAAGGGTTGGATGTAGTACCTAGCATTACTAAGCCTGTAATTATCTTTTATTAGAACAACGGGGCGATAGCGCTAGCAAAGGAACCGAGATCTCATCACGATCCAAGCATATTCTTCGACGCTACCATCTGCTTAGAGAGATGGATAGCAGGAGTGACGTTCGGTTGGACCGAGTCATCTCCGCAGAAAACATAGCAGATCCACTTGCTAAGCCCATGTCGCAAGTTGCCTATACTCACCATCTGGATAAGAGGTTCGAGGTCAATGGTGATTGGCTTTAGGTCAAGTGGGAGATTGTTAGAATAGGTGACCAGAAAGCCAATAGGTTTGGCGATTTGTAACCTATTATACAACTCGATGTAAATGTAATATTATTATATGATGAATAAAATCAGTATTTGTCACTTCTGGTGTTTACTTTGTTGCGCTCATTTCACATTTGTTAAAACGGTGTTTAATTTATATCACAACAAAGCCCACAGACCATGGATAACAACTCGTGCAG
Source organism: Sesamum alatum (assembly GCA_034509735.1). Lineage (NCBI taxonomy): Eukaryota > Viridiplantae > Streptophyta > Magnoliopsida > Lamiales > Pedaliaceae > Sesamum > Sesamum alatum. The sequence goes on along the minus strand of JACGWO010000007.1, from coordinate 19,015,735 downwards.
TTGGGCCACACAATGGATGGTGGTCATGAAACCAACTGATTAAGAGTTGGGTCTGAAACGTTCCAAGTCGAGGACCTCGAGACAGGGCATCGAGAGTCCTATTGAGACTTGCGTCAAGAGTCGTGTTCATTGGATGAGTGCCGTGTTTCATCGGCGACAGGCATGGGACGCCTACACGATCTTGATGGGTTGGTCGACTGGGGTCGAGCCGACTGGACTGACTTACGGGGATCATCATATGGAAGCCTTGGAGGCTTGGTCGGTATGATTGGTTTTCCCCGGTTTCGATAGTACGGGAGTAATCCTCAGGCTTGAGGAATCATGGCAGTCGCGTGCACAGGACGGCTGTATCTTGGATCTAGCGAGAGGTGATCATTCTGTAAGATGATCATCATAAGCCTTGTCCAGTGCAGTCGGAATGTGTAGCGAAAACAGTGGATTCCAAGCAAAGGATCCGTCCCCTATCAGTATGTGACAGAGGTATCTCCTATGCACTTGGAGATACGTTCATGCTGTTTGAAGCTGTGGCCACAGTGGTTGGTCGAATAGGGAATGCTTTCCTGTGTCGACGCAATGAACCATACGTGGTCTCGAGTATTAAGCATAGATGCCTAGTCAAGGATGGGAACCGCCGCCCAATTCCATACCCTAGACTAAGGCCGGGAGACGGTAGACGGAAGGATCGTACCCGTACGGAATTCCATACCCTAAATGTTCACGCCAATTCACCTAGTCTCTAGTGCCATGGACCGTTGCTAGACGGCCACCCATGGTAACGGGCCCTTGTGGGACACGGGCCCAAGTCTAGCTGAGGATGAACCTAAAAGGTCACACACAAATCACCGAGGAGGTTGAGAGATCGACTTGGAGTCAATCTCGAAGGATAAATAAGTAATTGGATTACTTAAGGGAAAGTTCATTGGATGGATGGGGCCGATATTGTATCGGGCTTTCATTTAATCGGTAAATTGGATTTTCGATTAAATATGGAAAGTTGAGACGTTGGATCTTTTAATTTGATTATAAGATCAACGAGAATAATTTAAATGGACATTAAATTGGATTTAATGTTGGGTTCGTCATAATTGGATTACGATAAAACCCGGTCCGTTAAATTTTACTCGAGAGGAGAAATAATTCCTAATTTGGAATAGGAGGAAGTTGGACTTCTTCGCTTATTTAAACGTGGCCGATATGCTCCCTTGGAGGAAGCAAAATCAGCCATGTTTCATGCTAGGTGGTATGTTAACTTATCTCTTTTGGAAAGAGACAAATCAACTCTAATCAAGCTCTTCCCTTTTGGTATAATTTGATCATACCATAAATTTTGGTATGCTTGATTGAAGAATTGATGGTGATTGTTTGGAATGAATCTAGACATCCTTGGATGAACTCAGACACATTCCAATAATCACATTAATTATGTATATATATTAGAATATACAACACCAAGCACAATTGATTCATTATTCATCTTTTTCTAGGAAAAAGAGAAGACAAAAAAAATTCCTCTCCTCTCTCTCAACTCTCGGCCTCTCTCCCTCTCTCACACTTGTGTTTTTCACTTGATTTTGAATCAAGAAGAAGAACAAAGTAAGTTTAAGAGAACACTAATTCATAGTGTTCTTCTCTTAAACCGATTCCTTCTTAAACCCATTCTTTTCTAGCAAGAAGAACGTGTGTTTTTTCCGGTGTGGTGTGGATCACCTTTGGAGAATCCATACGTTTGGATTTCTGGGCCTGACCGGTCAGTTGGATAATAATCCAAAGACGTACGAAGAAGCGCTGTCGGACATTGATTCAGATAAGTGGCTTGAGACCATGAAATCCGAGATGCACTCGATGGGTACAAACTAGGTTTGGACCCTAGTGGACCCACCCAAAGGGGTAAAACCCATAGGGTGTAAATGTTAGAATAGGTGACCATGTAAGCCAATTTTGGCAGGAATATGTAACCTATGTCTAGACAATTCTTTGGCATTTGATAAAATATTTATGAATAAAGAAGTGAAAATTCATATGGCAATACTTTGTTTACGTTCACTTAACTGCATTTACATTTCTGTTCACTACGCAAACAAAGCCCACGGACTGAGAAACGATTTCGGGGACTAGGACTACGCTTGGAGGTAGGTCCATGAAATCAGTCTTACCGAATCAGTCCGGAAATCTCCAAGGCAAGGAATCCCGAAAATGGGTACCGGGATTCCCTTTGAGACTTGCACTAAGCATCTGCTGTCGTATTTCATCGACGGGTGATGAAGGTCGTCTAAGCAGTGTTAGTGCGTCAGCGTGCTAGGAAGCAGCTGACTGAGGTGACTCGCGGGAACCGTCTTAAGGAGGACCTTGAGTATGGTCAGCAAGGTATGACATGTATTCCCGGTTCCAACGGTACAGGCCAAGTCCTTTGACTTGAGGAACTGCTGAGTTTACCTGTGCATCAGGTCTGTATCTTAGATATGGTGAGAGATTGCCAAAATACTCTTGAGTAGTCATAAGCCATGTCTAGTGCAGCTCGGGTGTACAAAGTGACAGTAGTTTCCAAGAAAGGATCTGTCTCCTGTCAAAAGATGTTGGCAGTTGAGTCTCATATATGCTCTGTGTCTGGTCCCTGAAATCTGTGGCCACAGTGACTGAACAGAAGGGAAAAGGTTTCCCTTGCGGCGTTTAGTGAGGACAGACCGGAACTTAGGTCCAAAATGGGTACCTGCATTTTCCGTGCCCTAGACCCTAAGTGATGAGACCGAAGACAGAAGGACAAGTGTACTGTTAGAGCCTAAATGTTCATCCCCGAATATTTCACCTAGTCTCTAGTGCCATGGACCGTTGCTAGATGGCCACCCATGGTAACGGACGGATTCTAGGAATCCGACCAAGTCTAGCTGAATGGTGAACCTAAAGAGTCACACACTATCCACACACACTTAGTATTTAATTTAGAATTAAATATTGGAGTAAAGGAATGATTAAATTAGATTTAATCGGGTCCTATATTTTCTTGGAGAAATTAATTCCTTCTATTTTATAAAAGGAATTAAATTAATAAATAGGATTTATTAAAAGGGTTGATTTAATAGGCTTAAGAATAAATTATGATATTAATTTATTATATTTATTCTTTTAGCCTTTTGGAATATTTAATAGGATTTAAATATTCCATTAAATTAAAATCAACGGTCGAGATGGAAAGGGGAGATGGAAGGCTAGGATTCGTTTGACTAGGTCAAACACTAGTTTGACTAGGACTTTGACTAGGTCAAAATCTTAGTCAAATTAGGTTACTTAGAGTTTGAGTTTAAAGAGGATTAAACTCTTCCTCTATATAAACCTCTAGCTTCCAACATTTATGAGATTGATGATTCTTGAAAAACACACACAACACACACTCTCCCCTCTCCTATCTCTCGTCCGCCCCTCTCTCTTTCTCTAGCAAGAAAATATATTTTAGTTCTTTTTGTTCTTGGAACATTAGAACTTAGACGAATCGATACCGTTAATTGATAATGCGTTGTTGATTCGTCCACTCCATAAATTATACACTTGTTCGTTGCTAGCACGACGTGCAAGATACGTGGGTGGATCGTGTGTCACGATTTGGAGGATCTCAAGAACGAGGTCTTGGTGCAAAACGGGGAACAACGCGAGTAGCAGTTGAAGACGAAAACGACAACGGGTAGGTCTCATTTTAAGATTTTCGTCCCTCTTTAATTTTCAACTCTATGGCCTCCATGATTTCTTTAATTGTTTTATGATCATGAGATACACCGAACGCCCGGGAACCTCAAGGGCACACCCCTTGAGCGTGTTCTTTAAATTAAAAGCATGCCTTTTATTTTAATATGTTTATTTTTTACCGCGCTTCCGCATTCGCGCAATTTCCGGGACGATCCACCGGATTTCTTTCAGTAAATGGGTCTACAAATGTAAGCTTGGAGCTAACGGGGAGATTACAACCTTCAAAGCCAGGCTTGTGGCAAAGAGTTATACTCAACAACCCGGGGTCGATTTAGAGGAAACCTACTCGCTTATAGCAATAGCTAAGTCCATTCGGATACTGCTTGCCATAGCAGCATGATATGACTATGAAATATGGCAGATGGACGTGAAAACCGCCTTCCTCAACAGTTTCGTAGAGGAAGAGATCTATATGGATCAACTGGAAGGTATGACATCTGTTGGAGAAGAGAAGAAGGTCTGCTGTCTCCAAAGGACCATCTATGGCCTCAAACAAGCTTCTCGAAGCTGTAACATACTTTTTGATGAAGTCACACGGGGATATGATTTCATCAAGAATGAGTCCAATCCTTGTGTATACAAGAAGATCAATGGGAGCTCGGTTGCATTTTTGGTGCTTTACGTGGGTGACATCTTGCTCATTGGGAATGTTCTAAGATGTTGCCATCCATCTCTCCATTAAATCTCAACCATCCATTTAATTTAATGGAATATTTAAATCCTATTTAAATATTTCGCAGGGCAATAAATAAACTTATTTATTCCAAGCCCATTAAATTATTTTTCTAATAAATCTAATTTATTAGATAATTTCCTTTTATCCAATAAAAGGAATTAATTCTTCCAAGAAAATAAAGGACCCGGTTAAATCCAATTTAATCATTCCATTTCTCCAAATATTTAATTCTAAATTAAATACTTGTGCGGATTGTGTGTGACCCTTTAGGTTCACCTTCAGCTAGACTTGGTTGGATTCCTAGAATCCGCCCGTTACCATGGGTGGCCATCTAGCAATGGTCCATGGCACTAAAGACTAGGTGAATATACGGGGATGAACATTTAGGTTCTACAGTACATCTATCCTTCCGTCTACGGTCTCACCACTTAGGGTCTAGGGCACAGAAAATGCAGGTACCCATTTTGGGCCTAAGTGTTGGTCTGTCCTTTACTAAACGTTGCAAGTGAAGCCTTCCCTTCTGTTCAGTTACTCTGGCCACAAATTTTAGGGACAAGACACAGAGCATTTGTGAGACACAACTGTCAATACCTTTTGACAGGAGACAGCTCCTTTTTTGGAAACTACTGTCACTCTGCACACCGGAGCGGCAATAGATATGGCTTATGACTACTCAAGCACATCTTGGCAATCTCACACCATATCCAAGATACAACTCTGATATACAGGTGAACTCAACAGTTCCTCAAGTCAAAGGACTTGACCTGTACCGTTGGAACCGAGAACACACGTTATACCTAACCGACCCTACTCAAGGTCCTCCGTAAGACGGTTCCTGCGAGTCACCTCAGTCAGCTGCTACCTAGCAGGCCAACCCACTAACACTGCTTAGACAACCTTCGTGACCCGTCGATGAAGTACGACAGCAGATGCTTAGTGCAAGTCTCAAGGGGAATCTTGGTACCCATTTTCGAGATTCCTTGACTTGGACATTTCCGGACTGATTCGGCGGAACTGATTTCACGGACCTACCTCCAAGCAGAGTCCTAGTCCCCGAAATACGTTTTTAATCCATGGGCTTTGTTTGCGTAGTGAACAAATATATAAAGCAGATAAAGTGAACACAAACAAAGTGAATGCTAAATGAATTTCACTTCTTATTCATTAACGATTTATTAAAACCTCGAAATTGTTCAGACATAGGTTACAATTCCCCTACCAAGATTGGCTACATGGTCACCTATTCTAACAATGAGGAGCTTAAACTGATGTTGGACATCCCCTATGCTTCAGCCATAGGCAGCATTCAGTATGTGGTTCAGTGACTAGACCTAATGTGGCTTTCGCTTTGAGCGTACTCGTCGATATCAGTCGTGTGTCGGGGAGGCACACTAGAGTGTAGTCAAGACTATCCTGAAGTACCTGAAAAGGACTAAAGACATGTTCCCAATTTACGATGGTGGAGTATTGATACTGGAAGGCAATAGCGACGCTAGCTTCCAGTCGGATGACGATGATGCCAAGTCTCAGTCTGGTTTTGTGTTCAGACTAAATGGTGGTGTGGTTGCTTGGAAGAGTTACAAGCAGGCTACCACGGCAGACTCCACCATAGAGTCTGAATACATAGCGACTTTGGAAGCTGCTAAGGAGACGGTTTGGTTGACGAGCTATATCCAAAGGTCGGGTGTAGTGCCTAGCATTGCTAAGCCTTTAGTTATCTTCTATGATAACAACGGGTCAATAGTGCTAGCAAAGGGATCGAGATCTTATCACGATCCAAGCATATTCTTAGACGCTACCATCTGCTCAGAGAGATGGTTAATAGGAGTGACATTCGGTTGGACCAAGTCAGCTCCGGAGAAAACGTAGCAGATCCACTTGCTAAGCCCGTGTCACAAGTTGCGCATACTCACCATCTGGATAAGAGGTTTGAGGTCAATAGGTGATTGGCTTTAGTTCAAGTGGGAGATAGTTAGAATAGGTGATCAGAAAGCCAATAGGTCTGGCGTTTTGTAACCTATTTGATAACTTGATGTAATGTAATATTATGTGATGAATAAAATGAGTGTTCGTCACCAATGGTACATACTATGTTGAGCTCATTTTTCATATGTTAAAACGGTGTTTTACTTATATTGCAACAAAGCCCACAGACCATGGTTAACAACTCATGCAGTTGGGCCATGCATTGGATGGTGATCATGAAACCAACTAATTAAGAGTTGGGTTTGAAACGTTCCAAGTCGAGGACCTCGAGACAGGGCATCGAGATTCCTATGGAGACTTGCATCAAGAGTCGTGTTCATTGGATGAGTGCGTGTTTCATCGGCGACAAGCGTGGGACGCTTACACGATCTTGATGGGTTGGTCGACTGGGGTCGAGCCGACTGGACTGACTCGCGGGGAGCATCATATCGAAGCCTTGGAGGCTTGGTCGGTATGATTGGATTTCCCCGGTTCCGATAGTACGGGAGTAGTCCTCAGACTTGAGGAACCATGGCAGTCACGCACACAGGACGGCTGTATCTTGGTTCTGGCGAGAGGTGATCATTCTGTAAGATGATAATTATAAGCCTTGTCCAGTGCAGTCAGAATGTGTAGCGAGGACGGTGGGTTCCAGGAAGAGGATCCGTCTCCTGTCAGTATGTGACAGAGGTATCTCCTATGCACTCTGAGACACGTTCATGCTGTTTAAAGTTGTGGCCACAGTGGTTGGTCGAACACGGAATGGTTTCATATGTCGACGCAATGAAGCATGCTTAGTCTCGAGTATTAAGCATAGATGCCTAGACAAGGATGGGAGCCAACACCCAATTTCTTACCCTAGACTAAGGCCGGGAGATGGTAGACGGAAGGACTGTACCCGTACGGAATCGGCACCTAAATGTTCACGCCAACATTCACCTAGTCTCTAGTGCCATGGACTGTTGCTAGACAGCCACCCATGGTAACGGGCCCTTGTGGGACACTGGCCCAAGTCTAGCAGAAGGTGAACCTAAAGGGTCACACACAAATCACCAAGAAGGTTGAGAGATTGACTTGGAGTCAATCTTGAAGGATAAATAGGTAATTGGATTACTTAGGGATTGTGCATTGGATGGATGGGCAGATATTGTATCGGGCCCTCGTTTAATCGGTAAATGGGATTTATCGATTAAATATTGAAAGTCGAGACGTTGGATCTTTTGATTGGATTAAAAGATCATCGAAAATTATTTAAGTGGACATTAGATTGGATTTAATTTTGGATTACGATAAAATTCGGTCCATTAAATTTTGACCCGAGAGGAGAATTAATTCCTATTTTGGAATAGGAAGAGGTTGGACTTCTTCCCTAATTCAGCATAGCCGAAAATGCTCCTTTGGAGGAAGCAAAATTTAGCCATGTTGCATGCTAGGTGGTGGTTGACTTGTCTCTTTTGGTAAGAGACATATCAACTCCAATCAAACCCTTCCAATTTGGTGAACATTCAGAAAAAGGAACAAAGCTGGTAGCCGTACGCGCGTGAAAACTACGAAGGTAACATTTATTACGCTTCTATTATTTTTCTATTCATTATGCCCTATGTATAATACATGCTATAGTATTGATACATCCTACATTGAACGCTCGGTTGAGCACCCAAGGGTACACCCCTTGGGATTTCTTTTTAAATTATGTATTTATTTACGCTTTCTCGCTTCCGGTCGTTCTCCCGGGCCGATCCGCTTGTCCTTCGTCCTCTCCCGTCCGCCTCCTTAGAATCCTCGAAAGATTAGAATCCTCATGTTATGAGGACTCTCCTATTCTCTTGCATATAAATATAGGGTTTTTACGTCTAAATGGGTAATGTCCTCTCACACTACACTTGCACACTTCTTTTATGCTCAACCACCACAATCATCCACATTATTTTTCTTACGCATTCCTGCATATATTTTTCAAAATTGTTTGCTGACCTGAGAGTCAGAGTGCTAATATATTTTTTGCAGGTCTCCGTTTCCAACCCATTGGCTCAAGGATCACATTCGTCCGGCCCAAAGTGATATCCAAGAGCGAGCATATTTTGCTCACATCAAGTGGCGTCATCTAGGGAACACAGAACAAAGACGTGAAAACCATGGAAATCCCTAACAGTAGGCTAGACAAGTAGAAGACAACTGATGTTGTTGTTGATCCTTAGGCGTTGCAGATGATAGCTGGGACACCCTGGCTCCTACTAGATGGACTGAGGTCGGACTTTCTGGTCAAGCTGATCCCTCATCGGATCCCCCTCAGGACACCATCTCCTCGGACGCCTCTTTGGATAGGTTGTCCCCGAGGTTGTGGGCGACCATTCAAGAGATGATTACGTCTGCCATATGGACGCAGTTGGCGGCGATAACAGGAGTTTCGCTCATTATTCTTGCATCAGTTCGCTAGTAGTAGGAAGCACTGCAAGTCCCCTCTCAGCCTTTTTATTGTTAACAAAAAGATTCTGAGTCCCTGAGGGACTACCTACACAATTTCAACACCGCGGCCCTTGAGGTCCTCACAGCCACGTAGGAAGTCAAGGCTAGCTCGTTTTCTCGAGGGCTTCATGACAGGGACTTCTTTAAGTCCCTGGCCAAGAAGCCCACCCTAGATTTTGATAGCCTTTTGACCAGAGCAGCAAAGTACATCAACATGAAACAGTCCCGGGCCTCCAAAAGGGAAGGCTGAGGAGAAAAGAGAAAGGAAATGAAGGAGGAAGGATCTTCCAAGAAATCGAAGGTAGGTTCCCGGGATAAGAAGTTTCCCTTAAAGGGGAAGCCCGTATACGCCATTGAATACAACCATCTCCCAAGCCGTTATGGTCATGGAGGGCAAGGGATTGCTGAATTGGCTTTAAGGATCCGAGAAGGTCCCACACGGTCCGACAAGTTCTGCCGATTCCACAATAACTATGGGCATACTACGGACGGAAGTTGGCATCTAAAGAATGAGATAGAACAACTGGTGTAAGATAGATATCTCCAATAGTTCATATGCCGGGAGAAAGCTCATGGCACATGTCCCTATAATAAAAAATTATCGCACAAAGGAAAAGATCCTAATGAGGGGGGTTCTGAATCCCCTCAGGTGGAGACTCGCAAGCAGGGCATCTCAGGAGGTCCGGAGGAAGATAACCCCCTCGAAAAGGGGTCATCCAAATGATATCTGGAGGGAGGGGACTCTCATAATGCTTGGAAAGCCCTAGTATGGGAGGTGGCGGGATGCTCCACCAAAGAGATACTAGAAGTAGATACTCTCACCAGTACCCCGGTCATTCAGTTCACACAAAGAGAAAAACCTACCATGAATCCTCCCATAATGGCGCTATGTAATCACCTCCACGATAGCAAACTATGAAGTTAGTCAGATCTTTATAGACTTGGGCAGTTCGACGGATATCCTATTTAGGGAGGCTTATCAAGGATAAGCGGATCTGAATGGAGCGCGAGCGAAAGCAAGAGATGCGGAATTGAATGGTATTTAAAAAGCATATCATAATAAATCGTCCCAAGGGGTATTCCCTTGGGTGCTCAACAAGGCGTTCACTGTAGAATAAGATAACGCAAAGCAAGTATATCATATAGGGCACATAGACAATCATAAAGAGAACTATATATAAATAAACGGGGGTTACCTTTGTAGTTATATTCCATGCACCGCTACTAGCGTTGTTCCCTCTCGAATGGATGACAAACGTTCACCGAAATTCAAACGTATGACTACTCTAACGTAGTCCACATCACACCGGGATAAGTCAAGTTTTTCTTGCTAGAGAAAAATGTGAAGGACAAGCGGATCCGCCCGGGAGAGCGAGAGGAAGTGAGAAAGCGAGAAATGGTGCGTAAGTTTAAATCTAATTTAAATAAATGAATCCCAAGGGCACTCAACCGGGCGTTCGATGTAGGATGTGTAAATATTAAAAACGTATATTAAACACATAGGGCATAGATATAAATTAAATCAACCAAAGCATGATAACACTGTTACCTTTGATTGTTTAACGTATGCTCCCGGCTACTTGCGTTGTTCCTTCTCCGCAATGCTCACAAAATCCAAATGTATGGATTCTCCAAAGGTGATCCACACCACACCGGAAGAAACGCACGTTCGCCTTGCTAGAAGAAAACGGGTTTAATTAAGGAATCGGTTTAAGAGAAGAACACTATGGATTAGTGTACTCTTAAACCTAATTTGTTCTTCTTCTTGATTCAAAATCAAGTGAAGAACACTAGTAAAGATGGGAGTGAAAACCGAGAGTTGAGAGGGAGAGGAGAGTGAATTTTTCTTCTTCTTTTTCCTAGAAAAAGATGAATAATGAATCACTTGTGCTTGGTGTAGTATATTCTAATATATATACATAATTAATGTGATTATTGGAATGTGTCTAGGTTCATCCAAGGATGTCTAGATTCATTCCAATCAATCACCATCAATTCTTCAATCAAGCCTACCAAAATTTATGGTATGATCAAATCATACCAAAAGGGAAGAGCTTGATTGGAGTAGATTTGTCTCTTTCCAAAAGAGATAAGTCAACATACCACCTAGCATGAAACATGGCTGATTTTGCTTAGAGCATCTCGGCCATATTTAATTAAGGGAAGAAGTCCAACTTCTTCCTATTCCAAAATAGGAATTATTTCTCATCTCGAGTCAAATTTAACGGACCGGGTTTTATCGTAATCCAATTACAACGAACCCAACATTAAATCCAATTTAATGTCAATTTAAATTATTCTCGTTGATCTTTTAATCCAATTAAAAGATCCAACATCTCAACTTTTCATATTTAATCGAAAATTCAATTTACCGATTAAACGAAGGCCCGATACAATATCGGCCCGTCCATCCAATGGACTTTCCCTCAAGTAATCCAATTACTTATTTATCCTTCGAGATTAACTCCAAGTCAATCTCTTAACCTCCTCGTTGATTTGTGTGTGACCGTTTAGGGAACACCCTCATCTAGATTTGGGCCCGTGTCCCACAAGGGCCCGTTACCATGGGTGGCCGTCCAGCAACGGTCCATGGCACTAGAGACTAGGTGAATTGGTGTGAACATTTAGGCGCCGATTTCGTACGGGTACGATCCTTCCATCTACTCTCTCGCGGCCTCAGTCTAGGGTATGGAATTGGACGTCGGTTCCCATACTTGACTAGGCATCTATGCTTAATACTCGAGACCACGCATGCTTCATTGCGTCGACATAGGAAACTATACCCTGTTCGACTAACCACTGTGGCCACAGTTTTAAACAGCATGAATGTGTCTCCGAGTGCATAGGAGATACCTCTGTCACATACTGACAGGGGACGGATCCTCTTCTTGGAATCCACCGTCCTCGCTACACATTTCGACTGCACTGGACAAGGCTTATGATAATCATCTTACAAAATGATCACCTCTCGCCAGATCCAAGATACAGGCATCATGTGCACACGACTGACATGATCCCTCAAGTCTGAGGAATATTCCCGTACTATCGGAATCGGGGAAAACCAATCATACTGACCAAGCCTCCAAGGCTTCCATATGATGATCCCCGCGAGTCAGTCCAGTCGGCTCGACCCCAGTCGACCAACCCATCAAGATCGTGCAGGCGTCCCACGCCTGTCGCCGATGACACATGACACTCATCCAATGAACATGACTCTTGACGCAAGTCTCAATTGGACTCTCGATGCCCTGTCTCGAGGTCCTCGACTTGTAACGTTTCAGACCGAACTCTTAATCAGTTGGTTTCATGACCACCATCCAATGCGTGGCCCAACTGCACAAGTTGTTATCCATGGTATGTGGGCTTTGTGTGATATAAGTTAAACGCCGTTTTAACAAATGTGAAATGAGCGCATCAAAGTAAGCACCAGAAGTGACGAATACTCATTTTATTCATCACATAATAATATTACATTTCCATCGAGTTGCATAATAGGTTATAAATCGCCAAACCTATTGGCTTTCTGATCACCTATTCTAACAATCTCCCACTTGACCTAAAGCCAATCACCCATTGAGCTCAAACCCATCTTATCCAGATGCTGAGTATGGGCAACTTGTGACATGGGCTTAGTAAGTGGATCTGCTATATATTTTCTGCGGAGCTGACTCGGTCCATCCGAACGTCACCCCTGCTAACCATCTCTCGGAGCAGATGGTAGCGTCTAAGAATATGCTTGGATTGGTGATGAGATCTCGGTTCCTTTGCTTACGCTATAGCCCCGTTGTTATCGCAGAAGATAACCACTGGCTCAGCGATGCTAGGTACTACACCCAACTCTTGGATATAGCTCTTCGTCCAAACCACCTCCTTAGCAGCTTCCGAAGCTGCTATGTATTCAGACTCTGTGGTGGAGTCCGCCGTGGTAGCCTGCTTGGAACTCTTCCAAGCAACCACGCCACCATTAAGTCTGAACACATAACCAGACTAAAGCTTGGCATCATCATCATCCGACTAGAAACTAGCGTAGCTATAGCCTTCCAGTATCAACTCTCCACCGCCGTAGATCAAGAACATGTCCTTAGTCCTTTTCAGGTACTTCAGGATAGTCTTGACTGCACTCCAGTGTGCCTCCCCGGCACACGACTGATATCGACTTGTTACGCTCAAAGCGAAAGCCACATTAGGTCTAGTGCACTGAACAACATACTGTATGCTGCCTACGGCTGAAGCATAGGGGATGTCCAACATCCGTTTAAGCTCCTCATCATTCTTAGGAGACTGCTTCTTGGATAACTTGATTCTATGCCTCATAGGAAGGAATCCTCGTTTAGAGTTCTCCATCTTGAATATCTTAAAGACTTTCTCAATATACGAGGACTGGGCCATTCCTAACATCCTTCTAGATCTATCCCTATAGATCTTGATGCCCAGGATGTAGGATGGCTCGCTCATATCCTTCATGGAGAATTGAGTTGACAACCAAGCTTTAGTGGTACCCAACATCTTAGCATCATTCCCAATGAGTAAGATGTCATCCACATGAAGCACCAGAAACGCAACTGAGCTCCCACTAATCTTCTTGTATACACAAGGATCAGACTCGTTCTTGATGAAATCATATCACCGTATGACTTTATCAAAACATATGTTTCAGCTTCAGGAAGCTTGTTTGAGGCCATAGATGGACCTTTGGAGACGGCAGACTTTTTGCTCTTCTCCAACAGTTGTGAAACCTTCCGGCTGACCCATACAGATCTCTTCCTCTACGAAACCGTTGAGGAAGGCCGTTTTCACGTACATCTGCCATATTTCATAGTCATACCATGTTTCTATGGCAAGCAGTATCCGAATAGACTTGGCCATTGCTACGGGCGAGTAGGTTTCCTCAAAATCGACCTCGGGTTGTTGAGTGTAATCTTTCGCCACAAGCCTGGCTTTGAAGGTTGTAACCTCCCCGTTAGCTCCAAGCCTACATTTGTAGACCCATTTACACCCTACGGGTTTTACCCCTTCGGGTGGGTCTACTAGGGTCCAAACTTGGTTTGTACCCATCGAGTCCATATCGGATTTCATGGCCTCAAGCCACTTATCCGAATCGATGTCCGACATCGCTTCTCCGTACATCTTTGGATCATTATCCAACTGACCGGTCAGGCCCAGAAATCCATACCTATCAGGTGCATGGGATACTCTGGCCGACCTACGGAGGACTGGAACAATATCAGTGGGAACTACTAGCTCACATGTCACTACCGCCTCATGGGGTACCTCACTTGATTCCTCAAGGAGTACCTCATCGCGTCGACTAATCGATGGAAAACCCTTTTCCAAGAACACTGCGTTTCGCGAGACAAAAACCTTTTGCTCGGAGGGATCATAGAAATAATACCCTACAGTTTCTTTTGGATAGCCGATGAACCTGCATAAACTAGACCTTGAGTCCAGTTTATCTCGCACTAATCTCTTGACATATGCGGGGCAACCCCACACTTTCAAATATTTGTAGGAGGCAGGCTTGCCATGCCATATCTCACATGGCTTCTGGGATACCTTCTTAGATGGCGCCAAGTTCAAAACTTTGGCCGCCGTCTCATCGTGGATCGGACCATGTCCAACAAGGTCTGATTCCTCTTTCAGACACACCATTAAGCTGTGGTGATCCAGGAGGGGTCCACTGAGAGAGAATCCCATTAACTTTTAGATAATCAGTAAACTCACCACTCAAATACTCTCCACCTTAGTCCGACCGAAGGGCTTTGATCTTTCGACCGGTTGGAAGCCTTGGGTAGGCGTGTGGATCATCCCGGGAATAGCGTGAATGCGGAAGCGCGGTATAAATTTAAATTACAAGAATTTAAACATGCATAATACGTATAAAATAAAACACGTTTCAAGGGGTGTGCCCTTGAAATTCCCGGGTGTTTGGTATATCTCATGAATTAAAATAAGCAAGCATAGCAATCATGGAGGCCATAGGATTTGTAAAATAATAGAAGACGAAAACGTAAAACGAGACCTACCGGTTCGTCGTTTTCCTCATCTAACCGATTCTCGCGTTTGTTCCCCGATTTGCTCCAAGATCTCGTATCTGAGATCCCCTAATTCGTGACACACAACCCGCCCACGTATCTTTTACTTTGTGCTAGCGAACGAACAAGTATTTTGGAGAGGACAGATCAATCACACATTATTAATTTAACGGGATTAATCCTCTTATGTTCAATTGTTAACACAAAAGAACAATAACAATTTTCTTGGAGAGAAAGAGAGAGAGAGAGAGAGAGAGGCGGACGAGAGAGAGGAGAAAGCACACGATTTCCAGTGTGTGTGTGTGTGTCAAGATTCATCATCTCACTAAAGGTGAAGGGCTAGGAATATATATAGAGGAGGAGTTTAATCCTCTTCAAACTCCAACTCTAGGAAGACTAATTTGACTAGGATTTTGACCTAGTCAAAGTCCTAGTCAAAGTAGTAATTTGACATAGTCAAATTAATCCTAGCCATCCATCTCTCCTTTCAATCTCAACCATTAATTTAATTTAATGGAATATTCAAAAACCTATTTAAATATTCCTAGGTCAATAAATAAATTTATTAATTATTTATTCTAAGCCTATTAAATTAATTTTGTAATAACTGTAATTTATTAGATAAATCCCTTTTATCCAATAAAAGGAATTATTTTTTTCCAAGAAAATTAAGGACCCGATTAAATCTAATTTAATCATTCCATTTCTCCAAATATTTAATTCTAAATTAAATGCTTTAATGTGTGCGGATTGTGTTTGACTCTTTAGGTTCACCTTCAGCTAGACTTGGTCGGATTCCTAGAATCCGCCCGTTACCATGGGTGGCCATCTAGCAATGGTCCATGGCACTAGAGACTAGGTGAATATACGGGGATTTAAAATTTAGGCTCTAAACAGTACACTTGTCCTTCCGTCTACGGTCTCACCACTTAGGGTCTAGGGTATGGAAAATGCAGGTACCCATTTCGGACCTAAGTGTCGGTCTGTCCTTTACTAAACGCCGCAAGGAAAACCTTCCCTTCTGTTCAGTTACTGTGGCCACAGATTTTAGGGACAAGACACAGAGTATTTGCGAGACTCAACTGTCAATATCTTTTGACAGGAGACAGGTCCTTTCTTGGAAACTACTGTCATTCTGTACCTTGGAGCTGTACTAGACATGGCTTATGACTACTCAAGTGCTTTTTGGCAATCTCTCATCATATCTAAGATACAACCCTGATATACAGGTAAACTCAACAGTTCCTCAAGTCAAATGACTTGTTCTATACCTGTTGGAAGCGGGAACACACGTCATACCTAACCGACCCTACTCAAGGTCCTCCGTAAGACGGTTCCCCGCGAGTCACCTCAGTCAGCTGCTCCCTAGCAGGCTAACCCACTAACACTGCTTATACGACTTTCGTCACCCGTTGATGAAATACGACAGCAGATGCTTAGTGCAAGTCTCAGGGCAAATCTCGGTACCTAATTTCAAGATTCCTTGACTTGGAGATTTCTGGACTGATTCAGCGGGACTGATTTCATGGACCTACCTCCAAGCGTAGTCCCAGTCCCTGAAATGTATTTTCAGTCCGTGGGCTTTGTTTGCGTAGTGAACAGAAATATAATGCAGATAAAAGTGAACACAAACAAAGTAAACGCCAAATGAATTTCACTTCTTATTCATTAATGATTTATCAATCCTTGAAATTGTCAGACATAGGTTATAATTTGCCTACCAAGATTGGTTACATGGTCACCTATTCTAACAATCTGCCACTGGACCTTAAAGCCAATCGCCCATATTTCTAATCCCCATCTTGTCAAGATGTTGTGTATGAGCGCTCTGCGACATAGGCTTTGTCAGCGGATCTGCTGTGTTGTCTGCTGAGTTGACTCGGTCCATCCGAACGTCACCTCTTCCTACCATTTCTCTTAGAAGATGATAGCGTCTAAGAATGTATTTGGAACGGTGATGAGATCTCGGTTCCTTTGCTTGCACTATTGCTCTATTGTTATCACAAAAGATGACAACGGGCTCGGCGATGCTAGGCACTACACCCAACTCTTGGATGTAGTTTCTCATCCAAACCGCTTCCTTGGCAGCTTCTGAAGTTGCTATGTATTCGGCCTCAGTGGTGGAATCAGTAGTGGTTGCTTACTTGGTACTTTTCCAAGCCACTACTCCTCCATTGAGCCTGAATACATAACCTGATTGAGACTTGGCATCATCGTCATCAGACTGGAAGCTAGCATCGCTAAAGCCTTCCAGGATCAGTTCTCCATTGCCATAGACTAAGAACATTTCCATAGTCCTCCTCAGGTACTTAAGGATGCCCTTAACAACATTCCAATGTGCCTCTCCTGCAGAAGACTAATATCTATTGTTACACTCAAAGCGTAAGCAATGTCAGGTTTGGTGCAGTGAACCGCATATTGGATGCTACTACAGCATAAGCATAGGGGATGACTTTCATCCTTTCAAGTTCCTCATCGGTCTGCGGGGACTCTTTTTTAGATAACTTGATCCCATGCCTCATGGGAAGGAATCCTCGTTTGGAGTTGTCCATTCGAAACCTTTTCAGGACTTTCTCTATATGAGTTTTGGGTGAGTCCTAACATTCTTTTAGATTTTATCCCTGACAATCTGGATGCCTAGAATGTAGGAGCTTCACCCAAAATCCTTCATGGAAAACTGGGTTGATAACCATGCTTTTGTGTCACCCAACATTCTAACATCATTACCTATGAGTAGAATGTCATCCACATAAAGCACTAGGAACACTATAGAGCTCCCACTGGCCTTCTTGTATACACAAAGGACGGATTTGTTTTTTATGAAGTCATAACCCCGTATTACTTCATCAAAGTGAATGTTTCAACTTCGGGACGCTTGTTTGAGCCCATAGATGGACTTCTGGAGACGACAGACCTTCTGTTCTTCTCCAGTGACTGAGAAACCCTCCGGCTGATCCATATATAGATCTCTTCCTCAACGAAACCATTAAGGAAGGCCGTTTTCACGTCCATCTGCTATATCTCATAGTCATACCATGCTGTTTATGGCGAGCAGGATTCGAATGGATTTAGCCATGGCTACTGGCGAGTAGGTGTCCTCAAAAATCGACCCCGGGTCTTTGAGTGTACCCTTTAGCTACTAGCCTAGCCTTAAATGTTGTGACTACTCCATCAACGCCAAGTTTGCGCTTATAGACCCACTTACAACCAACTGGCTTAACACCTTTCGGTGGGTCTACAAGTCTCCAGATTTGGTTCTCGCTCATGGGGTCCAGTTTGGTTTTCATGGCCTCAAGCCATTTCCCGGAGTCGATGTTAGACATCGCTTCTTCGTATGTCTTAGGATCATTATCCAGTAGACCGATCGTACTCAGAAAGCCATATCTCACTGGAGGTCTACACTCTCTAGTTGACCTACGGAGAACGGGAACGTCAGTGGTGACTGTGGGCGCTGATTGTATAGGAGCTGGCGGTTCAGGTACCGGGGCTAGCCTTTCTTGAGGCTGTCCTTCATGCCTAGCCTGCTGGACTTCTCGAGGTTGGTCAGCCCTTCGAGTATCTATCCTGAATCCTCTAAGTGAGGAATCCGCTGCTACCTCTAATGACTGGTTTCCATCACTTGATTCCTCAAGGATCAGTTCATCAGGTTGGATATCCTCTGGAAAGCCTTGTTCCAAGAACACTGCGTTCCTTGAAACAAATACCTTTTGTTCCAAGGGGTCATAAAAGTAATAACCTGAAGTTTCTTTAGGTATCCAACGAACCTGCATAAGCTAGACCTGGATTCTAGCTTATCTCTCACTAACCTCTTGACGTATGCGGGGCTGCCCCACACTTTCAAGTAGTTGTAGGACGCAGGTTTGCCGTGCCATATTGCATATGGCGTTTGTGTCAATACACTGTGGTGCCAAATTTAACAACTGGCCGCCGTTTCCAATGCGTAGCCCCAAAAGGACAAGGGCAATTTGGTAAAACTCATCACGTATCGAACCATGTCCAACAGGGTTCGATTCCTCCTTTCAGAGACACCATTTAACTGTGGTGTCCCGGGAGGTGTCCATTCAGATATTATACCATATTCTTTTAGATAATCAAGGAACTCAGTACTAAGGTACTCTCCACCTCGGTCTGATCGTAGGACTTTAATTTTGCAGCCGGTCTGGTTCTCAACTTCAAGTCTGAATTCTTTAAACCACTCAAGAGCTTCAGGTATACATAACCATACCGTGAATGATTATCGGTGAAGGTTATGAAGTAGGAGAACCCACCTCGAGACTGCGTCCTTAGTGGTCCACATACGTCTGTATGGACCAAGTCCAACAGACCTGTGGCAAGCCTACTTTGTCCTACAAAGGGCTTTTTGGTCATTTTCCCTCTTAGACAGGATTCATAAGTTGGTAGCTCACTCAAATCCCCTACCTCTAGGTTCTTTGAGTCCACCAATCTTTTCATCCTGTCTTGGGATATGTGACCTAGCCTAGCGTACCACAGTCGTGCGTTCCCGTTGTTATCTATTTTACGTTTGTGTTGAGTGTTTAGAACGAAGTTCGTTTGTTATAAGATATAGAGCCCATTTATTAAGTGTACCAAGCAGATGAACAATTCCACACCTCATCAAATAAAAGCAATTTTTATTGATCATAAACTCATAACCACTCTTGTCCAACAATGGAATGGAAATGATGTTTTTAATCATACTAGGTACATAATAAACTAGCTCTAACTCTATACTAATATGATCACTAACTACTAGAGTGGCGGATCCTACTGCTTTCTGCTCAGATGGCCTTGCCATTCCAAGCTTCAGGATCATATCCCCGCTACCCAGTTTTCTGCTTCTTTTCAGCACCTGCAAATCATTGCAAATGTGAGCTCCAAAGTCGGTATCTAATACCCAAGAGGTAGAGTTAGTAACCATATTAACCTCAATCACAAATATACCTTGGTTTGAGAGGATTTGGGGCACTCCCTCTTCCAATGCCCTTTCTCACGACAATTGATACATATATCATATGCCCTCGACTGTTGCTTGGAGACAACCTTCCCTTTTCCTTTGCCTTTCCCCTCTTTGGAATGGGAACACTCTTAGTGTTTGTAGCTGCTTTGACGGCTTTCCCTTCCCTTTCTTCCTTTTCCAACGTCCGGCACCCTTGCCTTTCGTCTTGGAAGTTGAAGCACCTCCAAACAATAGCGAAAGCGTGGACTTTTTGGTCATTGCCTCGTATTGCTCCAACATATTGATTAACTCATGAATACCCTTCTCAAGTGCATTCATGTTATAGTTAACAATAAATTGGTCGAAGGAGGGTGGGAGAGACTGAAGGATCACATCTATGTACGTCTCATTATCGAGGCCTGCCTTTAGGTCCTCGAGCTTTTCCACCAGGGTAAGCATTTTAACCCCGTTCTCTTGTACAGAGGATCCTTCGGTCATTTTGGTTCCAAAGAACGCCTTAGTCGCGACATACCTAGTATGTCAGTCCGGCAGTACATAGCAGTCCTTAAGGCGAGCCATAATGGAAGGGACATCGTCTAGCCTTTCATATTGCTTCTGAATCTCATTCGTCATTGAAGCAAGTATGACCTACGGACCTTCCGGTTATCCTTATGCCAAGTCTCGAACATTTCACGTTCTTTCTGGCGTGGATCCTTCCGGTAAGGTCCTAGGGAGAGGCTCGTCGATGACGTAGCCTTGGTTCTCGTAATCTAGGACTATCCTGAGATTGCGCAACCAGTCGTTGTAATTTGTTCTATTGATAAAGGGTTCTTAGACATTTTAAATCAACTTTTAAAAAACAGAGTTCGCGATCAGCAGAATTTAAAAGGCGGAAGCTTGATAAATAATTAATCGCTTGGTCTTTAGTCATTTAATGCTCCCACTATTTTATACGAAAACACGATACTCTCAACGTTGTTTTTCGAGAAACCATTTCCAAGTGGGCTTGGGATCCACTGTGAATTTTCCCATACCCCGCTTTTACGATTCGCATGGGAAGAATCCTGTGGAAGGTATTCCATACCATTCTCGTTCCACGAGATTCCCAAGATTATTACCTCACCCTATCACATGATCCCGATGACTCCAAGCGAATCATGCTAATTGGGCGTTAGACCCGACCCAATCAACCGAATCATAGACCCGCTGCTACCTCCACGACTCGTGAGACAGGTAACAGTGGTCTACTTTTCGTTCATGACATAGTGCAGCTTCTTTTAAGTACAATAGAAGTGCGACGACTCGTGAGACCACGCTATCGACCTAAATTAGCTTCCTCAATACGCCATGGACTGGAAGGCATGGATAAACTCCTAGAGTCCATGTCCACTTTGTCTAGGGTCTAATATTTGGACATTGGTCCAACCAATATGAGTGTTATAAATGACCGATATCTCATATGTAAATATAAATACATTCATCCATAATGCGTAAATAAATAAATTGCATCCCATAGCAGTTATATCATAAATAAAAAATCATTCATCCATCATAACAACCACATGCAAAATTAAAGCCTAGCACGCCCCTGTTGGATGATCACGAGCCCGAATCCTATGCGACGCACTGAGCCCGCAGTGGATCTATGGTCAATCTAAGGTTGGTCCTACACTATTACATTAATAGTAACTCAATCATCATTCTAATGGGCCTTGGTCTCTTTTCTCTTTCATCTCTTCATGGAAATGCCTTGGATCCTTCAGTCTGGGCTCTCCATGTGGACCTTCCTTCTTCTCCACCAAATACATAAAAATAAATCCTCAGTCCTATTCTACTCTCACTACATATGAAAAAGAAACCCCAGCGAAAACTCGGGGGGAGTACATAAGGAGGGAGAAAGAATTCCTTATTATTCCAAGGCGACTAGAAGGGGAGAAGGAGAAAGCAGAAAGAGGCACACAGGCCCAACATAAAATTAAACCATACATTCGGTCTAGGGCACGCAATCATCCATTTCCATTCAACGCACATAATCACATGATCCAATCACATAAATATATGCTAACATTCCATGATTATCAATCACATCAATCCATGATAAATAAATGCGCTACGTATGAAAAATATGGTACAATCGTTGACAATAATTTTTCCCGTTTAGGAAAACCCTTCCTCATTATTTGCAGGTAAGTTATCCCTGGGATTCCAAATCCAATAAACTTAACCTCCCAAAACAATGTTCTTAGACAATAAGCAAAATTTTAAACAAAACGAATTTTCAGAATTAATCCAAAAACAAAAATTAAAAATAACGAGAGAAACGACGACGTCAACCGACTGCCGCCACCGGCGCAGTCAGCCGGCGCGCGCAGGACAACGGGCCCAGCCTGCTGCCCCTGCGTGCGCGCAGGCCCTGCCTGACCGGGCGCGCGCGCACAGGCCCCTGCCTCAGTGCGTGCGCGTGCAGACAACATCGTCTGCGTGCGTGCGCGAGCACGCGCATAAGGCGCGCCTGCCGGGCGCGCGGGCATAGACTCCTGGCCGCGCATCCAGGCGGGCAGGCGTCCCAGCGCGCTGGCATGCGCGGCGCGTGCTTCCCTGCCCACATGAGCGCGCGCCGGGCCACCCGCCTGCGCCTGTCGCCCGGCCGCACCATCCCGCAGCCCAGATCTGCGCGAAGCCATGCATGCCTGGTGCAGGCGGCCGCGCGCAGGCTCATCTTCCTCCGCGCGTCCGCCTCGCTTGACCGCACAGCGTGCGTGATCAGTTACCAGCTTGCCGCGTGCTGCGTTTTTCTCCGTTTCGTTTGATTTTTGGCCCCGTTTTCCAAGAAAAACAGAAAATACCAATAATACCAAAAATCATACGAAATCGAAAGCAAGAAAGCGACATGCTTCTACGATGAAAATATCAAGGAACAATTAAAACATGCCAAACACGTTTTAATGCTCAAAATGCACACAAAAACCCTAGGCCTATACACCGAATCGGGCTCTGATACCACTGAAAGCCTTGGGTAGCATGTAGATCGTCCCGGGAATAGCGCGAATGCAGAAGCGCGGTATAAATTTAAATTACAAGAATTTAAACATGCATAATACGTATAAAATAAAACACGTTTCAAAGGGATGTGCCCTTGAAATTCCCGGGTGTTTGGTGTATCTCATGAATTAAAATAAGCATGCATAGCAATCATGGAGGCCATAGGATTTGTAAACTAAAAGAAGACGAAAGCGTAAAAAGAGACCTACCGGTTCGTCCTTTTCCTCTTCTAACCAGTACTCGCGTTGTTCCCCGATTTACTCCAAGATCTCGTATGTGAGATCCTCTAATTCGTGACACGCAATTCGCACACGTATCTTGTACTTCGTGCTTGCGAACAAACAAGTATTTTTGAGAGGACGGATCAATCACACGTTATTAATTTAACGGGATTAATCCTCCTATGTTCAATTGTTAACACAAAAGAACAAGAACAATTTTCTTGGAGAGAAAGAGAGAGAGAGAGAGAGAGGCGGACGAGAGAGAGGAAAGAGCACACGATTTCTAGTGTGTGTGTATGTCAAGATTCATTCATCTCAGTAAAGGTGAAGGGCTAGGAATATATATAGAGAATGAGTTTAATCCTCTTCAAACTCCAACTCTAGGAAGACTAATTTGAATAGGATTTTGACCTGGTCAAAGTCCTAGTCAAAGTAGTAATTTGACCTAGTCAAATTACTTCTAGTCATCCATCTCTCCTTTTAATCTCAATCATGAATTTAATTTAATGGAATATTCAAAAACCTATTTAAATATTCCAAGGGCAATAAATAAATATATTAAATATTTATTCTAAGCCCATTAAATTAATTTTCTAATAAATCTAATTTATTAGATAAATCCCTTTTATCCAATAAAAGGAATTAATACTTTCCAAGAAAATTAAGGACCCTATTAAATCTAATTTAATCATTCCATTTGTCCATATATTTAATTCTAAATTAAATACTTTAATGTATGCGGATTGTGTGTGACTCTTTAGGTTCACCTTCAGTTTGACTTGGTCGGATTCCTAGAATCCGCCCGTTACCATGGGTGTCCATCTAGCAACGGTCCATGGCACTAGAAACTAGGTGAATATACGGGATGAACATTTAGGCTCTAACAGTACACTTGTCCTTCCGTCTACGGTCTCACCACTTAGGGTCTAGGGCACGGAAAATGCAGGTACCCATTTTGGAACTAAGTGTCGGTCTGTCCTTTACTAAACGCCTCAAGGGAAACCTTCCCTTTTGTTCAGTTACTGTGGCAACAGATTTTAGGGACAAGACACAGAGCATTTTTGAGACTCAACTGTCAATACATTTTGACAGGAGACAGATCCTTTCTTGGAAACTACTGTCACTCTGTACACCGAAGCTGCACTAGACATGGCTTATGACTACTCAAGTGCTTCTTGGTAATCTCTCACCATATCTAAGATACAGCCCTGATATACAGGTAAACTCAGCAGTTCCTCAAGTCAAAGGACTTTGTTCTGTACCGTTGGAACCGGGAACACACGTCATACCTAACCGACCCTACTCAAGGTCCTCCGTAAGACGGTTCCCGCGAGTCACCTCAGTCAGCTGCTCCCTAGCAGGCTAACCCACTAACACAGCTTAGACGACCTTCGTCACCCGTCGATGAAATACGACAGCAGATGCTTAGTGCAAGTTGTTAGAATAGGTGACCATGTAAGCCAATTTTTGGCAGGTATATGTACCCTATGTCTAGACAATTTTTTGGTATTTGATAAAAAATATTTATGAATAAAGAAGTGAAAATTTATATGGCAATACTTTGTTTACGTTCACTTATCTGCATTTACATTTCTGTTCACTACGCAAACAAAGCCCACGGACTAAGAAACGATTTCGGGGACTGGGACTACGCTTGGAGGTAGGTCCATGAAATCAGTCTTACCGAATCAGTCCGGAATTCTCCAAGTCAAGGAATCCCGAAAATGGGTACTGGGATTCCCTTTGAGACTTGCACTAAGCATCTGCTATCGTATTTCATCGACGGGTGACGAAGGTCGTCTAAGCAGTGTTAGTGCGTCAGCATGCTAGGAAGCAGCTGACTGAGGTGACTCGCGGGAACCGTCTTACGGAGCACCTTGAGTATGGTCAGCAAGGTATGACGTGTATTCCCGGTTCCAACGGTACAGGCCAAGTCCTTTGACTTGAGGAACTGCTGAGTTTACCTGTGCATCAGGTCTGTATCTTAGATATGGTGAGAGATTGCCAAAATACTCTTGAGTAGTCATAAGCCATGTCTAGTGCAGCTCGGGTGTACAAAGTGAAGGACAAGCGGATCCGCCCGGGAGCGCGAGCGGAAGCGAGAAAGCGTGGAAAGTGCGTAAATTTAAACCAAATTCAAAATACGCGAATTCCAAGGGGTGTACCCTTAGGTGCTCAACCGGGCGTTCGATGTAGGATGTGTAAATATTGAAAACATATATTTAAATACATAGGGCATAGATATATAAATGAAACCAATCAAAGCGTAATAAACCGTTACCTTTGATTGTTTAGCGTATGCTCCCGGCTACTTGCGTTGTTCCTTCTCCGGAATGTCACGAAATCCAAACGTATGGATTCTCCAAAGGTGATCCACACCACACCGGAAGAAACACACGTTCTTCTTGCTAGAAAAGAACGAGTTTAGGAAGGAATGGGTTTAAGAGAAGAACACTATGAATTAGTGTTCTCTTAAACTTACTTTGTTCTTCTTCTTGATTCAAAATCAAGTGAAGAACACAAGTGTAAGAGAGGGAGAGAGAACGAAAATTGAGAGAGAGGAGAGGATTTTTGTCTTCTCTTTTTCCTAGAAAAAGATGAATAATGAATCACTTGTGCTTGGTGTTGTATATTCTAATATATATACATAATTAATGTGATTATTGGAATGTGTCTAGGTTCATCCAAGGATGTCTAGATTCATTCCAATCAATCACCATCAATTCTTCAATCAAGCCTACCAAAATTTATGGTATGATCAAATCATACCAAAAGGGAAGAGCTTGATTGGAGTTGATTTGTCTCTTTCCAAAAGAGATAAGTCAACATACCACCTAGCATGAAACATGGCTGATTTTGCTTCCTCCAAGGGAGCGTGTCGGCCATGTTTAAATAAGGAAAGAAGTCCAACTTCTTCCCATTCCAAATTAGGAATTATTTCTCCTCTCGGGTATAATTTAACGGACCGGGTTTTATCGTAATCCAATTACGACGAACCCAATATTAAATCCAATTTAATGTCCACTTAAATTATTCCCGTCGATCTTTTAATCCAATTAAAAGATCCAACGTCTCAACATCTCAACTTTCCATATTTAATCGAAAATCCAATTTACCGATTAAATGAAAGCCCGATACAATATCGGCCCGTCCATCCAATGGACTTTCCCTTAAGTAATCCAATTACTTATTTTATCCTTCGAGATTGACTCCAAGTCGATCTCTCAACCTTCCTCGGTGATTTGTGTGTGACCCTTTAGGTTCACCCTTAGCTAGACTTGGGCCCGTGTCCCACAAGGGCCCTTTACCATGGGTGGCCGTCTAGCAACGGTCCATGGCACTAGAGACTAGGTGAATTGGCGTGAACATTTAGGCGCCGATTCTGTATGGGTACAATCCTTCCGTCTACCGTCTCCCGGCCTTAGTTTAGGGTATGAAATTGGGCGTCGGTTCCCATCCTTGGCTAGGCATCTATGCTTAATACTCGAGACCACGTATGCTTCATTGCATCGACACAGGAAACCATTCCCTGTTCGACCAACCACTGTGGCCACAGCTTCAAACAGCATGAACGTGTCTCCGAGTGCATAGGAGATACCTCTGTCACATACTGACAGGGGACGGATCCTCTTCTTGGAATCCACCGTCCTCGCTACACATTCTGACTGCACTGGACAAGGCTTATGATAATCATCTTACAGAATGATTACCTCTCGCCAGATCCAAGATACAGCCGTCCTGTGCACGCGACTGCCATGATCCCTCAAGTCTGAGGATTACTCCCGTACTATCGGAACCTGGGAAAACTAATCATACCGACCAAGCCTCCAAGGCTGCCATATGATGATCCCCGCGAGTCAGTCCAGTCGGCTCGACCCCAGTCGACCAACCCATCAAGATCGTGTAGGTGTCCCATGCCTGTCGCCGATGAAACACGGCACTCATTCAATGAACACAACTCTTGACGCAAGTCTCAATAGGACTCCCGATGCCCTGTCTCGAGGTCCTCGACTTGGAACGTTTCAGACCCAACTCTTAATCAGTTGGTTTCATGACCACCATCCAATGCGTGGCCCAACTTCACGAGTTGTTATCCATGGTCTGTGGGCTTTGTTGCGATATAAGTTAAACACCATTTTAACAAATGTAAGATGAGCGCACCAAAGAAGGTACCATTGGTGACGAACACTCATCTTATTCATCACATAATAATATTACATTCACATCAAGTTGTCGGATAGGTTACAAATTGCCAAACCTATTGGCTTTCTGGTCACCTATTCCAACACAAAGTGACAGTAGTTTCCAAGAAAGGATCTGTCTCCTGTCAAAAGGTATTGACAGTTGAGTCTCATGTATGCTTTGTGTCTTGTCCCTGAAATCTGTGGCCACAGTAACTGAACAGAAGGGAAGGTTTCCCTTGCGGCGTTTAGTAAGGGACAGACCGACATTTAGGTCCAAAATGGGCACCTGCTTTTTCCGTGTCCTAGACTCTAAGTGATGAGACTGAAGACAGAAAGGACAAGTGTACTGTTAGAACCTAAATGTTCATCCCCAATTATTTCACCTAGTCTCTAGTGCCATGGACCGTTGCTAGATGGCCACCTATGGTAACGGGCGGATTCAAGAAATCCGACCAAGTCTAGCTGAATGGTGAACCTAAAGAGTCACACACTATCTACACACATGTAATATTTAACTTGGGATTAAATATTGGAGTAAAGGAATGATTAAATTGAAAGAAATCGGTGGATCGGCCCGGGAGATGAGCGCGTATAGCGGAAGCGCGGAATAGTGCGTAATAAAATTACAAAGCATAATTAAATGGAATTTAAATCATGCATAACGTACATAAACGAATCAAGGGGTGTGCCCTTGATTCTCCCGGGCGTTCGGTGTATCTCATGTTCAATAAAACACAACATGGAGGCCATAGAATTAGAAACGAAAAAACATAATTAAAGAACCTACCCGGTTGTAGTTTTGTCTTCGTTCGGCTACATGCATTGTTCCCCGTTTTGCACCAAGATCTCAAGAAGAGACCCTCTAAATCATCTCACTCGCTCCACCGGAAAGCAAACAACCCTTGTGCTAGCAAGAAATTATTTGGGGAGAAGAGACATCGATACACGCTATGAATTAACGCAATCAATGTCTCTTATGTTCTTAACTTGAATAAAATCAAGAAGAACAAAGTATAATTCTTGGAGATTAAGAAAAGGGGATGGACGAATTTGAGAGAGAGATGAGAGATGAGAGTTGTAGAGAATAGTAGGTGTAAGTGTGTGTGTTTTTTAAGTATTTATAGGAGATGGAATTCCTATTCCTTCTCAAACTCTTCCAAAGAGACACACTTTGACTAGGATTTTGACCTAGTCAAATCCTAGTCAAATTAGGCTTTGATTAAGTCAAATTAATCATGGCCCTTCATCTCATCATTCTCTAGATCAAATCTTGTCCATCCATTTTGATGGGCTTTATGGAATGGGCCTATTTAATTCTAAATTAAATATTCCCATGGACTTTATATTAAAATCCTATTTAATATACTAAGCCCATTAATTAATGGAATGGACTTTATTTAATTCCAAATTAAATAGTCCATGGACTTTATATTAAATCCTATTTAATACCAAGCCCATTAATTAATTCCATGGAATGGGATTATTTAATTCTAAATTAAATAGTCCCATGGACTTTATATTAAATCCTATTTAATATACTAAGCCCATTAATTAATTAATGGAATGGACTTTATTTAATTCCAAATTAAATAGTCCATGGACTTTATATTAAATCCTATCTAATACCAAGCCCATTAATTAATTAATTCACCCTTTTAATCTAATTAAAAGGAAAGCCCATGCTTTGTAAAATTCATAAATCTAATTTATGAACTCAAGCCCGATTATTCCAAATAATACATCGAGGCTTGTATCTCCAAGAAGTATAATTTAATTCCATTAAATTAAACCTTCTCCCGGAATTAATTCCAAATTAATTCCCTTTCATTTGGTGTAGCGGGTGTGACTCTTTAGGTTCACCTTTCAGCTAGACTTGGACCTACTTTTCATTATTTCATAACTAAAGTAGTCCGTTACCATGGGTGGCCATCTAGCAACGGTCCATGGCACTAGAGACTAGGTGAATTTATGGTGCGAACATTTAGGCTCCGAGTTATACGCAGGTGCGGTCCTACCGACGCTCGATACGTACGGGTACGGTCCTACTGTCGCCTGTCTCCCGGCCTTTAGTCTAGGGGTCGGTTCCCATCGTTGACTAGGCAACTATGCATAATGCTCGAGATAGGTTTAACTCGACGTAGGAAATCCTTTCCCACTACATCAAGTGCTATGGCCATAGACTTTGTGAGTCTAAACCATCTCCGAGCGCATAGGAGATCTTGCTGTCATATCCTTTGACAGGGGACAGATCCTATCTTGGAATTCACCGTTCTTACATACTCCGACTGCACTGGACGAGGCTTATGATGACCATGTGATATAATCGGTCAAATTTCACCAGATCCAAGATACAGCCTTAGTATGTAGGGGACTGCCGTGATCCTCAAGTCCGAGGACTAATCCCGTACTATCGGAACCGGGAATACGAGTCATACCGACCAAGCCCGAGTAGCTTCTATATGACGATTCCCGCGAGTCACCTCAGTCGGCCGCTCCCCAGCAGGCCGACCCACTAACACTGCTTAGACGATCCTCGTCACCCGTCGATGAAACACGACAGCAGATGGTTAGTGCAAGTCTCAAATGGATTCTCGATGCCCTGTCTCGAGATTCCTTTGACTTGGAGTATTTCAGACTGATTCGGTGAAACTGATTTCATGAACCTACCTCCAAGCGTAGTTCCAATTTCCCGAAATGTTATTTCAGTCTGTGGGCGTTTGTTGTGACATCGTATCGATGCAAGCAGTAAGTACAACAAACTCATGCCTATGAATCCTTACTACATTCATTAACATAATATTACTTGTTCACAGATTGACGAATGGTTCTCAGAACAGCCAATACCATTGACTTTCTGGTCACCTATTCTAACAATCTCCCACTTGACCAATAAGTCAATTACCCACTTTGTTCAGAATCCTCTGAGTATGAGTAATCTACGATACCGACTAAGGTATTGTGAGTCCGCTTATATTTCCTTGCGAAGCAATACGGTCTAACCGTGTTACCTCTATCCACCATTGCCTCCTAGAGATGGTGGTTGTCTAAGAATATTTTCGTGGATCTTGTGATGAGATCTCGTGCCAATACTCCCATAGCCAAGTTGCCTGCCATATAGGCAAACATGGCTTGGTCGTGCTAGGCGCCACGTCCATCCTATGGACGCGGTCTTCATCAGTGACCACTATCCGATGCACTCGTCATTGGGCCTGACTGTGCATACCTTTGAGACTAACTGATTTTCACTTATGCTCTGGAAGCTAGTATCGCTTTAGCCTTCCAAAGCAACTCTCAACAGACGGTGCATCATGAACACATCTTTAGTCCTTATTCAGGTACTAAGGATCGTTCTTGATTGCTGTCTTCAACCCCTCAGTGCATTACCGATTTATGTTGAGCCATGCTAGAAGCACTCTCAACATCGGTTCCTATGCACCGAGTAAACATATCATATGTTTGCCTAGGGTTAAGACGTAGGGGATACTCAACATCCAAGCCTTCTCATTAGTCCACCGTGACTAAGTCTTGAATGGCTTGATGCTTTATGCATAGTATCCAAGTTTTCTCATCAGTCTTACTATGACTGAGTCTCGAACAACTTGTCCCTCTACATATATGAGTTTTTCTCATCAGTCCACCATGACTGAGTCTTTGAAAAGCTTAATTCATGATATGTATGTGGGATCCCTAAAATGTCATCGAGAATTTTCGTGAGTTACAGTTTGTGTTTTAGTGATTCCTAATGCCTTGAATTCATCCATGAATCAAGATATTACACACTTAAACACTTGGAACACCATTTCTACTCCCACTGATCACCTACGTCGTTTAAGACCGAGTCATGCTCCGTATGAGCTCGTCAAAACGAATATTCCAATTATGCGGTGTTTCAAATCTTGTTTGAATTTCCTAGGGATTCTATGGCTCCTCTCCATAAATCCTACTACGATGTCCAACATCACGTTCCGCAGGTCATTTGGATTATTATCCAAATTTGACCGAACATATCCCGATCACTCGTACCTCTTACGACATTCGGGTTCGTTCTTAAGGGGACTTGGAATATGATCAATTTAAGAAAGAAATGCAATTATAAGCAACGTTTAGCATTATTCTGTCGTAAACTTGTACAAATTAGACACCGAGTCTAATTTGTCTCCCACTAGTCCCTTGACGTATGTAGGATCCTTCTACATGCTCAAGGACTTTGTCGGGACATAGGCTTGCCAAACCATGGCTCCTTATGCGTGACTCTTGGCAAAGTGCCATGTTCCTTACGTTGGCAATTTTGAGTCTACGTCTACACGGGCTAAGGTAATTGGGCGAAACTTCGATCGATCTTCGTCCAACGAGATTCGATCGTTCCCTTTATCAGAGACCGTCATACTTGGCCTTTATAGGAAATGTTTCATTGAGAATTACATTTTCAACTTGGATGCTCAAGAGCTCCCACTAAATACACGGCCTTTTCGATCCTATCGAAACAGGTTTAATTTTGCAACCATTTATGGTTCACCTCCTTAAGTCTAATTCCCAAACCTCCTATGGGACCTTTAGACTTTTGAACCCTCTTATGGTCTTTGTGTATTAGTAACCTACAGTTGTCTTATTGGCTCCCTTCCAATAGACTATTTGGCAAGCCTACTTTGTCCAACAAAGAGCTTTCGGACTTTCTTCTTCATAAAAGACTTGTAAATTTAGTCGATTCGAATCATCTATTTCTAGATTCATCGAACTTTCCAATTTACTTATCTTTTAATAAGAAGAAACGTCCTAGCTGTTGTAGATGCCAAATCTGTAAGTTGGTCTTGATTAATCCATTTTAGATAATTTGAATTTTGAGTATCCATAAACCTTTTATGGGATGGTATTTTAGGAATTTACGTACTAGCAAACATGAATCAATATTCAATAATTTTGTTTGATCAAATATGTATGTAATAAAACCTTTGTCCAACAAAGAGACATACTTTTGATCATGCTAGGTTACGTAATTCCTATATTATCCTAACATGATCACGATTATGGGCCTAACAAGTCTCTAGTCCTTTTCATCAATGGACCTTGCCATTGTTAAATCCTAGAACTGTTCTTGGCTTTTAAGTCCTTATTCACTTTCTGCAAACCACCCGCAGATTAGTGATAGGAATGGTATCAAATACAAAATAAAGTGATCATGTCAATACTCAATATCAAATTTTACCTACATTGGAGAGAGGTTTAGAATACTCCCCTTTCCAATGGCCCTCTTAACGACAGTAAATGCTTACGTTCTTAGAAACTATGAACTTGACTGCTGAACCTTTTGCTCTTTCCTTTACCTCCACCTTGTGTTGTAAAGGAACAGCACTTGAAGTGCTTAATAGTTGATGTCACCTTACCCTTCTTCCTCTTTTGGCGTCTGGCACCCTTGCCTTTCGCTATGGAGGTTGAAGCCTCTCCTACTAGTACCGACGGTGCAGATTTTGCAATCGTTGCTTCGTACTAGACCAACATAATTACCAACCTATGAAGATCTTTTCTAAGCTCATTCATGTTGATAATTAATGGTTCGTAGGAGGGAGGAAGAGACTGAAGGATCATGTCAATGTACGTCTCTTTTTCAAGACTGACATGGAGGTCTTTTGAGCTTCTCCACTAGGGATTGCATCATCACTCCATGTTCTTTGTACCGACATCCCTTCCGTCATCTTAGCTCCAAACATGCCTTCGTTGCATTTTACCCCACATGCTGGTCCAAGACCATATAGACATGATGCAAGCAAAGCATAGTTTGAGCCAACATCATTATATCCTATTTGCCGGTGGTCATCCTTCAACTTTTGAACGCCAAGCGTTGCCTTAGTTGTCGACCCCTCCGGCAAGCGCTGAGGAACGCCCTCATTCCGGTATGTGAGTTAAGGTTCTGGAAATCTAAGACCATCTTAAGATTTCGCAGTCAATTCGTGTAATTGGTTCCTTTTTTAGTGAGCCTCTTAGTGATGTGTTTGGTGGATTCTTAGACATTCACAACATATATGAAACAGAAAATAATAAGCAGAATGAAGTAATATTTTGGTTAAGTCTCGGTCTTTAGTCCTTAACCTCTCCCACTATTTCTACGAAAACACGGCACTCTCAAACGTTGTTTTCGGGAAATCCTTTCCTAGTGGGCTCGGGATCCACAGCGATCTCCCCCATACCCCGCTTTTACGATTCGCATGGGAAAAGAACCCGTGGGAGGTATTCCATACCATTCTCGTTCCACGAGATTCCCAAGATAATTGCCTCACCCTTTCACGTGATCCCGAGGACTCCAAGCGAATCACGTTATTCGGGCGTTAGACCCGACCCAATCAACCGATTCATAAACTCACTGCTACCTCCACGACTCGTGAGACAGGTAACAGTAGTCTACTCATCGTTCATGACAAAGTGCAGCTTCTTTTAAGCACGATAGTCGTGCCACGACTCGTGAGACCACGCTATCGACCTAAAAGATCTTCCTCACTTTTGCCATGGATGGAAGGCTTGGACAGACTCCCAGAGTCCTAGTCCATTTATTAAGGGTCTATATTTAACTTGGTTTAACCAAGTGAGAGTTTTGATAGAACGAGACCTCATCACATATTAAGTATTGCATTGCGTGCGTTTATGGCAGAAATATTCTAAGCGTGAATGTAACCATACATAAAGCATATAGAATAATCATAAGCAATTAATACGCATCGCATGCAAAATAAAGCCTAGCACGCCCCTGTAGGATGATCACAAGCCCAAACCTATGCGACCCACTGAGCCCGCAGTGGATCTATGGTCAATCTAAGGGTAGGTCCTATGCTATTACAAGTTTTAATAACCCATTACATGCAATGGGCCTTGTAAGTCCTCTTTATCTTCTTGGGCTCTCCATCTTGGGCCTACACCGGGCTCCTTCTCCATGGATCCTCCGTGGGCCATCTGATGGCTACCTCCATGGGCCTCCAACACCTTGGGCTTGTCTTCTCTTGCAGCTTTTATTTACAAAAAGAAATAAAACCTCACCACTAATTCTACTCTCATTACATCATAAAATAAGAAACCCCAATTAAACATTTGGGGGGAGTACATTGGGAGGGAGAGAGAAAGCCTTATTATTCAAAGGCACTAGAAGAGAGACAGAGAGGAAAATAAAGAGGCACACAGGCCACAACCCAACAAATAACTGTAAATAAACCATACATGCGGTCTAGGGGCTTTGTGATCATCCTTTATCAAATCAATTAACACAAATAGCACAAATACATATCCCACGTAAAATATGCTATACCAACATCCATGATAATCCATACCATAAAATAAATGTAGAAATTACATGTAAAATATTCACACCAAATATTGGATAATAGCGCAACCTATGCACAACGATTTTTGTTGGAAAAACCTTTTCCATAATTAACAAGGCAATATTAATTCTATGAAATATAAAATCTCAACCAAAATTAAAATGCCCCAAGTTAATTAATTCAGAAAAATTCCCAGAATTATACAGAAAAATCAAATTTTTCTGAAACACAAAAATCAACAATTCAAGAATATGCCCATTTATTCAAGAATTCCAAAATCCAACATTCGTGCAATATTAATACATGTTAAGATCTACTCATACTCAAACCATAAAATAACCATGATGTCCAACATCATAAAACGCAGAAATTATTGCGAAATTTCACATATGAATTTTGATCATTGGTGCAACCATTGCAAAAATTAAATCTTGTTAGGAAACCCTTTCCTCATCAAACCAAGCAATATTTATTTTAGAAAATTCCAAATCTCAAAAAATAAATATTCTAAGTCAACGGGTTCAGAATAATGCAGAAAATATCATAAAATAATACAGTAAAAACAGTTTTGAAAAACGAGCCAAAAACGGGAGAGAAACGGAAAACGGCACAGCCGGCCGGCCAGGCGCGCGCGCGCGCACGCGCGCAGGCGCCCATGCCTGCGCGCGCGGCCGCGCGCGCGCTGCCGCGCACGCTGGGCGCGCTGGCCGGGCGCGCGCAGGCCCCTGCCTGCACGCGCGGCCAGCGTGCTGCTGCTGCCGGTTCGCCGTTTTTCACTCCTTTTCGATTTTTCATGCAATTTTTCTGAACCACAAGATAAATTAAACCCTAGAACATGTATAAACACATTCAAGAAAACCAAGATCCAAAATCCCATGCAAAATTAAACGCCAATAAATATCTACGATAAACATGCTATAAACGTAAATTAAAACACGTTTATCATGCTTAAACGCACATAGCACATAGAATTCTAGGCCTATACACCGAACCGGGCTCTGATACCACTGAAAGAAATCGGTGGATCGGCCCGGGAGATGAGCGCGTATAGCGAAAGCGCGGAATAGTGCGTAATAAAATTACAAAGCATAATTAAATGGAATTTAAATCATGCATAACGTACATAAACGAATCAAGGGGTGTGCCCTTGATTCTCCCGGGCGTTCGGTGTATCTCATGTTCAATAAAACACAACATGGAGGCCATAGAATTAGAAACGAAAAAACATAATTAAAGAACCTACCCGGTTGTAGTTTTGTCTTCGTTCGGCTACATGCATTGTTCCCCGTTTTGCACCAAGATCTCAAGAAGAGACCCTCTAAATCATCTCACTCGCTCCACCGGAAAGCAAACAACCCTTGTGCTAGCAAGAAATTATTTGGGGAGAAGAGACATCGATACACGCTATGAATTAACGCAATCAATGTCTCTTATGTTCTTAACTTGAATAAAATCAAGAAGAACAAAGTATAATTCTTGGAGATTAAGAAAAGGGGATGGACGAATTTGAGAGAGAGATGAGAGATGAGAGTTGTAGAGAATAGTAGGTGTAAGTGTGTGTGTTTTTAAGTATTTATAGGAGATGGAATTCCTATTCCTTCTCAAACTCTTCCAAAGAGACACACTTTGACTAGGATTTTGACCTAGTCAAATCCTAGTCAAATTAGGCTTTGATTAAGTCAAATTAATCATGGCCCTTCATCTCATCATTCTCTAGATCAAATCTTGTCCATCCATTTTGATGGGCTTTATGGAATGGGCCTATTTAATTCTAAATTAAATATTCCCATGGACTTTATATTAAAATCCTATTTAATATACTAAGCCCATTAATTAATGGAATGGACTTTATTTAATTCCAAATTAAATAGTCCATGGACTTTATATTAAATCCTATTTAATACCAAGCCCATTAATTAATTCCATGGAATGGGATTATTTAATTCTAAATTAAATAGTCCCATGGACTTTATATTAAATCCTATTTAATATACTAAGCCCATTAATTAATTAATGGAATGGACTTTATTTAATTCCAAATTAAATAGTCCATGGACTTTATATTAAATCCTATCTAATACCAAGCCCATTAATTAATTAATTCACCCTTTTAATCTAATTAAAAGGAAAGCCCATGCTTTGTAAAATTCATAAATCTAATTTATGAACTCAAGCCCGATTATTCCAAATAATACATCGAGGCTTGTATCTCCAAGAAGTATAATTTAATTCCATTAAATTAAACCTTCTCCCGGAATTAATTCCAAATTAATTCCCTTTCATTTGGTGTAGCGGGTGTGACTCTTTAGGTTCACCTTTCAGCTAGACTTGGACCTACTTTTCATTATTTCATAACTAAAGTAGTCCGTTACCATGGGTGGCCATCTAGCAACGGTCCATGGCACTAGAGACTAGGTGAATTTATGGTGCGAACATTTAGGCTCCGAGTTATACGCAGGTGCGGTCCTACCGACGCTCGATACGTACGGGTACGGTCCTACTGTCGCCTGTCTCCCGGCCTTTAGTCTAGGGGTCGGTTCCCATCGTTGACTAGGCAACTATGCATAATGCTCGAGATAGGTTTAACTCGACGTAGGAAATCCTTTCCCACTACATCAAGTGCTATGGCCATAGACTTTGTGAGTCTAAACCATCTCCGAGCGCATAGGAGATCTTGCTGTCATATCCTTTGACAGGGGACAGATCCTATCTTGGAATTCACCGTTCTTACATACTCCGACTGCACTGGACGAGGCTTATGATGACCATGTGATATAATCGGTCAAATTTCACCAGATCCAAGATACAGCCTTAGTATGTAGGGGACTGCCGTGATCCTCAAGTCCGAGGACTAATCCCGTACTATCGGAACCGGGAATACGAGTCATACCGACCAAGCCCGAGTAGCTTCTATATGACGATTCCCGCGAGTCACCTCAGTCGGCCGCTCCCCAGCAGGCCGACCCACTAACACTGCTTAGACGATCCTCGTCACCCGTCGATGAAACACGACAGCAGATGGTTAGTGCAAGTCTCAAATGGATTCTCGATGCCCTGTCTCGAGATTCCTTTGACTTGGAGTATTTCAGACTGATTCGGTGAAACTGATTTCATGAACCTACCTCCAAGCGTAGTTCCAATTTCCCGAAATGTTATTTCAGTCTGTGGGCGTTTGTTGTGACATCGTATCGATGCAAGCAGTAAGTACAACAAACTCATGCCTATGAATCCTTACTACATTCATTAACATAATATTACTTGTTCACAGATTGACGAATGGTTCTCAGAACAGCCAATACCATTGACTTTCTGGTCACCTATTCTAACAATCTCCCACTTGACCAATAAGTCAATTACCCACTTTGTTCAGAATCCTCTGAGTATGAGTAATCTACGATACCGACTAAGGTATTGTGAGTCCGCTTATATTTCCTTGCGAAGCAATACGGTCTAACCGTGTTACCTCTATCCACCATTGCCTCCTAGAGATGGTGGTTGTCTAAGAATATTTTCGTGGATCTTGTGATGAGATCTCGTGCCAATACTCCCATAGCCAAGTTGCCTGCCATATAGGCAAACATGGCTTGGTCGTGCTAGGCGCCACGTCCATCCTATGGACGCGGTCTTCATCAGTGACCACTATCCGATGCACTCGTCATTGGGCCTGACTGTGCATACCTTTGAGACTAACTGATTTTCACTTATGCTCTGGAAGCTAGTATCGCTTTAGCCTTCCAAAGCAACTCTCAACAGACGGTGCATCATGAACACATCTTTAGTCCTTATTCAGGTACTAAGGATCGTTCTTGATTGCTGTCTTCAACCCCTCAGTGCATTACCGATTTATGTTGAGCCATGCTAGAAGCACTCTCAACATCGGTTCCTATGCACCGAGTAAACATATCATATGTTTGCCTAGGGTTAAGACGTAGGGGATACTCAACATCCAAGCCTTCTCATTAGTCCACCGTGACTAAGTCTTGAATGGCTTGATGCTTTATGCATAGTATCCAAGTTTTCTCATCAGTCTTACTATGACTGAGTCTCGAACAACTTGTCCCTCTACATATATGAGTTTTTCTCATCAGTCCACCATGACTGAGTCTTTGAAAAGCTTAATTCATGATATGTATGTGGGATCCCTAAAATGTCATCGAGAATTTTCGTGAGTTACAGTTTGTGTTTTAGTGATTCCTAATGCCTTGAATTCATCCATGAATCAAGATATTACACACTTAAACACTTGGAACACCATTTCTACTCCCACTGATCACCTACGTCGTTTAAGACCGAGTCATGCTCCGTATGAGCTCGTCAAAACGAATATTCCAATTATGCGGTGTTTCAAATCTTGTTTGAATTTCCTAGGGATTCTATGGCTCCTCTCCATAAATCCTACTACGATGTCCAACATCACGTTCCGCAGGTCATTTGGATTATTATCCAAATTTGACCGAACATATCCCGATCACTCGTACCTCTTACGACATTCGGGTTCGTTCTTAAGGGGACTTGGAATATGATCAATTTAAGAAAGAAATGCAATTATAAGCAACGTTTAGCATTATTCTGTCGTAAACTTGTACAAATTAGACACCGAGTCTAATTTGTCTCCCACTAGTCCCTTGACGTATGTAGGATCCTTCTACATGCTCAAGGACTTTGTCGGGACATAGGCTTGCCAAACCATGGCTCCTTATGCGTGACTCTTGGCAAAGTGCCATGTTCCTTACGTTGGCAATTTTGAGTCTACGTCTACACGGGCTAAGGTAATTGGGCGAAACTTCGATCGATCTTCGTCCAACGAGATTCGATCGTTCCCTTTATCAGAGACCGTCATACTTGGCCTTTATAGGAAATGTTTCATTGAGAATTCCATTTTCAACTTGGATGCTCAAGAGCTCCCACTAAATACACGGCCTTTTCGATCCTATCGAAACAGGTTTAATTTTGCAACCATTTATGGTTCACCTCCTTAAGTCTAATTCCCAAACCTCCTATGGGATCTTTAGACTTTTGAACCCTCTTATGGTCTTTGTGTATTAGTAACCTACAGTTGTCTTATTGGCTCCCTTCCAATAGACTATTTGGCAAGCCTACTTTGTCCAACAAAGAGCTTTCGGACTTTCTTCTTCATAAAAGACTTGTAAATTTAGTCGATTCGAATCATCTATTTCTAGATTCATCGAACTTTCCAATTTACTTATCTTTTAATAAGAAGAAACGTCCTAGCTGTTGTAGATGCCAAATCTGTAAGTTGGTCTTGATTAATCCATTTTAGATAATTTGAATTTTGAGTATCCATAAACCTTTTATGGGATGGTATTTTAGGAATTTACGTACTAGCAAACATGAATCAATATTCAATAATTTTGTTTGATCAAATATGTATGTAATAAAACCTTTGTCCAACAAAGAGACATACTTTTGATCATGCTAGGTTACGTAATTCCTATATTATCCTAACATGATCACGATTATGGGCCTAACAAGTCTCTAGTCCTTTTCATCAATGGACCTTGCCATTGTTGAATCCTAGAACTGTTCTTGGCTTTTAAGTCCTTATTCACTTTCTGCAAACCACCCGCAGATTAGTGATAGGAATGGTATCAAATACAAAATAAAGTGATCATGTCAATACTCAATATCAAATTTTACCTACATTGGAGAGAGGTTTAGAATACTCCCCTTTCCAATGGCCCTCTTAACGACAGTAAATGCTTACGTTCTTAGAAACTATGAACTTGACTGCTGAACCTTTTGCTCTTTCCTTTACCTCCACCTTGTGTTGTAAAGGAACAGCACTTGAAGTGCTTAATAGTTGATGTCACCTTACCCTTCTTCCTCTTTTGGCGTCTGGCACCCTTGCCTTTCGCTATGGAGGTTGAAGCCTCTCCTACTAGTACCGACGGTGCAGATTTTGCAATCGTTGCTTCGTACTAGACCAACATAATTACCAACCTATGAAGATCTTTTCTAAGCTCATTCATGTTGATAATTAATGGTTCGTAGGAGGGAGGAAGAGACTGAAGGATCATGTCAATGTACGTCTCTTTTTCAAGACTGACATGGAGGTCTTTTGAGCTTCTCCACTAGGGATTGCATCATCACTCCATGTTCTTTGTACCGACATCCCTTCCGTCATCTTAGCTCCAAACATGCCTTCGTTGCATTTTACCCCACATGCTGGTCCAAGACCATATAGACATGATGCAAGCAAAGCATAGTTTGAGCCAACATCATTATATCCTATTTGCCGGTGGTCATCCTTCAACTTTTGAACGCCAAGCGTTGCCTTAGTTGTCGACCCCTCCGGCAAGCGCTGAGGAACGCCCTCATTCCGGTATGTGAGTTAAGGTTCTAGAAATCTAAGACCATCTTAAGATTTCGCAGTCAATTCGTGTAATTGGTTCCTTTTTTAGTGAGCCTCTTAGTGATGTGTTTGGTGGATTCTTAGACATTCACAACATATATGAAACAGAAAATAATAAGCAGAATGAAGTAATATTTTGGTTAAGTCTCGGTCTTTAGTCCTTAACCTCTCCCACTATTTCTACGAAAACACGGCACTCTCAAACGTTGTTTTCGGGAAATCCTTTCCTAGTGGGCTCGGGATCCACAGCGATCTCCCCCATACCCCGCTTTTACGATTCGCATGGGAAAAGAACCCGTGGGAGGTATTCCATACCATTCTCGTTCCACGAGATTCCCAAGATAATTGCCTCACCCTTTCACGTGATCCCGAGGACTCCAAGCGAATCACGTTATTCGGGCGTTAGACCCGACCCAATCAACCGATTCATAAACTCACTGCTACCTCCACGACTCGTGAGACAGGTAACAGTAGTCTACTCATCGTTCATGACAAAGTGCAGCTTCTTTTAAGCACGATAGTCGTGCCACGACTCGTGAGACCACGCTATCGACCTAAAAGATCTTCCTCACTTTTGCCATGGATGGAAGGCTTGGACAGACTCCCAGAGTCCTAGTCCATTTATTAAGGGTCTATATTTAACTTGGTTTAACCAAGTGAGAGTTTTGATAGAACGAGACCTCATCACATATTAAGTATTGCATTGCGTGCGTTATGGCAGAAATATTCTAAGCGTGAATGTAACCATACATAAAGCATATAGAATAATCATAAGCAATTAATACGCATCGCATGCAAAATAAAGCCTAGCACGCCCCTGTAGGATGATCACAAGCCCAAACCTATGCGACCCACTGAGCCCGCAGTGGATCTATGGTCAATCTAAGGGTAGGTCCTATGCTATTACAAGTTTTAATAACCCATTACATGCAATGGGCCTTGTAAGTCCTCTTTATCTTCTTGGGCTCTCCATCTTGGGCCTACACCGGGCTCCTTCTCCATGGATCCTCCGTGGGCCATCTGATGGCTACCTCCATGGGCCTCCAACACCTTGGGCTTGTCTTCTCTTGCAGCTTTTATTTACAAAAAGAAATAAAACCTCACCACTAATTCTACTCTCATTACATCATAAAATAAGAAACCCCAATTAAACATTTGGGGGGAGTACATTGGGAGGGAGAGAGAAAGCCTTATTATTCAAAGGCACTAGAAGAGAGACAGAGAGGAAAATAAAGAGGCACACAGGCCACAACCCAACAAATAACTGTAAATAAACCATACATGCGGTCTAGGGGCTTTGTGATCATCCTTTATCAAATCAATTAACACAAATAGCACAAATACATATCCCACGTAAAATATGCTATACCAACATCCATGATAATCCATACCATAAAATAAATGTAGAAATTACATGTAAAATATTCACACCAAATATTGGATAATAGCGCAACCTATGCACAACGATTTTTGTTGGAAAA
The DNA here is from genome assembly GCA_034509735.1 of Sesamum alatum. Classification (NCBI taxonomy): domain Eukaryota; kingdom Viridiplantae; phylum Streptophyta; class Magnoliopsida; order Lamiales; family Pedaliaceae; genus Sesamum; species Sesamum alatum. The sequence goes on along the minus strand of JACGWO010000007.1, from coordinate 18,973,320 downwards.
ACCTTTTCCATAATTAACAAGGCAATATTAATTCTATGAAATATAAAATCTCAACCAAAATTAAAATGCCCCAAGTTAATTAATTCAGAAAAATTCCCAGAATTATACAGAAAAATCAAATTTTTCTGAAACACAAAAATCAACAATTCAAGAATATGCCCATTTATTCAAGAATTCCAAAATCCAACATTCGTGCAATATTAATACATGTTAAGATCTACTCATACTCAAACCATAAAATAACCATGATGTCCAACATCATAAAACGCAGAAATTATTGCGAAATTTCACATATGAATTTTGATCATTGGTGCAACCATTGCAAAAATTAAATCTTGTTAGGAAACCCTTTCCTCATCAACCAAGCAATATTTATTTTAGAAAATTCCAAATCTCAAAAAATAAATATTCTAAGTCAACGGGTTCAGAATAATGCAGAAAATATCATAAAAATAATACAGTAAAAACAGTTTTGAAAAACGAGCCAAAAACGGGAGAGAAACGGAAAACGGCACAGCCGGCCGGCCAGGCGCGCGCGCGCGCACGCGCGCAGGCGCCCATGCCTGCGCGCGCGGCGCGCGCGCGCGCGCAGGCCCCTGCCTGCACGCGCGGCCAGCGTGCTGCTGCTGCCGGTTCGCCGTTTTTCACTCCTTTTCGATTTTTCATGCAATTTTTCTGAACCACAAGATAAATTAAACCCTAGAACATGTATAAACACATTCAAGAAAACCAAGATCCAAAATCCCATGCAAAATTAAACGCCAATAAATATCTACGATAAACATGCTATAAACGTAAATTAAAACACGTTTATCATGCTTAAACGCACATAGCACATAGAATTCTAGGCCTATACACCGAACCGGGCTCTGATACCACTGAAAGAAATCGGTGGATCGGCCCGGGAGATGAGCGCGTATAGCGAAAGCGCGGAATAGTGCGTAATAAAATTACAAAGCATAATTAAATGGAATTTAAATCATGCATAACGTACATAAACGAATCAAGGGGTGTGCCCTTGATTCTCCCGGGCGTTCGGTGTATCTCATGTTCAATAAAACACAACATGGAGGCCATAGAATTAGAAACGAAAAAACATAATTAAAGAACCTACCCGGTTGTAGTTTTGTCTTCGTTCGGCTACATGCATTGTTCCCCGTTTTGCACCAAGATCTCAAGAAGAGACCCTCTAAATCATCTCACTCGCTCCACCGGAAAGCAAACAACCCTTGTGCTAGCAAGAAATTATTTGGGGAGAAGAGACATCGATACACGCTATGAATTAACGCAATCAATGTCTCTTATGTTCTTAACTTGAATAAAATCAAGAAGAACAAAGTATAATTCTTGGAGATTAAGAAAAGGGGATGGACGAATTTGAGAGAGAGATGAGAGATGAGAGTTGTAGAGAATAGTAGGTGTAAGTGTGTGTGTTTTTAAGTATTTATAGGAGATGGAATTCCTATTCCTTCTCAAACTCTTCCAAAGAGACACACTTTGACTAGGATTTTGACCTAGTCAAATCCTAGTCAAATTAGGCTTTGATTAAGTCAAATTAATCATGGCCCTTCATCTCATCATTCTCTAGATCAAATCTTGTCCATCCATTTTGATGGGCTTTATGGAATGGGCCTATTTAATTCTAAATTAAATATTCCCATGGACTTTATATTAAAATCCTATTTAATATACTAAGCCCATTAATTAATGGAATGGACTTTATTTAATTCCAAATTAAATAGTCCATGGACTTTATATTAAATCCTATTTAATACCAAGCCCATTAATTAATTCCATGGAATGGGATTATTTAATTCTAAATTAAATAGTCCCATGGACTTTATATTAAATCCTATTTAATATACTAAGCCCATTAATTAATTAATGGAATGGACTTTATTTAATTCCAAATTAAATAGTCCATGGACTTTATATTAAATCCTATTTAATACCAAGCCCATTAATTAATTAATTCACCCTTTTAATCTAATTAAAAGGAAAGCCCATGCTTTGTAAAATTCATAAATCTAATTTATGAACTCAAGCCCGATTATTCCAAATAATAATCGAGGCTTGTATCTCCAAGAAGTATAATTTAATTCCATTAAATTAAACCTTCTCCCGGAATTAATTCCAAATTAATTCCCTTTCATTTGGTGTAGCGGGTGTGACTCTTTAGGTTCACCTTTCAGCTAGACTTGGACCTACTTTTCATTATTTCATAACTAAAGTAGTCCGTTACCATGGGTGGCCATCTAGCAACGGTCCATGGCACTAGAGACTAGGTGAATTTATGGTGCGAACATTTAGGCTCCGAGTTATACGCAGGTGCGGTCCTACCGACGCTCGATACGTATGGGTACGGTCCTACTGTCGCCTGTCTCCCGGCCTTTAGTCTAGGGGTCGGTTCCCATCGTTGACTAGGCAACTATGCATAATGCTCGAGATAGGTTTAACTCGACGTAGGAAATCCTTTCCCACTACATCAAGTGCTATGGCCATAGACTTTGTGAGTCTAAACCATCTCCGAGCGCATAGGAGATCTTGCTGTCATATCCTTTGACAGGGGACAGATCCTATCTTGGAATTCACCGTTCTTACATACTCCGACTGCACTGGACGAGGCTTATGATGACCATGTGATATAATCGGTCAAATTTCACCAGATCCAAGATACAGCCTTAGTATGTAGGGGACTGCCGTGATCCTCAAGTTCGAGGACTAATCCCGTACTATCGGAACCGGGAATACGAGTCATACCGATCAAGCCCGAGTAGCTTCTATATGACGATTCCCGCGAGTCACCTCAGTCGGCCGCTCCCCAGCAGGCCGACCCACTAACACTGCTTAGACGATCCTCGTCACCCGTCGATGAAACACGACAGCAGATGCTTAGTGCAAGTCTCAAATGGATTCTCGATGCCCTGTCTCGAGATTCCTTTGACTTGGAGTATTTCAGACTGATTCGGTGAAACTGATTTCATGAACCTACCTCCAAGCGTAGTTCCAATTTCCCGAAATGTTATTTCAGTCTGTGGGCGTTTGTTGTGACATCGTATCGATGCAAGCAGTAAGTACAACAAACTCATGCCTATGAATCCTTACTACATTCATTAACATAATATTACTTGTTCACAGATTGACGAATGGTTCTCAGAACAGCCAATACCATTGACTTTCTGGTCACCTATTCTAACATAAATTAGATTTAATCGGGTCCTATATTTTTTTGGAGAAATTAATTCCTTCTATTTGATAAAGGGAATTAAATTAATAAATAGGATTTATTAAAGGGTTGATTTAATGGGCTTAGAATAAATATTAATTTATTATATTATATTTATTCTTTTAGCCTTTTGGAATATTTAATGGGATTTAAATATTCCATTAAATTAAAATCAACGGTTGAGATGGAAAGGGGAGATGGAAGGCTAGGATTTGTTTGACTAGGTCAAACACTAGTTTGACTAGGACTTTGACTAGGTCAAAATCCTAGTCAAATTAGAGTTCTTAGAGTAGAAGTTTAAAGAGGATTAAACTCCTCCTCTATAAATACCTCTAGCTTCCAACCTTTTGAAGGATGATGATTCTTGAAATCACACACACAACACACACTCATCTCCCCCTTCCTCACCTCTCGTCCGCCCCCTCTCTCTTTACAAGGAAATTACTTCTTGTTCTTTTGTTCTTGGAACATTAGAATTAAGGAAGATTAGTCCCGTTAATTCATAACGTGTGATTAATCTATCCTCTCCAAAAATACTTGTTCGTTGCTAGCACGACGTGCAAGATACGTGGGTGGATCGTGTGTCACGATTTGGAGGGTCTCAAGAACGAGATCTCGGTGCAAAACGGGGAACAACGCGAGTAGCCGTTGAAGACGAAAACGACAACGGGTAGGTCTCGTTTTACTTTTTCGTCCCTCTTTAATTTTCAACTCTATGGCCTCCATGATTTCTTTACATGTTATATGATCATGAGATACACCGAACGCCCGGGAACCTCAAGGGCACACCCCTTGAGCGTGTTCTTTTAAATTTAAAGCATGCTTTAATTCTTGTATGTTTATTTTTATCGCACTTCCGCATTCGCGCAATTCCTGGGACGATCCACCGATTTCTTTCAGTGGTATCAGAGCCCGGTTCGGTGTATAGGCCTAGGGTTAATGTGCGTTGTAAGCATGAGACGTGATATTGGCATGCTTTATATTAAATCTTGATTTTTCTTGATTTTAAGCATGTCGGTTTTATTGCTTTTAAATCGTGTGAATCTCTGAATGTTGGTATTTTTCTGTTTTTCTTGGAAAACGGTGTGGAAAATTGAACGGAAAACGAGAAATGACACAGCCGGCCAGCCGGGAGGGCTGGCCGCGCGCAGCCGCACGCTGCCAGCAGGGCAGACGCGCGCAGGCAAGGGAGGCCTGCGCGCGCCCGCCCATCCGGTCGTGCAGGGGCAGCGCGCAGCCAGGGAGGCTGCGCGCAGGCGCGCGCGCACGCAGACAAGGGTGTCTGGGCGCGCGCGCGCGCAAGGCTGCACGCCTGCGAGTCCACGCACGGACGGGCTCTGGGTAGCGCCGCCAGGCGTGCGCGCACACAGACGGAGGAGTCTGCGCGCGCACTGCGCACGGCACGGCCGGCAGCCAGCAGGCCAGCACGCGCGCAAGGCAAGAGAGCCTGCACGCGCGACGGCCTGCCGGAATGCCAGGCCGCGCAGCGCGCTGCCGGCCAGGCGCGCGCGCAGGGGCGGCAGGCTGAGTTTTTTCAAAACCCTAGCAGTGTTTTTTCTTTTATTTTTTAATTATTTTCAGTTTTAATTTTGAATTAATTCTAAAAAATCGTTTTTTGGGTTCAGTTATGCCTATTTTTCTAAAGACATTATTTTAGGAGTAAAATAAATTGGATTTGGAATCCCGGGGTTATTTTACTTAAAATAATGAGGAAAGGTTTTCCTAAAACCAGAAAATATTATTACCGATATTTGTGTTTTATTTTTCACACGTTGTGCACATATTCATTTATTATTTTGGATATTCATGATTGGATATCATGTGTTGTTGGTATATTGTGATTATATGATTGGATCATGTGATTATGTGTGTTGGATGGAAATGGATGATCACGAGCCCTAGACCGGATGTATGGTTTATTTTCTGTTGGGCCTGTGTGCCTCTTTTTACTACTTTCTCCTTCTCTCTTTCTAGTTGCCTTGGAATAATAAGGCATTCTACCTCCCTCCTTATGTACTCCCCCCGGATTTTCGCTGGGGTTTCAATTTTTTTAATATGTAATGAGAGTAGACTAGGAGTGAGGTTTTTATTTTTGTAATTGGTGGAGAAGAAGGAAGGACCACATGGAGAGCCCAGACGGGAGGTCCCTTGGAGTTTTCCATGAAGTGAAGAAAGAGAAAAAGAGACCAAGGCCCATCAGCATGATGATTGGGTTACTATTAATGTAATAGTATAGGACCAACCCTAGATTGACCATAGATCTACTGCGGGCTCAGTGGGTCGCATAGGATTCGGGATCGTGATCATCCAACAAGGGCGTGCTAGGCTTTAATTTTGCATGTGGTTATGATGATGGATGAATGGATTGTTTATTTATCATATAACTGCTATGGATGGTTTATTTACGCATTTTGGATGTATGTGTAGATATTTATTTATTTGAGATCTCGGTCATTTACTACTCTCACATTGGTTGGACCAATGTCAAAATATTAGACCCTAGACAAAGTGGACATAAACTCTAGGAGTTTGTCCATGCCTTCCAATCCATGGCATAGTGAGGAAGCTGCTTTGGGTCAATAGCGTGGTCTCACGAGTTGTGGCACGTTATTGTACTTAAAGGAAGCTGCACTATGTCATGAACGAAAAACGGGCTGCTGCTACCTGTCTAACGCCCAATTAACATGATTCGCTTGGAGTCCTCGGGATCATGTGAAAGGGTGAGGCAATAATCTTGGGAATCTCGTGGAACGAGAATGGTATGGAATACCTCCCACAGGATCTTTTCCATGCGAATCGTAAAAGTGGGGTATGGGAAAAATCGTTGTGGATCCCAAGCCCACTTGGAAAGGATTTCCCGAAAATCACGTTTAGAAGCATCATACTTGCTTCGATGATCAATGAGGTTCAGAAGCAATATGAAAGGCTAGACGATGTCCCTTCCATTATGGCTCGCCTTAAGAATTGCTATGCAGTCCCGGACCGGCATATTAGGTATGTCGTGACCAAGGCGTTCTTTGGACGAAAATGACAGAAGGATCCTCTGTACAAGAGCACGGGGTTAAAATACTTACCTTGATGGAAAAGCTCGAGGACCTAAAGGCAGGTCTCGATAATGAAACGTACATAGATGTGATCCTTCAGTCACTCCCACCCTCCTTTGACCAATTTATCGTCAACTACAACATGAACGCACTTGAGAAGGGCATTCATGAGTTGATCAATATGTTGGTGCAATACGAGGCAACGACTAAGAAGTCCACGCCTTCCGTATTGTTTGGAGGTGCTTCGACTTCTAATACGAAAGGCAAGGGTGCCGGACGTTGGAAGAAGAAGAAGGGGAAGGGAAAGGGCATCAAAGCAGCTACGAACACTAAGAGTGTTCCCATTGCTAAAGAGGGGAAAGGCAAAGGAAAGGGAAAGGTTGTCTCCAAGCAACAGTCGAAGGCATATGACATATGTATCAACTGTCGTGAGAAAGGGCATTGGAAGAGAGAGTGCCCCAAACTCTTCTCGAACTAAGGAATATATGTGATTGAGGTTAATATGGTCACTAGTTCTGCCTCTTGGGTATTAGATACCGGCTGTGGAGCTCACATTTGCAATGACTTGCAGGTGTTGAAAAGAAGCAGAAAACTGGGTAGCGGGGACATGATCCTGAAGCTTGGGAATGGCAAGGCCATCTCGGCAGAAGCAGTAGGATCCGCCACTCTAGTGATTAGTGATAGTATTAGCATAGATTTAGAGAAAGTTTATTTTGTACCCAGTATGATTAAAAACATCATTTCCATTTCATTGTTGGACAATAGTGATTATGAGTTTAGAATCAATAAAAATTGTTTTTATTTGATGAGGTGTGGAATTGCTCATCTACTTGGTACATTGCATAACGGACTCTATATCTTGCAACAAACGAATTTCGTCCTCAATGCACAACACGAACGAAAATTAGATAATAACGGGAACGCACGTCTGTGGCACGCTAGGCTAGGTCACATATCCCAAGATAGGATGAAAAGGTTGGTAGACTCAAAGAACCTAGAGGTTGGGGACTTGAGCGATCTACCAACTTGTGAGTCCTGTCTAAGAGGGAAAATGACCAAGAAGCCCTTTGTAGGACAAAGCAGGCTTGCCACAGGTCTGTTGGATTTGGTCCATACAAACGTATGTGGACCACTAAGGACGCAGGCCCGAGGTGGGTTCTCCTACTTCATAACCTTCACCGATGATCATTCACGGTATGGTTATGTTTACCTGATGAGGTACAAGTCTAAAGCTCTTGAGAGGTTTAAAGAATTCAGACTTGAAGTGGAGAACCAAACCAACTGCAAAATTAAAATCCTTCGGTTGGACCGAGGCGGTGAATACCTTAGTACGGAGTTCCTAGATTATCTAAAAGAACATGGTATAATATCAGAATGGACACCTCCAGGAACACCACAGTTAAATGGTGTCTCTGAAAGGAGGTATCAAACCCTGTTGGACATGGTTCGGTCCATGATGAGTTTTACCAAATTGCCCTTATCGTTTTGGGGCTATGCACTAGAAACGACGGCCAAATTATTGAATTTAGCGCCTACTAGTGCATTGACCCGAACCCCATATGAGATATGGCACGGCAAGCCTGCATCCTACAACTACTTGAAAGTGTGGGGTAGCCCCGCATACGTCAAGAGGTTAGTGGGAGATAAGTTAGAATCTAGGTCTAGCTTATGCAGGTTCGTTGGATACCCTAAAGAAACTGCGGGTTACTACTTTTATGACCCCTTGGAACAAAAGGTGTTTGCTTCAAGAAATGCAGTATTCTTGGAGCAAGGCTTCCCGGAGGATATCCAACCTGATGAGCTGATCCTTGAGGAGTCAAGTGATGGAATCCAGCCATCAGAGGAGGCCGCGGATCCCTCACTTAGGGGATTCGGGATTAACAGCTAAAGGGCTGACCAACCTCGAGAAGTCCAACATGCTAGGCATGAAGGACAGCCTCAGGAACAGCCAGTCCCGGTTCCTAAACCGCCGGCTCTGATACAGTCAGCGCCCACAGTCACCACTGACGTTCCCGTTCTCCGTAGGTCCACTAGAGAGTCCAGACCTCCAGTGAGATATGGCTTTCTAGGTGCGACCGATCTTTTGGATAACGATCCTAAGACTTATGGAGAAGCGATGTCTGACATCGACTCCGGGAAATGGCTTGAGGTCATGAAAGCCGAAATGGACTCCATGAGCGAGAACCAAGTCTGGAGTCTTGTAGATCCACCGAAAGGTGTTAAGCCAGTCGGCTGTAAGTGGGTCTACAAGCGCAAACTTGGCGTTGATGGAGAAGTTACAACCTTTAAGGCTAGGCTTGTAGCTAAGGGATACACTCAACGACCCGGGGTCGATTTTGAGGATACCTACTCGCCAGTAGCCATGGCTAAATCCATTCGGATTCTGCTCGCCATAGCAGCATGGTATGACTATGAGATATGGCAGATGGACGTGAAAACAGCCTTCCTCAATGGTTTCATTAAAGAAGAGATCTATATGGATCAGCCGCAGGGTTTCACGGTCACTGGAGAAGAGCAGAAAGTCTGTCGTCTCCAGAAGTCCATCTATGGCCTCAAACAAGCCTCCCGAAGTTGGAACATTCAATTTGATGAAGTAATACGGGGTTATGACTTCATGAAAAACGAATCCGACCCTTGTGTATACAAGAAGGTCAGTGGGAGCTCAATAGTGTTCCTAGTGCTTTATGTGGATGACATTCTGCTCATTGGTAATGACGTTAGAATGTTATGAAACACAAAAGCATGGTTGTCAACCCAATTTTCCATGAAGGACTTGGGTGAAGCCTCCTACATCCTAGGCATCCAGATTGTCAGGGACAGATCTAAAAGGATGTTAGGACTCACCCAAAACTCGTATATGGAGAAAGTCCTAAAGAGATATCGAATGGACAACTCCAAACAAGGATTCCTTCCAATGAGGCATGGGATCAAGTTATCCAAGAAACAGTCGCCACAGACTGATGAGGAACTTGAAAGGATGAAGGTCATCCCCTATGCTTCTGCCGTAGGTAGCATACAATATGCGGTTCACTGCGCAGGAGAGGCACATTGGAATGCTGTTAAGGGCATCCTTAAGTACCTAAGGAGGACTAAGGACATGTTCCTAGTCTATGGCAATGGAGAACTAATTCTAGAAGGCTTTACGACGCTAGCTTCCAGTCTGATGACGATGATGCCAAGTCTCAATCGGGGTACGTATTCAAACTCAATGGAGGAGTAGTAGCTTGGAAAAGTTCCAAGCAAGTAACCATTGCTGACTCCACCACAGAGGCTGAATACATAGCAGCTTCAGATGCTGCTAAGGAAGTGGTTTGGATGAGAAACTACATCCAAGAGTTGGGTGTAGTACCTAGCATCGCCGAGCCTGTTGTCATCTTCTGTGATAACAACGGCGCTATAGCGCAAGCAAAGGAATCGAGATCTCATCACCGTTCCAAACACATTCTTAGACGCTACCATCTTCTTAGAGAAATGTTTATTTTTATCGCGCTTCCGCATTTGCGCAATTCTCGGGACGATCCACCGATTTCTTTCACAAGTCTCAGGGGGAATCTCGGTACCCAATTTCGAGATTCCTTGACTTGGGGATTTCCGGACTGATTCGGCGGGACTAATTTCATGGACCTACCTCCAAGTGTAGTCCCAGTCCCTGAAATGTATTTTCAGTCCGTGGGCTTTGTTTGCGTAGTGAATAGAAATATAATGTAGATAAAGTGAACACAAACAAAGTAAACGCTAAATGAATTTCACTTCTTATTCATTAATGATTTATCAAATCCTTGAAATTGTCAGACATATGTTACAATTTGCCTACCAAGATTGGCTACATGGTAACCTATTCTAACAACTAGATCATGACTATTAGAAAATTTCATGTTTCTCTTAACTTGGCAACCTTTCAAGTCCATGTCTATACAATTTAAGGTAATCTAGGGAAACTCCGATCGGACCAAGTCTAACAAGGTTCAATTTCTCCCTTATCAGAGACCGTTCAACCATGGTCCTTACAGGAAGAATTCCACTGAGTGAGAATCCCATTCTCCTTTGGATATTCAAGAACTCATACTAAATACACGCCTTTTCGATCCAATCGAGACGCTTAATTTTGCAACCTGCTTGCTTCACCACTCCAAGTCTAATTCCCTTAACCTCCACAATGTCCTTAGACTTGTGAACACTCTTATAGTCCTATGTATTCAATAACCTACGAATGTCTAAATGAATCCACTCCAATAGACATTTGGCGAGCCCACTTTGTCCAACAAAGAAGCTTTACGGTCTTTCATCTTAGAGAGAACTTGTAAGCTAGTCAACTCAAATTATCTATTGCTAGACTCTTTGAATCTTCGAACTTCCTCGTCCTTAACTAAAGGAAAATCCATTCTAGCTTATGGATGCCAAGTTCGTACGGTTGTCTAGATTATCCATTTTAATCATTTGGTATTGATTACTTATAATTCAATTATGGGATAATTTTTAAGGATAATTATGTATCCCACCTAGTAGACAAGAATAGTTATTTTTTGTCAAATAAAGCAATTTTATTGATCAAACGTATGTAATTAAAAAACTGTCGAAAAATACATTAAAACATACTTTGATCATGCTAGGTTACATAATTCCCATCTAACACTATCCTAATATGATCACTGCTATGCTAAGCCTAACTAGTTCCTAGTTTTTTCAGCAATGGCCCTGCCATCGCTAAGTCTTAGGACCTGTCTTTGCTTTCTACTCATAACCATCTGCAAACCATTTGCAGATTATGATTAACTGGTATCCCACTAAAGAGTAGAACAATAATCATGTTGGTACTCAATTCAAATGTACCTTCACTTGGAGAGGAGCTTAGGCACTCCCTCTTCCAATGTCTTAATTAATGCACACATCGTTTAGAATCTATGACTTTGACTGCCGAACCCTCTTCCTCTTTCCTTTACCTCCGCCCAACAGTGTAACAGGATCTCTCGAAGTGCTAGCAGCGGCTGATGTTATCTTAGCTTTCTTCCTCTTCCAGCGTCCGACACCCTTGCCTTTTCCCTCTGAGGTCGAAGCCTCCACTAGTACCACCGACGCAAATTTTTCAATCGTTGCCTCGTACTGGTCCAACATATTTATCAACTCATGAAGGTCTTTCTCAATCCATTCATGTGATAGTCGAAAATAAATTGGTCGAAGGAGGTAGGAACATCCTGATGTTAGAAAAGGTGACCAGAAAGCCAATAGGTTTGGCGATTTGTAACCTATTATACAACTCGATGTAATTGTAATATTATTATGTGATGAATAAAGTGAGTGTTCGTCAATATTGGTACCTACTTTGTTGTGCTCACTTTACATTTGTTAAAACGACGTTTAACTTATATCACAACAAAGCCCACAGACCATGGATAACAACTCATGCAGTTGGGCCACGCATTGGATGGTGGTCATGAAACCAACTGATTAAGAGTTGGGTCTGAAACGTTCCAAGTCGAGGACCTCGAGACAGGGCATCGAGAGTCCTATTGAGACTTGCGTCAAGAGTCGTGTTCATTGGATGAGTCTCGTGTTTCATCGGCGACAGGCGTGGGACGCCTACACGATCTTGATGGGTTGGTTGACTGGGGTCGAGCCGACTGGACTGACTCGCGGGGATCATCATATGGAAGCCTTGGAGGCTTGGTCGGTATGATTGGTTTTTCCCTGGTTCCGTTAGTACGGGAGTAATCCTCAGACTTGAGGGATCATGGCAGTCGCGTGCACAGGACGGCTGTGTCTTGGATCTGGCGAGAGGTAATCATTCTGTAAGATGATTATCATAAGCCTTGTCCAGTGCAGTGAGAATGTGTAGCGAGGACGGTGGATTCCAAGAAGAGGATCCGTCCCCTGTCAGTATATGAGAGAGGTATCTCCTATGCACTCGGAGACACGTTCATGCTGTTTGAAGCTGTGGCCACAGTGGTTTGTCGAACAGGGAATGGTTTCCTGTGTCGACGCAGTGAAGCATACGTGGTCTCGAGTATTAAGCATAGATGCCTAGTCAAGGATGGGAACCGACGCCCAATTCCATACCCTAGACTAAGGCCGGGAGACGGTAGACGGAAGGATCGTACCCGTACGGAATCGGCGCCTAAATGTTCACGCCAATTCACCTAGTCTCTAGTGCCATGGACCGTTGCTAGACGGCCACCCATGGTAACGGGCACTTGTGGGACACGGGCCCAAGTCTAGCTGAGGGTGAACCTAAAGGGTCACACACAAATCACCGAGGAGGTTGAGAGATCGACTTGGAGTCAATCTCGAAGCATAAAATAAGTAATTGGATTACTTAAGGGAAAGTCCATTGGATGGACGGGCCGATATTGTATCGGGCATTCATTTAATCGGTAAATTTGATTTTCGATTAAATATGGAAAGTTGAGATGATGAGACGTTGGATCTTTTATTTAGATTAAAAGATCAACGGGAATAATTTAAGTGGACATTAAATTGGATTTAATATTGGGTTTGTCGCAATTGGATTACGATAAAACCCGGTCCGTTAAATTATACCCGGGAGGAGAAATAATTCCTAATTTGGAATGGGAAGAAGTTGGACTTCTTTCCTTAATCAAACATGGCCAACATGCTCCCTTGGAGGAAGCAAAATCAGCCATGTTTCATGCTAGGTGGTATGTTGACTTATCTCTTTTGAAAAGAGACAAATCAACTCCAATCAAGCTCTTCCCTTTTGGTATGATTTGATCATACCATAAATTTTGGTAGGCTTGATTGAAGAATTGATGGTGATTGATTGGAATGAATCTAGACATCCTTGGATGAGCCTAGACACATTCCAATAATCACATTAATTATGTATATATATTAGAATATACAACACCAAGCATAACTGATTCATTATTCATCTTTTTCTAGGAAAAAGAGAAGACAAAAATCCTGTCCTCTCTCTCAAAATTTCGTGCTCTCTCCCTTTCTCACACTTGTGTTCTTCACTTGATTTTGAATCAAGAAAAAGAACAAAGTAAGTTTAAGAGAACACTAATTCATAGTGTTCTTCTCTTAAACCGATTCTTTCTAAACCCGTTCTTTTCTAGCAAGAAGAACGTGTGTTTCTTCCGGTGTGGTGTGGATCACCTTTGGAGAATCCATACGTTTGGATTTCGTGAGCATTCCGGAGAAGGAACAACGCAAGTAGCCGGGAGCATACGCTAAACAATCAAAGGTAACGGTTTATTACGCTTTGATTGATTTCATTTATATATCTATGCCCTATGTGCTTAAATGTATGTTTTAATATTTACACATCCTACATCGAACGCCGGTTGAGCACCCAAGGGTACACCCCTTGGGATTCGCGTATTTTTGAATTTGATTTAAATTTACACACTTTCTCGCTTTTCTCGCTTCCGCTCGCGCTCCCGGGCGGATCCGCTTGTCCTTCAAGTGGTACCAGAGCCCGGTTCGATGTAAGGGGCATAGATCTGTGTGTTTGGCATGATCTACTTGCTTTTAAATGGCTTTATTGGCATGTTACATTACATAAATATATGAATAATATGATGATTCAATTGTTTGGATTTAATGGACTTTTGGCATGCTTAATTTTGTTAGATTGGATCTAAAATTGCATGCTTATTTTCAGAATAATATTAATGTTATTGTGCTGAAACAGTTTTGAAAAACAAAAAAAAAAAAAATATTTCGGATCCGCACAGAGCGCACGCGCGCTGCCTTGTGCGGGCGGGCGGCCGGCCAGCACAACTGCTGGGCCGTTTTGTGCTGTTTTTTGACTTTTTTCGGAAAATTCGATTTTCTGTATTTTCTGCACGATATTCTGAAAATATGTTAATTTTGCATTTTTGATTTTGGGATAATTGGATTATTCCTTGAATTAATCTTAATTAATTTGGGATTAATACATGCATTGGATGCATTGTTTAAAATGTCCATTAAATTTAAATTTTGAATTTTGCATATTATTTGTATATTTATGCTTTTTGTGATGTTGGACATCACTTGGGTATTTGGAATATCCATTGGTTATTTATGCATGATTATTTGGAATAATTATGTTAAATGTGAGTTGATGGAATCAACATGGGATGATCACAAAGCCCTAGACCTTATGTATGGATGAATGAATGTTTATTTATTTTCTGTTGGGTGGGGCCTGGGTGCCTCTTGTTTTTGGGACTATCATCTCCCGTATTTTCAGCCTCATGATGTTAAGGCTTGTTTTCTTTATTACCGATGTATTACTTTCAGTTATAATGAGAGTAGATAGGATTGGTGAGGTTTCAATTTTAACAAGCAATTGGAGTCGGAGACCCTAAGGAGGAGCATCAAGGCGTGAAACAAGAAGCACTTCAAGGCCCATTGGAATGACAATGGGTTTATTATTATTGTAATAATTTAGGACCACCCTAGACAGACCATAGACTCACTGCGGGCTCAGTGGGTCGCATAGGTTGGGCTTGTGATCATCCTAACAGGGGTATGCTATGTTTTCTGCATGCGGCGTATTTATTTATCGCTTTAAATATTGGATATTTATGCATGCTAAAACACAATAATGTGATGAGGTCTCGGTCATACACAAACTCTCATTTGGTTGGACCAAATTAAATATTAGGCCCAGAACGGACTTGGATCAAAATGGTATTTTGGTCTGTCCGAGCCTTCCATCCACAGCAATGTGGTGAGGAAGCTACCACTACCCAAGTGTGGTCTCACGAGTCGTGGCACACTTGGACTAGGGGAAAGCTGCACTATTATTGTGAACAAAAAGACTGCGCTCGTTGTTTCCCTGTCTCACGAGTCGTGGGGGGCGACAGTTTCAGGTATGATTTGGTTGATGGGTCGGGCCTAACACTGAGTAACATGGTTCGCTTGGAGTCCTCGGAACCATGCGAATAGGTGAGGCAAAATATCTTGGGAATCTCATTGGATGAGAATGATATTGGATATCTCCCACAAGGTCTTCTTCATGTGAATCATAAAAGCGGGGCATGGAGATTACGCTTGTGGATCCCAAGCCCACTAGAAAATGGTTTCCCGAAACTCCACTTGAGAGTGGCGGGCTTTCGTATAAATAGTGGGAGGGTTAAAGACTAAAAGACCAAGTCTTCAACTTGAACAATAATATTACCATCATCTGCTAATTTTTGCTTTACATTTTCATTAATGTAGATATGTCTAAGAACCCGTTAACTATGATTCTTGAGACTAACAAATTCAACGGAACGAACTACTCGGACTGGCTGAGAAACCTGAGGATTGTCCTCGGTTTCGAGAACCAAGGCTACGTCTTGGACGAGCCACCACCGAGCGACTTACCGGAGGGGTCCACGCCTGAAGAATGTTTGACGTTCGAGAAATGGCATGAGGACAACCGGAAAGTACGCAGTATCATACTGGCTTCGATGTCTAACGACATCCAGAAGCAGTATGAGAGGCTGGACAACGTCTCCGCCATAATGCTCCACATGAACGAGGTTTATGCGGTTCCGGATAGGCATATTAGATATGCCGCCACAAAATCATTCTTTGGCACCAAGCTCGCTGAAGGAGCGTCTGTACAGAGTCATGGGGTCAAGATGCTCTCCCTAGTGGAGAAACCCGAGGACCTTAAAGTTGGGCTTAACAATGACACGTACATTGACGTGATCCTCCAGTCGCTTCCTCCATCCTATGACCCGTTTGTTGTAAACTACAACATGAACGGACTTGAGAAGTCTATTCATGAGTTGATCAACATGCTGGTCCAATACGAGGCAACGACCCACAAGTCGGCGCCGGCGGTATTGATAGGAGAGGCTTCGACCTCCAAGGCGAATGGCTAGAGGGCCGGATGCTGGAAGAGGAAGAAGGGCAAAGGGAAGACGGTTGTGGCCCCTGCTCACGCTCTGGGCGTCCCTGTTGCTCCGGTTGGACCGAGCAAAGGGAAAGGGAAGGCCCGTGGTTCTCAGCGGTTCCAGGCAAATGATGTCTGCATGCATTGCCAAGGGGGCATTGGAAGAGGGAGTGCCCACAACTCCTCTCCAACCCAGGTGTGTTTGTGGTTGAAGTTAATATGATTACTAATTCTGCTTCATGGGTATTGAATACCGGGTGTGGTGCTAACATCTGCAATGATTTGCAGGCACTGCAAAGAAGCAGAAGGCTAACCAAGGATGAGATGATCCTGAGGCTAGGCGATGGCAAGGTCGTTGCTGCGGAGGCCGTAGGATCACTAGAGTTAGCCATTAGTAGTCATGTTAGGATTGTACTGAACGACTGTTTCTATGTACCTAGCATGATTAAAAACATTGTTTCCATCCCGGTCCTTGATAAGGAGGGATATGAATTTACCATCAATAAAAACGGTTTTTTCATTATCAAAGATGGTATTTCTCATCTGCTTGGTACATTGGTCAACGGTCTGTACATACTTCAACAGTCTAATTGGATTATGACTGCAGAACACAAACGAAAACGTGATGATCATAATAACGCACAGATATGGCATGCGAGGTTAAGTCATATCTCTAAAGATAGGATAAGAAGGTTGGTGGACTCAAAGAGTCTAGAAATAGACGATTTGGACAACCTACCGACCTGCGAATCCTGTCTAAAGGGAAAGATGACCAAGAAACCCTTTGTTGGACAAAGTACGCTAGCCAGTGGTCTGTTGGATTTGATCCATACAGATGTCTATGGTCCACTAAATACTCAGGCTAGAGGTGGGTACTCGTACTTCATAACCTTTACCGATGATCACTCACGGTATGGTTATGTTTACCTGATGAGGTACAAGTCTGAATCCTTTGGAAGGTTTAAGGAATACAGACTTGAAGTAGAGAACCAAACCGGTCGAAAGATCAAAGCCCTTCGGTCGGACCGAGGTGGAGAGTATTTGAGTGGTGAGTTTACTGATTATCTAAAAGAGAATGGGATTCTCTCTCAGTGGACCCCTCCTGGAACACCGCAGCTTAATGGTGTGTCTGGAAGGAGGAATCGGACCTTGTTGGACATGGTCCGATCCATGATGAGTTTTACCGAACTACCCCTTTCCTTCTGGGGATATGCTTTTGAGACGGCAAAGTTTTGAACTTGGCGCCATCTAAAAGGGTATCCCAGACGCCATATGAGATATGGCATGGCAAGCCTGCCTCCTACAAATACTTGAAAGTGTGGGGTTGCCCCGCATATGTCAAGAGATTAGTGGGAGATAAACTGGACTCGAGGTCTAGTTTATGTAGGTTCATCGGCTATCCGAAAGAAACTGCGGGGTATTATTTCTATGATCCCTCCGAGCAAAAGGTTTTTGTCTCGCGAAACGCAGTGTTCTTGGAAAAAGGTTTTCCATCGGATAGTCGACGCGATGAGGTACTCCTTGAGGAATCAAGTGAGGTACCCCATGAGGCGGCAGTGACATCTGAGCCAGTGGTTCCCACTGATATTGTTCCAGTCCTCCATAGGTCGGCCAGAGTATCCCATGCACCTGATATGTATGGATTTCTGGGCCTGACCGGTCAGTTGGATAATGATCCAAAGACATACGGAGAAGCAATGTCGGACATCGATTCGGACAAGTGGCTTGAGGCCATGAAATCCGAGAGGGACTCGATGGGTACAAATAAGGTTTGGACCCTAGTAGATCCACCCAAAGGGGTTAAACCCGTAGGGTGTAAATGGGTCTACAAACGTAAGCTTGGAGCTGACGGGAAGGTTACAACCTTCAAGGCCAGGCTTGTGGCGAAAGGTTACACTCAGCGACCGGGGTCGATTTTGAGGAAACCTACTCGCCTGTAGCAATGTCCAAGTCCATTCGGATACTGCTTGCCATAGCAGCATGGTATGACTATGAAATATGACAGATGGACGTGAAAACGGCTTTCCTCAACGGTTTCGTAGAGGAAGAGATCTATATGGATCAACCGGAAGGTTTCACAACTGTTGGAGAAGAGCAGAAGGTCTGCCGTCGCCAAAGGTCCATCTATGGCCTCAAACAAGCTTCCCGAAGCTGGAACATACGTTTTGATAAAGTCATACGGGGATATGATTTCATCAAGAACGAGTCCGATCCTTGTGTATACAAGAGATCAGTGGGAGCTCAATTGCGTTTTTGGTGCTTTACGTGGATGACATCTTGCTCATTGGGAATGATGCTAAGATGTTGGGTACCAATAAAGCTTTGTTGTCAACGCAATTCTGCATGAAGGATATGGGCGAGGCATCCTACATCCTTGGCATCATGATCTACAGGGATAGATCTAGAAGGATGTTAGGAATGGCCCAGTCCTCGTACATTGAGAAAGTCTTGAAGAGATTCAAGATGGAGAACTCAAAACGAGGATTCCTTCCTATGAGGCATGGAATTAAGTTATCCAAAAAGCAGTCTCCTAAGACTGATGAGGAGCTTAAACGGATGTTGGACATCCCCTATGCTTCAGCCGTAGGCAGCATACAGTATGCTGTTCAGTGCACTAGGCCTGATGTGGCTTTCGCTTTGAGCGTAACTAGCCGATATCAGTCGTGTGCCGGGGAGGCACACTGGAGTGCAGTCAAGACTATCCTGAAGTACCTGAAAAGGACTAAGGACATGTTCTTGATCTACGGCAGTGGAGAGATGATACTGGAAGGCTATAGCGACGCTAGCTTCCAGTCGGATGACGATGATGCCAAGTCTCAGTCTGGTTATGTATTCAAACTTAATGGCGGCGTGGTTGCTTGGAAGAGTTCCAAGCAGGCTACCACGGCGGACTCCACAACAGAGTCTGAATACATAGCAGCTTCGGAAGCTGCTAAGGAGGCGGTTTGGATGAAGAGCTATATCCAAGAGTTGGGTGTAGTACCTAGCATCACTGAGCCAGTGGTTATCTTCTGCGGTAACAACGGGGCCATAGCGCAAGCAAAGGAACCGAGATCTCATGACCGATCCAAGCATATTCTTAGACGCTACCATCTGCTTAGAGAGATGGTTGGCAGGGGTGACGTTCGGATGGACCGAGTCAGCTCCGCAGAAAACATAGCAGATCCACTTACTAAGCCCGTGTCGCAAGTTGCCCATACTCAGCATCTGGATAAGATGGGTTTGAGGTCTATGGGTGATTGTCTTTAGGTTAAGTGGGAGATTGTTAGAATAGCTGACCAGAAAGCCAATAGGTTTGGCGATTTGTAACCTATTATACAACTCGATGTAATTGTAATATTATTATGTGATGAATAAAGTGAGTGTTCGTCACTATTGGTACCTACTTTGTTGTGCTCACTTTACATTTGTTAAAACGGCGTTTAACTTATATCACAACAAAGCCCACAGACCATAGATCACAACTCATGCAGTTGGGCCACGCATTGGATGGTGGTCATGAAACCAACTGATTAAGAGTTGGGTCTGAAACGTTCCAAGTCGAGGACCTCGAGACAGGGCATCGAGAGTCCTATTGAGACTTGCGTCAAGAGTCGTGTTCATTGGATGAGTGCCGTGTTTCATCGGCGACAGGCGTGGGACGCCTACGCGATCTTGATGGGTTGGTCGACTGGGGTCGAGCCGACTGGACTGACTCGCGGGGATCATCATATGGAAGCCTTGGAGGCTTGGTCAGTATGATTGGTTTTTCCCCAGTTCCGATAGTACGGGAGTAATCCTCAGACTTGAGGGATCATGGCAGTCGCGTGCACAGGACGGCTGTATCTTGGATCTGGCGAGAGGTAATCATTCTATAAGATGATTATCATAAGCCTTGCCCAGTGCAGTGAGAATGTGTAGCGAGGACGGTGGATTCCAAGAAGAGGATCCTTTCCCTGTCAGTATGTGAGAGAGGTATCTCCTATGCACACGGAGACACGTTCATGCTGTTTGAAGCTGTGGCCACAGTGGTTGGTCGAACAGGGAATGGTTTCCTGTGTCGACGTAATGAAGCATACGTGGTCTCGAGTATTAAGCATAGATGCCTAGTCAAGGATGGGAACCGACGCTCAATTCCATACCCTAGACTAAGGCCGGGAGACGGTAGACGGAAGGATCGTATCCGTACGGAATCGGCGCCTAAATGTTCACGCCAATTCACCTAGTCTCTAGTGCCATGGACCGTTGCTAGACGGCCACCCATGGTAACGGGCCCTTGTGGGACACGGGCCCAAGTCTAGCTGAGGGTGAACCTAAAGGGTCACACACAAATCACCGAGGAGGTTGAGAGATCGACTTGGAGTCAATCTCGAAGGATAAAATAAGTAATTGGATTACTTAAGGGAAAGTCCATTGGATGGACGGGCCGATATTGTATCGGGCTTTCATTTAATCGGTAAATTGGATTTTCGATTAAATATAGAAAGTTGAGATGATGAGACGTTGGATCTTTTAATTAGATTAAAAGATCAACGGGAATAATTTAAGTGGACATTAAATAAGATTTAATATTGGGTTCGTCGCAATTGGATTACGATAAAACCCGGTCCGTTAAATTATACCCGAGAGGAGAAATAATTCCTAATTTGGAATGGGAAGAAGTTGGACTTCTTTCCTTAATCAAACATGGCCGACATGCTCCCTTGGAGGAAGCAAAATCAGCCATGTTTCATGCTAGGTGGTATGTTGACTTATCTCTCTTGGAAAGAGACAAATCAACTCCAATCAAGCTCTTCCCTTTTGGTATGGTTTGATCATACCATAAATTTTGTTAGGCTTGATTGAAGAATTGATGGTGATTGATTGGAATGAATCTAGACATCCTTGGATGAGCCTAGACACATTCCAATAATCACATTAATTATGTATATATATTTGAATATACAACACCAAGCATAGCTGATTCATTATTCATCTTTTTCTAGGAAAAAGAGAAGACAAAAATCCTCTCCTCTCTCTCAAAATTTCGTGCTCCCTCCCTCTCTCACACTTGTGTTCTTCACTTGATTTTGAATCAAGAAGAAGAACAAAGTAAGTTTAAGAGAACACTAATTCATAGTGTTCTTCTCTTAAACCGATTCCTTCTAAACCCGTTCTTTTCTAGCAAGAAGAACGTGTGTTTCTTCCGGTGTGGTGTGGATCACCTTTGGAGAATCCATACGTTTGGATTTCGTGAGCATTCCGGAGATGTAACAACGCAAGTAGCCGGGAGCATACGCTAAACAATCAAAGGTAACGGTTTATTACGCTTTGATTGATTTCATTTATATATCTATGCCCTATGTGCTTAAATGTATGTTTTAATATTTACACATCCTACATCGAACGCCCGGTTGAGCACCCAAGGGTACACCCCTTGGGATTCGCGTATTTTTTAATTTGATTTAAATTTACGCACTTTCTCGCTTTTCTCGCTTCCGCTCGCGCTCCCGGGCGGATCCGCTTGTCCTTCAACTGAAGGATCATGTCGATATCCATTTATTTTTTAGGATCAGCTTGGAGGTCTTTGAGCTTCTCCACAAGGGATAGCATCATCACTCCATGCTCTTGTACAGACGACCCTTCTGTCATCTTAGCTCCAAATAATGCCTTTACTGCAGCGTATCTAACATGCCGATCTGTGACCGCAGAGATATCTTGCAAACGAAGCATAATCGAGCCAACATCATCTAGCCTTTCGTACTACTTCTGGATCTCATTAGTCATCGAGGCCAGTACGATGCTGCGGACATGCCAGTGGTCAGCATGCATTTTTCTCGAACGGCAAGCGTTCTTGAGGTATTGACCCATCCGGTAAGGCCTGAGGAAGATCCTTATCAAGAATGTAATTCTAGTTCTCGAAATCTAAGATTATCTTAAGATTTCGGAGCCAGTCGTTGTAGTTTGTTCCATTAAATTTATTAGCCTCTAGCATTGGCATTAGTGGATTCTTAGACATATACATTCAATATGTAAACAGAAAAACATTCAGTAGATTATACTAATATTATGTTGAAGTTAAGACTTGGTCTTTAGTCATTAACCCCTTCAATTATTTCTACAAAAGCCCATCACTCTCAAATAGGGTTTCGGGAAACCATTTTCTAATGGGCTTGATGTCCACAAATGTAATTGTCCATGTCCCGCTTTTACGATTCTCTAATGAGATCCCCAACTCGCCTCTTCACATGATCCCGAGGAATCCAAGCGAATCATATTAATCAGTATTAGGCCCGACCCATCAACTAAATTAATATCTCAACTATCGCCCCCCACGACTCGTGAGACAGGGAAATAGGAGCATATTCCTTTGTTCATAACAATAGCGCAACTTTCTTCCATTCCAAACGTGCCACTACTCGTGAGACCACGAATGGGTTAAAGTAACTTTCTCACTACATTGTTATGGATGGAAGGCTTGAATTTAAATCAATCCATTTCACTTTTTAATCCATTAATGGGCCTAATATTTACTTGGACCATTCAAGTGAGAGTTAAGTTTATTAGTGACCGAGACCTCATCATTAAGAAAGTTTTGCATGATTGAGTTTTAACATTGAATATAAAGAGATGGATTCCAAACACATCATATATCAAATATCAAAACATACACCACATGCAAAATAAGCCTAGCACGCCCCTGTTGGATGATCACAAGCCCAATCCTATGTGATCCACTGAGCCCGCAGTGGATCTATGGTCAATTTAATGTAGCCTATACTATTACAAAATTATAACCCAATATCATTCTAATGGGCCTTGTAACACCTCTTCATTCTTTTTTACTCTCCATTGTGGGCTCCGTCCAACGGACCTCTTCTTAGGCCTCCATCACCATGGAAGTGCTTCCTTACAATTTATTTCAATAAATCCTCACCAACCTAACTACACTCATTACAACTTTAAATAAGAAACCCCAATCAGAAGTTGGGGGGAGTACAAAAGGCGGGAGAAAGCAAGCCTTATTATTTCAAGGCTAAAAACGAGAGAGAGAGAGAGAGAGAGAGAGAGAGAGAGAGAGAATAACAAAACAAAGAGGCACACAGGCATCACCCAACAAATATTAAACCATACATAAGGGCCATTGGCTTTGTGATCATCCCCATTGTTTATCCAATAAACAATTAATACACATTTATATCAAATATAAACATGCCCAACAAATAAATACATCCAAAGCATTTATTAAAACGATACCCAATATCATCATCAACAACATAATTATATGCAGAAAAATATATATTAATCACGCAATTAAAAATGGATGTCAAAGTATCATACATCCAATGTACCCAAAAGTATTTCTTTTTGTTAGGAAACAATTTTCAAATTAATCTAAGGAACAATTTAACTTTAGAAAAATTCAATTTACCTAAAATTAAAATTAGCCAAAATTAATCATTTCAGAAAATATACAAAAATGTAAAAAATCTAATTTTCCGGGTAAAAACGGCAAAAATGGCCCAGCTGTTCGCAACTGGCGGCCGGGCAGCGCTACCACATGCACGGGCACGTGCGGCTAGCCCCCTGCCGGCCGATAGGTACTGTATTGCACGTTTTTTTAACCCCAATTTTTTTTTTTAAATTTCTGCATCAAAACTGAAACTAAAACATGCATTTACAGAAAATCCAATTTTCAAAAAATGCATGGATATCCAAAATTAAAAGCAAAATTAACACATATTTTTTCTAAACACATGATCATGCTTAAAACCATAAAAACATGCTTTCCAAAAGAAAATTAAATATGTTCAACAAGCTCATCACATAAAAACATGTTATTCCTAAAGCCACAACGCCGAATCGGGCTCCGATACCACTGATAGAATCAGTACGGCCCGGGAACGCGCCGAAAGCGTAAAATAAAAAAAATTAAAATGATTTCAAAGGGGTGTTCCCTTTGAATTCCTGGGCGTTCATTGTATTCAAAAGCCTCATAATATACATAAAAATATGCTTGAACATGTGGCTAGAGGTGCAAACGAAAAATGCAATAATTTAAATCAGAACATTACCTTTTTCATTTCACATGTAGAACGGCAACAAACATTGATTCCCTTTTTCATTCCTTTTCCGTTCAAGTTAGGATTCAAATTAGAACCCCTCTAATTTTTCCACACCATACTAATGGAAGCAAATCTAGACCTACTTCTAGGTAGAAGCTAGATCAAGGAAGAAATGAAAAATGTATTAAACTATTGATTAGTGTATACGTATTTCTCATGTTCTCATCTTGAATTTAATTCAAATAGAACTCAAAAAGGAGAAAAATGGAGGAAACATTTTGTTGCTTGATTGTGGAGAGAGCAAGTTAGGGAGTTGAAAAGTACATACCTGTGTTGTGTGTAGTGTAATCAAATTACATACAAAACAAGTTATTTCCAAAATAACTTTCACACACTATGCACAACATGTTCCCACTACCCATCATGGCAAGCCACATCATTGCTTACATGGATGATATTCAACTTCTCTTCAACTTGCATCAAACCTTTGAGCTTGAATTTCAAGTCATGGACCGGTTTCGACCGGTCTTGATTTAATCAAATTAAATCAACTCCAATCAAGATCCATGTGTTCCATATTAATCCAATTAATATTAAACCTTATTGAAATCTAAAAATTTGTTTAATCCAATTAAAAAAACATAAGCTCAAGCACTAAGTAATTGATCCAATCAATTAATTAAACCAAATTCAATAAATTAATCGAATTAATTTAAAGGTGTCAAACTCAAAATTAATTAATCCAATTAATTAATTCGTGGGCCATCCATCCAATGAATTTTCCAATTAATAATCTAATAATTTATATTCTCCTTGAATTAGTTTAATCTAATTAAATTAATTCACTTCTTCCACAATTAATTCTAAATTAATTCCACTACTTCCATAGTGATTTGTGTGTGACTCTTTAGGTTTACCCTCAGCTAGGCATGGGCTTATGTCCAAGACAATTGATTAATTAAATACAATTTATTAATTATCTCTGATTAACCATTAATCAGCAACGCCCATCACCATGGGTGGCCGTCTAGCAACGGTCCATGGTACTAGATATTAGGTGAATATTGGTTGTGAACATTTAGGCTCCGAATTCCATACAGGTCCAGTCCTTCTGTTGACCACCTCTCAGCCTTAGTCTAGCGCTTGGAATTGGGCGTCGGTTCCCATCCTGGACCAGGCAACTATGCTTCAAAATCGAGATGTGTTTACTCTATTGATCAACCTAGAGAACCATTCCCTACTCGACCAATCGCTACGACCGTAGACTTGAAGAGTCGAAACCATCTCAAAGTGCATAGGAGATATAGCTGTCAAATACTGACAGGGGACCGATTCTCTGTTGGGATCTACTGTCCTCACTACATACTCCAACTGCATTGGACAAATCTTATAATGACCATATCAAAGACACGGTCATCTCTTGCCCGATCCAAGATATAACCTTGATATGCATGCGACTACCATGATTCGTCAAGTCCGAGGACTAATCCCGTACTATCAGAATTGGGAATCCAGTTATACTGACCAAGCCCCCAAGGCTTCCATATGACGATTCCCACGAGTCAGTTCAGTCAGTCGACTACTTTCCCAACTAACCCACTAAAATTGCATAGACGGCCTACGTCTAGCACCAATGAAACTCGACTCTCACCCAGTGAATGCAATACTTAGTGCAAGTCTCTATAGGACACTCGAGGCCCAGTCTCAAGGTCATCGACTTGGAACATTTCAAATCGACCCTCAAGGATTTGGTTTCATAGCCGCCAACCTATGCGCAGCTCAACTCAATGGGTTTAACTAATCGGTCTTTGTGCATTTGTTGTGACATTGAAATTCTATTCAATGTGAGTAATAAGCACAACAAACACATTTTCCCAATGATAAATACTTACTTTATCCATCAGTATAATATTACTATGATAAAGATCGATGAATAGTTCCTAGAACAACCAATCTAATTGACTTTCTGGTCACCTATTCTAACAATGATACCCCTAAAAGAATGGGGTATGGCCCGAGAACGCAACGAAAGCGTAAAAACGTGAATTTAAAATATAATTTAAATTGGGTTCAAAGGGGAGTTTCCTTTGAAGTTCCCGGGCGTTGGTGTATGTCAAATCATAAATTAAAGAGGACAAGATGTTGGACAAGTGGCTAAAGGAAGTAAACAAAAAGGTACATGTAACGTAAATGAAAACCAACCTTATGTTTGTTGCACGTAGAACCGGTTTCTAGTGTCGTTCCCTTTTCGTTTATCCTTCCGTTCACTTGAGGATCCAAATTAGAATCCCTCTAATTTGTCCACACCACACTATGGAATGTATATGCTCTATTCTATTGCTAGACAAAAGTAGAAAAAAGAAGAAACAAACAACTCCTAATGAACACTATTAATTAGTGCTTTTGGAATGTTTCTAGTTCAAACCTTTTCAAAAGGTATGAACACAAAAAGGAGAGCTTTTTTCAGAGATTTTGGAGAGTATATTGTGGAAAAATTCATGCAAGGTGTATTCATACAAGTTATGTCAAAGGTTTTGTGTATGTAGAATTGTTGAATTCAAAATTCAACTTCTATTGTTAACTTCCAAAGCAACCTACATACACACACCACTATCTACGTAACAATGCACCATTATAGCAAATAAACCACCCACAAAACCACATAATGGCTGGTCACATGTGCCTCACATGTGGAGGATTTTAATTCCTCCTTCACTTCCTATAAATTGTATTTTTCCATGGACGAGGACTACTAGTCTTGGAGTTTTATTTAATCTAATTAAATTATGTCCAAAAACAGTCCTGTAGCACCCTCTAACGGTACTATGACTATATCTCCCCTAATTATCACACTTAATGTAAATCCTGTTATATACGTAATTATCCCTGCTGAGTGTAATGACACATAGCCTCACAATCACAACAAGCATATCTATCACCTCATCCACAAAATCACCTATATACATATATATCAAGTACGTAAAAAATGGAACCGTTGTAGTTAGTTTACATGTCATTCTCGTTTTTAATCCAAAATGAGACGTCTATTTCTATTTATGATGAGGAGAAAACTGCCTACTGGCCCAACCTGACTGGAATGCAAAACGTGGACCTAGTTGTCGTGAATAGGCACAGCAAAATCTACACCTGAAAATATTAGCAGAGGGATGAGCCTGCAACTCAATAAGTAAATAATCGGTACCACTATACACGCACCTCAATTATATCAACAAGACAAAAACAAGCAACGTATATAATATAATCAACTTAATCAAGCACATTTCATTTTATTTCTCCATGTAGTCATCCCATAACACGATAACCAATCAAACTTGTCTTTTCCTAGTTGGCTTACCAGAAAGGTGATATAGTGTTTTTCTCCACCAACTCAACCTCACTATTCATTCATATATATACATGAATCCCCTTGGCATGCCACACAGACTCATCAATCTCATTTCGCATCATAGCTCTTTTATTTCGCATCATAGCTCTTTTCACATCGCATCATAGCTCTTTCATATCATTTTGCCACATAAGCTTTTCAACAACATCAAGGGGTATTCATATCATAATTACATTTGATTTTCATCACTCCCTGGATTCCACATATCACCGTTCTTGTAAGCCAACTAGCTACATAAAACCACATAGCAGCATTTTTCAAGTACAAGCACATATCACTGATATCAAACAACCAATGGCATATCTTTCTCATTTCACTTTCACGACATAATCATTTCAAGGTAATTATAAACCACTCGTACAGTTTAAAATAGATTAGTCAAGCACGAATCATAGGCTCACATAAAACTAATATCACCAAGAAATGAAATATATATAGATAATACTATTTATTTACGTACACAACATTAATAGGAAAAAGGAACATATATAGGCAGCACTAATTATTTACTTACCTCGACTTACAACGATCTACTTGTACGTAGGGAGTTGCTCAATCATTCACCTTATCCCCCTTATCCTATAATAAGTTATAATGCATATAATCAACACATCAAAAGTATCGTAACTTCGAAATAAAATATTAAATAGTAATTATATATATTTTTCACCAATATCCCAATATTTCATTAAACCCCTCATCCTATTATAACTACCACTCATAATAACAATTCTTGGATTATATTTATCTCAAAATATACTTATCTTTACTAAATATAATATTTTCAAATATATTCTATAATATTTCTCAAATAAAATCAACCCGATTAAACTAAGCCAATCAATTGTAGAAATTATTAAATCTAGTAAATTAAGCAGTTTAAGCCATTAATTATAACACCCCTAATTCAATTGAGACATTTAACCAGGCACTAATTATAAATACTCAATTTTATAAAATTCTCCGGTTAAACACTAAATCGAATAGTATAAACCATATTTAATAAATGCACTTATTAAATAATATCATTATATAAATTAAAACTAATTAAAATAAAATTATTTCTTACCGAAATCTTTTGCCGAACTCTGTTTGTTTTTGGTGTGTTTAGTGAAATGTGTGTGTGTGCGTGTGTCTTTATTTAAATGGATGGGTGCATCAGCACCCATCTTTATCTATACTTAATATTATTTTACTATTTTTTTTAATTTTTAATAAACTTTTTCAAAATACCCATTACGTCCTTTCTAATTTCTTAATTAATATAATTTGCTCCCAAATATTATATAAAGCTCCAATTCACTCTGTTCAAGTCTTAATATGATCACGATTTAATCTATAATATACCTACTAATTAACTAAATTTTCTTAAATAATTATCAATTAACCCCATAATTATGATTAAAAATTTATGGGCGTCACAAGTCCATTAGGCATTAATTAATCCAAATAATTTTAATTCAATTTAAGCGCACAAGTTTATTTAATCCAATTAAATAAATATAAGTCCAAACTCTAATTAATTGATCCAATCAATTGATTAAGCCAAACTCGATAAATTAATCTAATTAATTTATAGGTTCTAAGTTCAAAAATTAACTAATCCAATTAATTAATTCTTGGACCATCCATCAAATGAATTTCCCAATAAATGATACAATCATTTAATTTTGTCCTTGTATTAATTTAATCCAATTAAATTAATTCGCTTCTTCTGGAATTAATTCCAAATTAATTATACCAATTCCATAGTAATTTGTGTGTGAATCTTTAGGTTCACCCTCAGCTAGACTTGTGCTTGTGCCCAACATAATTGGTTAATTAAATCCAATTTAATTCATATTTTTCCAATTAACCATTAATCGTAAAACGCCCGTCACCATGGTTGGCCGTCTAACAACGGTCCATGGCACTACAGACTAGGTGAATGTTGGCGTAAAAATTTAGGCTCCCGATTACCATACGAGTACGGTCCTTCCATCATCCGTCTCCCGGTCTAAGTCTAGCCCATGATATTGGACGCCAGTTCCTATCCTGGACTAGAAAATTATGCTCAATAACTCGAGATACGTTTGCTCTATTGATCAACATAGGAAACCATTCCCCACTCGACCAATCATTGTGGCTACATACTTAAAGATCTTAAACCGTCTCAAAGCACATAGGAGACTCGACTGTCATATACTGACAGGTGACGGATCCTATCTTGGAATCCACCGTCCACAATACATATTCCGACTGCACTAGATAAGGCTTATAAAGAACGTATGCCAGATACGGACATTTTTGCTAGATCTTAGATACAACCATCATATGCATACGACTGCCATGATTTCTCAAGTCCGAGGACTAATCTCGTACTATCAGAGCCGGGAATTCTAGTCATACCGACCATGCCTCCATGGCTTCCATATGATGATTCTTGCGAGTCAGTTCAGTCAGTTGACACCCTTGTCAACTAACCTACTAATATTGCATAGCCGTCCAACGTCTGTCACCGATGAAACACGACACTCATCCAATGAATGCAATCCTTAGTGTAAGTCTCTATAGGACCCTCGATGCCCTGTCTCGATGTCCTCGACTTGGAACATCTCAGACCAACCCTCAGAAGTTGGTTTCATAGCTGACATCCAATGCGTAACCTAACTACATGGGTTATCCAATTGGTCCGTGGGAATTTGTTGTGACGCTAAAACGTTGTTTAACATAATTAGTAAGCACAAAAAACATATAGTGCAACTGACGAATACTTACTATATTCATTAAGTCAATATTGCTCTAATAAAGATTGCTAAATAGTACCCCAAACCGCCAATCCAATTAGCTTTCTAGTCACCTATTCCAACAAGGAAGAGAGGCGGCGGTTTTATCGTGTGCACAAGGCTGATTGTGTGTATATGTGTGTGTGTTCTGAGTATTTATGTGACTAGGTTAGATAACCTACTCAAACAACTCTAAGGAGACACACATCTAGCAACAACTAGAGATTGGACCTAGCCAAATTTTCTTGTAGAATGAATCCTAGCAATCCATCCCAAACCCTCTTTGATCGAATTTCATCATTCCATTCTTGATAGGCTTTATGGACCAGACTCATTTAAATCTAATTTAAATAGTCCAAATGTTCAATGAACTATGTATTAAATCCAATTTAATACTTGAGCCCAATTAAATAATATCATCTTTTTAATATATTTGAAAGGGAAAGCACAACCTCTTAAATCCATAAATATAATATATGAATTAAGCCCAATTAATCCAATTAATTGATGACAGCTTGACACTCCAAGTGATCAATTTAATCCAATTAAAGTATCTCATCTCTTGGAAATAATTCCAAATCAATTTCTTCACTTCGAGCGAATTGTGTGTGACTCTTTAGGTTCACTCTCAGCTAGACTTGGGCCAATTCCCGATTATCCCATAATTAGAATTCATTCGTTATCATGGGTGGCTGTCTAGAAATGTCCATGGCACTTTAGACTAGGTGAAAATACGGCGTGAATATTTAGGCTCCCGAATGCATACGAGTATAGTCCTTCCATCTACTATCTCCCGGCCATAGTCTCAGGTTTTAAAATTCAGCATCGGTTTCTATCCTTGACTAGGTAACTATACATAAGGTTCGAGACACTCGTTTACCCCACTGATACGTCATGGGGATCCCATCCCCCTGTTCAGTCACTATGGCTACAGATTCCAAGAGAAACCGAGTCTCAGAGTGTATAGGAGACACTACTGTCATATCACTGATAGGAGATGGATTCTTTCTTGGCACACACCGTCCTCACTACACATTCTGACTGCACTAGATAGGGCTTATAACAACCATATCTTTCGACACAGTAGCCACTTGCCAAATCTAAGACACAGGCATCGTGTGCATGTGACTGCCCTGGTTCCTCAGGTCTGAGGACTAATCTCGTACTATCAGAGCCGGGAATCCCAGTTATACCGACCAAGCCCCTACAGGCTTCCATATGCCGATTTTCGTGAGTCACCTTAGTCAGTCGACTATCGAGCTGGCCAACCCACTAAGATTGCATGGACGATCTACGTCTCCTCCCGATGGAACACGACTGCAATCCTAAGTGTAAGTTTGCCTCGAACTACTCGATAACCAATCTCGAGGTTCTTGACTTGGAGCGTGTCAGACCAATCCATATGTTGATGTGCGTTCTCTAGTTTCAATGAAGACCTTGGTCCAGAAAAAGAAAAAAAAGAAAACAATCAAAATTTGGTGTTGTGCCTTTGTATCTGGTAACTACCACATTCTTCTACGACTGAGACATAATTGAATAATGGAACAAGTAGTAATAGCTATAAACTATGAACTCTTCTCGAACTGTGACATATAACAAAAGCCAATCCTGAGATCAACCTTCCTAAATCGATTTAGAGATCTCAACCTCGCAACTGGTGGAAGGAAGTCAAGTAAGAAGTCCCACTGCAACTATTCATCTAAGCATTCATTCTGCTAGTTTGCCCTTTAGTTAAAGTAGAACCAGCGCTTAAGAAAGAGTTGGAGAAGTTGGCACGTCTTTCACGTGGTTACGAAACTAGGCCCCTCTCGCAAGAAAAAGAGATTCCCTTCTAATACTCGAAGCTCGAACAATTCCTTATCACAGATACGCTGGTAGGGTCCGGCATGGAGTGCCTGATCAAAGTGCTTGCGAACTATGGCAGCATACTCGCCAGGGCGCGTTTGTGGAGGCAACCCATAGTAATTTGGTTCTCTATAAATGTGATCGGGCTATATACCTCAACTTTGTTATTAGACTCGATCACACTTCAAAAAGTAGCAAG
This sequence comes from Sesamum alatum, assembly GCA_034509735.1. Lineage (NCBI taxonomy): Eukaryota > Viridiplantae > Streptophyta > Magnoliopsida > Lamiales > Pedaliaceae > Sesamum > Sesamum alatum. The sequence continues at coordinate 18,940,976 of JACGWO010000007.1, read as the reverse complement.
CTCTTCTGAGCTCGAAGAAGATGGAGATTCCTCTTCTAGGCTTATGGGGCCATTAGTAGGTTCCCCCATCACACAACACCTTAGACATAGCTCATCAACTCATCAAATAAGAGAACTCCTACGGGCTTGGATGCGGACCCCGCACTCAATCTTCTTTTATAATTACAAAATCCTAGCAGTGAGTTCTATATAGAAGAGTCAAAGTTTGTGTTGTCATAGATTTCTTGAAGCTTGCTCAAGTGATGGGCAAGTTTGCTTCATGACTGTCAACTTATGCGCAGTCTAGCTTTTTGGATTCACACATCCGGTTTGTGGACTTTATTATGCAGTTAACTGTAATGACCAAAATAGAAGGGAACACAACAAATTACTATATGCCATGAATTTCAATATCACTTTTGTTCAATACGTAAATATCATATTAGATTAAAACTGTCCGAAACTGGTTACAAAAATCTCAATCTAACTGGCTTCACAATCTCCTATTCTAGCAAGAAGTCTAAACAAAATTATGAAATTTATTTTGTAATAATGATTCTCGCATTGGCATTTTGTATGTCATTTTGCAAACTAATAACGAACAACTTTGACATCTATGTTCTAACATAAAATTTAATTCCAAGAAAATGATTATATTAGACATAAAATTGATTAGCAAAATCAATTTAAAATGAACTTGTGACAATATTAGACTTAATTAACCCAATGATAACTCCATATGGAATTCAATTAGAGAGTAAATTGTTTTTTTGGTCATTCATGTTAAGGGGTGGCACTTCGAGTACACATAAAAATAAATAGTTGTAATTTAATAACATCATGTATTTGATTTTATAGAATTTGAGGACTTCGAACACTGGAGTACGCAAATTTGTCCTACTAGCTAGGACGATGACGTTGATAAAAATAACAATTTTAGTCCTATATAATTCAAGTGGTGGTGACCGTGGTCTTGAAGTAGTTAAAAATATCAAGTTTTGGAAGCTAAAATTCAGCAAAAGATTGTTCTCTCCTTTTCCCACAAATCTGCCCAAGGTTTTCTTTAAGAAACCATCAAGAAAGGCTTTCTTTGTATCCTCTCTTCAAGATTCTATTTTCCAAGAACCCCTATATCACATATAGATTTATCAGTCCTTTGTCATTTAATAGCAAAATCGGTGGTGGTGATTCCATCATGATGATGTGGACCATCTTTAGAGGGAGGACACGTGTGCCGTGAATGACGAAACAAGATGATTTTTCTTTTTCAAGGAAAGAAAGTCGTTGTTTTCCTACTGCTTGGGAGGAAGGGATCGTCCTTGAGGACGTTCAATTCATCTACTTCAATAGAAGTGCACCAGATGTTGGTATTCTAATTCAAGTCAATTGACTTCTTGAAGATGCATGAGATGTACGTGATACTAGCAACGAGATACACAATTAGATCGCAATGTTTTCTATTTTAAAATAAAAATTTTAATTTTTCACTGCATTTAGCATCTCGGGGCCTTAACGAATTTCTCAGTGGTATCAGAATAGAATCATGCATGTTGATTAAATTTTATGTGATTTAATTCGATTAAATTTGTATAAAGATTCGATTTACCTATTGGATTGCACGTTGTGCGCAAATTAATTTTTTGGGCATGCTTCAAATTTTGGAGTTTTAGTTTTTTTTTTGTTTTTAATTATATTTGGAATATTTTCAGAAAATTCAAGAAAAAAGAAGTTTCTTGGAAAGAAACGTCGACACTACGTGCAGGCAAGGTGCCTTCACACAGCCGCGAGTGAGGTAACTCTGCGCTGCCGGAAACTGTTTCTGGTAGTAGTAGTGTTCTTCCTTGTTTTTTTATTTTCCTTTTTCAGAAAATTATTTTATGGAGTTGTGATACTTTAATTTTATTAAAGATTCAATTCCTAATTTTATTATGATATAAAATTGAAACAGAAAATTTTGATTTTCTCATACAATTTGATTGGACTAAAATTGAAAATCATTTTCTAATTTGATCAGAAATATTTTTTTTGCAAAGTCAAAATAAACGATTTTATATTAAAGTTTCAGAAAATTAAATTTTAATTTGATTAAAATTCAGGGTTTTAATTTGATGAAAATTCAGAGTTGTAATTGTAATTGTGCCTGATGTGGTTGTGGTGTTTGATGAAGGATTAATCGGGAAGATTGCCTCGACACAATTGCACCCCAAGTCTTTAGAGAGAGAAATATTGTATGAGTTGTCAAATCAGTGAATAGTAACCTGCCATTAAAAAATAATATATCTTGTATTTATAGTGATTTGGTTATTTTATGGTGTGATAGGGTGCATATATAGTTACCGTGTGGTATACCCATAAAATTACTCTTATGTCCTTGTGAGTAAATTATAATTACTATTATATACATCATACAGCCCCCCACTCTCGGACAGAATACGTTGGACGAAACCGTAATCTGGACGAGAGTAGTTGCTGCAGCAGAAAAGACCTGGTGCATCAAAGACTTGGTGGTGGGTGGGTGGGAGTCCATTAATTATTCTCTCCCCCCTCTCTTACCACATTCAATCTCTCCCTACTCTTCAAGAGCAAGTTCCCAAGTGACACTCATGGCTTCTAAAGGTAACCTCCTCCTCTACTAAACTCTTACTTTCAATTCTCTTCCATATTTCTTGCTTTGTATCTCTACATTGTTATATTACGTTGCCATGTCTAGTGACGAGGATGTTGGAGGGGGTGATGAGCCGACACACTATGAGTGGGTGGTGGTGGGTCGGCGGACGCGCGGGTTGAGGCCCCGTGGTGCGGTCCCGAGGGGGTGTCCTCCCCTCCTCCGGCTCGAGGCATTGCCTCGGGCTGCGGAGCGGGTGCTCCCCTCCCGGTTCCGGGCGATGCCTCAGTGAGTATGTCTGATGCACGGGGGGTGAACTTTTTGCCGACGATTGATTTTGGTTCCTCGGGTAATATTTGGGATGATTTTCATGATGCGGTGATCAGGAACCTTCCCAAGTGTCCTTCTGTCGTCTCTTTAGATGATTTAGAGAACTTGATTGATTTTAATTCACCTAACTCAGGTGGGTTGGATACTTGTCGCGGCGGATGGGAGGCCGATGATTATGAGCGTGATGATAACGACCAGGATGAGGGTGAGAGCGATGCTGTTAGTAGTGAGGGGGGGAACCTGAGAGCGAGGGGGAGGACGAAGAGTCCGAGGTTTCTCGAGGTACCGGGGCGTCCGAGTGTAATTATGGCCCTGGGGGCTGAAGACGAGCGACGTCCGCGGGCTCGGGGTGGCCGAAGACCCCGAGTGGTGGATGTGGGGACTTGTGATAGCGTCCTTACACGTGAACGCTTGACTTATATACGGAGAGAGTATAGGGTGCCTTCCGCGCATAAGTTTGTTCTTCCTTCTCCCGGGCAGAGAATTAGGCACCCCCCCATTGGGTACTTCACCGTGTATTCGTCGTATTTTGATTGCGGGTTTTCGATTCCTCCCCATCCCCTCTTAGTAGCGTTGATCAAGAGTTATGGGGTTTGTATTAGCCAGCTTACGCCCAACTCCTTCATGTATTTCGAGGCTTGGCGGCGGCGTTTTATCGAGATGGGACTTCCCCTGTCGCTGGAGAGTTTTCATGCCTTGTTTTCCATCCGCCGTGTGCCCGAGCCATCCTCCTCTACGGATGATGGCCGATACTTCTATCTAAGTTTCCGCATGGGGTGTACGTTTTTGGACGGGCTTGTTTCTTCTAAGGGCCCTTGGAAAGAAAAGTTTTTTTACGTCCGGGATGACGGTTGGGGTTTCACTACGGATTGGTGTAGCTCGCCGATTTTACATGGGCATTGTGTGGAGTTTGGTAGACTCCGTGAGAGGTTTATGGCGGCGGGGTTATTTAGTCGCGTTATACACTTATCGCATTATTTCCCCTCTGGTATTGACGTTTATTCGTGCTTTCTTTTATCATATGTTTGTCTTTCTTTTCTATGTATTGATTGTCTCATTGTTGTCTTCTCCCGCAGGTAAGAAGATGGATGCCGACACCGTTGCATTGCGGAGGGCTGCCGCCAAGGAAAAGAAGCGTGGGGAGCAAGGCTCGGCTCGCCCACCACCGGCGCACCCGCGAGTTCGGGTGGGGGCGGGCTCCCTTCCTCCTCTCTTGGCGCTTCCGACCCTCGGGCCACGGGAGTTCATTCCGGGGTTTCACCCCCGCCAAAGAGAGCGAGGGATGCTCCTTTGGCGATGTTTTCCGCGAGTGCTTCATGTGGTGGGATTTTTACCGCCGGCGTGAATCAGGCGGAGGGCATACAGTCGTATTGGGACACCTCCGACCTTTCCCTAGCTTGGAACCGCACTAGGGACGTGGTAAGCCACGATGATCTGACTAGATTTTGTACCTTGAGCGATGAGCAGGTGGATGAATTGTTGGCAGGGGACGCTGCTCGAGTAAGTTTGCATATCTTTTATCGTCACTATGTTTATCTTCCGCTTTACGCGTCTAGCTTTAAAGCCCTTTGTTTAACTTGTTCATTATTTTGTTTGTATAGTCCCTCACCCTGAACACACTAGCCCGCAATCGGCGCTCGGCGAGGAGGGGGGAAATAGACCGATTGGAAGCACTTGCGAAGCGGCGTGAGGAGGAGTGCTCGAAGCTAAAGGAGGAGAGAGATAAGGCTCTCGAAGATTTCACCGGGATGGAGCGCCGCTACAAAAGAGAGGTGACTACTGGGAGGAAGTTTTTGGCATCCTCATCTGGAGTCTCCTTTGTTGACAAGACGAAGGAGGAAGCGATTTCCGACTTTCAGTCGTCTGATGCTTTCGAGGGTATTGTTACGGAGAGGGCCATCCCCGTCTATGAGTCTGCCATATATAAGTGTCGGCGTTTTCTTCGCGGTGTTCTTCGCGACAAGGGCCAAGTTACAGAGGAGGACATAGTCGGACTTGACCCCGACTTAAGTGGAGAAGAGGAGGAGGAGGATGCCGGAGCGGCTTGCGGCGGAGCCCCCCAGGACGGTGTGTGAGGTGAAGGGGGCTGTCGATTGATAGCTTTTTACTTGTACTTAAAGACTGATGTTGTAGGATTGTATTTCCTGTAGACCATGTATTTTCCCAACTTTTTTTCCGGCTTCTATAGTCGGACATTTTGATATGTAATCGGCAATATGTAACATTTGTATGTTTTCTTCCGGTCCCTATGGCCGGGAATTTATGATATATGTTTAGTAGTTGAACATGGTATGAAATTTGTGTTTCGGATGTTTTGTACTCGGCCGGAAGTAAGGCGGCGTATGTTTTCTTCCGACTACTGTAGTCGGATATTTATAATATATGTTCAACTGTTGCACATGATATGAAACTTGCGTTTTTTAAGTCAAGTTTTCGGGGGTCGCCTCAAGGGGTGTTTTTGCTCGAGTCCCGGAGTTGATTTTTATCAACTTCAAGGGGGGGGGCAAAGTTTTCCGGGGCAACGTTATTAGGGGGGATCTCTATGAAGTTTCGCTCGCGTGACCCGGGGCATTCACTGATGCCTCAAGGGTCCTTCCAAAACTTCAGGGATCTCCGTGTTGATAAATTTCATACGACGGCGGAAAAATAACTTCATTCATCAAGTTTAAATGCAGTGCCGCAAAAGACAAGGGAACTAGTCTGAGGGAGGGGGGGGGGGGAATGAAAACTCGGCCTCCCATACTAGTTCTATTACATAGTCAAAAGGGGAATTTCGCTTCCCTGGCGCCCGTCAAGGATAATACTTCTTCAAGTTTGCAACGTTCCAAGTGCGTGGGATGCTTTTTCCATCGAGGTGTTGCAACTTGTACGCACTTGCGTTCACAATCTCCACGATTTTGTAGGGGCCTTCCCACTTGGGGTCCAATTTTCCGACTGGACCCGAGGCTTCTGCTTTCCTCAGCACCAAATCTCCCACCTGAAAACTTCGTGGTTTTTACTTTTGTGTTGTATGCTCTTGCCATCCTGGCCTTGTACATCGCGATGCGTACCACGGCTCTTTCTCTCACTTCGTCGACTAAGTCTAGGTTTGTCCTCAAACCTTGTTCGTTGGAATCTGGATTGTAGTATTTGACTCGCCAACTGAGTTCTCCTACTTCCGCCGGTGCTACGGCTTCTGTTCCGTAAGAAAGGGTAAAGGGCGACTCCCCGGTGGCGGTCCTCGGCGTTGTTCGGTATGCCCATAGCACACTTGGAAGTTCGTCTGCCCATGCCCCTTTTGCGGTTCCCAACCTGGTTTTCAAGTGTTGTAGGATGGTTCGGTTGGTAACTTCGGTTTGACCATTTGTTTGCGGCGAACTCACAGAGGTGAAGAACTGTTTGATCGCCAACCCTTTACACCAGTCCTTGAGCTTACTCCCCGAAAATTGAGTTCCATTGTCGGATACAAGGGCGCGAGGAATGCCAAAGCGACATACGATGTTCTTCCAAAGAAACTTGATTACATCCTTCTCCGATATTTTGGCCAAGGGTTCGGCTTCCACCCACTTCGTGAAATAATCGACGGCCACGATTAAGAACTTCCTCTGCCCAGTTGCTTGCGGAAAAGGTCCGACCAAGTCTAAACCCCATTGATCAAATGGGCAGGGGCTTTCGATGGGCTGCATTAATGTGGCCGGCTGATGGTTTATGTTCGCGAGCTCTTGGCATGCGCGGCATCGTTTCACCAGCTCATGGGAGTCCAGAAGCATAGTGGGCCAAAAGAAACCCTGTCTCAAAACTTTTCCTGCTAACGCCTTTCCGCCGAGGTGATTTCCACAGATCCCCTCATGTGTTTCCCTCAAGACATAGCTCCCCTCCTCCGGAGTCAGGCATTTCAGGAAAGGCTGGGAGAAACCGCGCTTGTATAGCTCGCCATCGATCATCACGAAGCGGGACGCCTTCACTCTCAAAGCTCGGGCTTCTTTCTGGCCCTCGGGTGTTGTTCCGTCGGTTAGGAATTTAATGATCTCATCTTTCCAACTTGCAAGTGTTGAGTTCGCGCACAAGACCTCTACTTCCCCCTCGATGGCGGCCCGATCTGAAGATAGAAAAGTAATCCTCCTACTTCGAATTGCCGCCATCGAACTTGCTAGTTTGGCTAGTTGGTCGGCCAAGATATTGTCCCTTCTTGACACTTGTATGATGGATGATTCATTAAATCTCTCGAGCAATCTTTTGGCCTTCAGGTGGTACTTGGCCATTTTTTTTCCCCGTGCCTCATATGATCCTTCGACCTGGTTCACCACTAGTTGTGAATCACTGTAAATAACAATCTTTTTTGCTCCAGCGGCCAAGGCTAACTCTCCTCCTGCCAACAACGCTTCATATGCGGCCTCATTATTTGATGTTGGGAACTCCAATTTAATAGCGTATTCTAGCTTATCCCCTTGCGGACTTTCTAGGACTATTCCTGCCCCACTTCCTTCGGATGTAGATGATCCGTCCACATATAAGCTCCAGGTGGGCGCGGAATTGCTTGCCTCGTCCTGCGCCAACTCCACGATAAAATCAGCCAATACCTGCGCTTTTATGGTTGGCCTTGGCCGAAACTCCAGGCCGAATTCACTTAATTCTACCGCCCACTTCACCATTCTTCCGGAAAGATCCGGGCTCGATAGGATTTGTTTCAAAGGGTGATTTGTCAAGACAATCACCTGGTGCGACTGGAAGTACGGCCTCAGTTTTCTTGCTGCCACAACTAAGGAAAGGGCTAGTTTTTTCGATTTGTGAGTACCTGCATTCCGCCCCCTGTAACACCTACTCACATAATACACTGGGTGATACTCTTTGCCTTCTTGCCGCACCAAGACTGAACTGACTGCGCTATCTGAGACCCCTAGGTAGAGATTTAGGACTTCTCCTGTTTTGGGCTTCGTTAACAACGGCGGCGATACTAAATATCTCTTCAACTCGTCGAACGCCCCTTGGCTGGCGTTTGACCACTCGAACTTTGCGGCTCCGCGGAGGACCTTAAAGAAGGGAAGGCCCTTGTCCGCAGACCGCGAGATGAATCGGTTAAGGGCGGCCAATCTGCCCGCTAGCCTCTGTACTTCTTTAATTGATTTGGGAGGGGGCATATTCATGATGGCATTAATCTTTTCCGGGTTAGCCTCTATTCCTCTTTTCGAGATCATGTACCCTAGGAATTTTCCCCCGCGCACCCCAAAAGCGCACTTTGCTGGATTTAATTTCATACCATATGATTTCAATATTGAAAAACATTCCTGCAAGTCCTTGACGTGGTCTTCCTCCTTCACGCTTTTTACCAACATGTCGTCTATATACACTTCCATGTTCCGGCCAATTTGATTCCGAAACATATGGTTGACAAGCCGCTGGTACGTTGCCCCCGCATTTTTTAGTCCGAACGGCATAACGTTGTAGCAAAAGACCCCTTGGTCCGTTACAAAGCTTGCCTTCTCCTGGTCTTCCGGTGCCAACGGAATCTGGTTGTATCCTTGGTAAGCATCCAAGAAGCTCAACATTTCGCACCCGGAGGTGGAATCGACTAGCAGGTCGATCCGCGGAAGGGGAAAGGATCTTTCGGGCACGCCTTGTTTAAGTCTGTGAAGTCGATGCACAGGCGCCACTTCCCATTTGGTTTTGGGACCAACACAACGTTGGCCAGCCACTCCGGGTATTGCATAGGGCGTATGTACTTGGCCTTCAACAACTTGTCTACTTCTTCTTTTATGGCTTGATTTCTTTCTGCTCCGAACATCCTCTTCTTTTGTTTCACGGGTTTTGCGTCGGGGTTCACACTAAGGTGGTGCGAAATAACATCGGGTGAAATCCCCTGGAGGTCTCCCATACTCCACGCGAACACTTCTTGATTCTTTCTGAGGAAATGACTCAGGCGTTCCTCTGCACGGGGGCTCATTGTGGTGCCCATTTTCGTATTTCTTTCCTCGCCTTCCCATGCGAGATTAATTACCTTCAGCTCTTCGATGGCTTCCACTCTCCTTTCTCCGAACTTTCCTTCGGTAGGATCCTCAGGGGTTTCCCATGCTTCGGAAACTGTATTTGCCATAATTCTTTTTCCTTTTTCACTTGGTCCTCGGCCATCCAAATTTTCCCTTGACCTCTTCAGGGTGTTCGCGTAACATTCTCTTGCCATTCGTTCATCACCTATGGCCTCTCCCACTCCCTCCGGGGTTGGGAACTTAAGTTTCATGTGGAATGTGGATGCTATTGCCCGAAAGAGGTTCAGGCTCGGCCTTCCTAAAATGACATTGTAAGCGGACGACGCCTTAACCACGAGAAATTTCACCATTTTTGTTGATCTTTTAGGGTAGGAGCCTAACGAAAGTGGTAACGTCACCTCCCCCAATGGTTCGATCATCTCTCCGCTGAAACCAGTTAGTGGGGTGTTGATTTTCCGCAATTGGGCATTGTCGATCCCCAGTTGAACATATGCATCGTAGAATATAATGTCCGCTGAACTTCCGCTATCCACCAACACTTTCTTGACCCAGAAGTTGGATAGCGTCGCTGAGATCACCAAAGCATCGTTGTTCCGATCTCTCCTGGGGTCTACATCTCGAGAGGAAAAGGAGATTTCCTCTTGTTTTTCTACGTCAACGGTGTGGACTTGGATTGGGATCTGCCAGTGGGCTCCTCTTGATTCTCGGACTAGCGCTTTTCTTGCATTTCCGGAGTCCCCGCCTGCCGGGCCTCCTGAAATCACTGCTATGACTCCTGCTGTTGGGAGGTTGTCCCCATTCGGGTCCTGGGTGGGAGTCGAGGTAGAGGGCGCGCGACCCGGCCCTTGACTGAATGCTTGTCCTCTCGGACGTTGATTCACATATTCCTTCAAGTATCCTCGTTGAATCAATTTTTCTATCTCGTTTTTTAGGTGGTGGCAGTCCTCCGTCGTGTGCCCCCGGTCCCGATGAAAACAGCAATATTTGTCCGATTTAAGTCTCTTGGGGTTGTCTTTCATTTTCCTTGGCCATTGGTTGATCAAACCTTGTTGTTCGGCCACCACCAAAATTTCTCCTCTAGAGGCGTTGAGAGGAGTGTAGTGCGTGAATCCAGTCGGCGGCTGGTGCTTGCGCTCCTCTTTCTTTCTCGGCTCTATTTCATCTTCCCTCCCCTTCCTCTTGAAGTTGGGGGAAGGATCTGCGGCCTTGGACTCCTCTATTCTGATGTATTTTTGAGATTGCATAAGTAAATCTTCCAACGTGGCCGGGGGCTTTCCTGCTATCGACTCCTTGAATCTGCCTGGGAGTAGGTTTTGTTGGACGATACTAGCCAACAACTCATGGTTAACGTGAGGCACCTCGTGCACTGCTTCCACAAATCTTTGAATATAGTCTCTTAGCGACTCTCTTTCCTTCTGCCGAATAGTGAATAGGTACGCGGCTGTTTTTGGGAGCTTCTTGTTCATGGAAAAATGATGTAGGAAGCGTTGTGTCAACTGCTCAAGGCTGGAAATTGTTCCAGCGGGCAGCTGATTGAACCAAGCTAGGGCGCGTTTTGAGAGCGTGGTGCGGAAGACTTTGCAGTATGCCGCATCGCTCAAATCATACCAATCGATCTTAGCATAGAATTTGTCTAGATGTTCTTGTGGGTCTCGCGTGCCGTCGTATTCTGAGAGGTTCGAGACTTTCACTCCCGCCGGAAGGGCCTCGGCTAGGATTGCCGGGCTGAAGGGGCTGCGCCTTGCGGGGGCCACTGCCAAGGGGAGGTAGGGATCCTCCATCACTCTTGAAGGTAAAGGTGTCGTCGGCTGCCTTGATTGTTGGGGGAGTTGGTCCGGTTCTTGGGCGACCTCTGGTCTAGAAACCCTGCTGTTCACCTCTTCCCGCCTCTGCTCATTCCCCTCGGGAGCCGAGGATTCTTCTCGACTTCTGCGAGGGGAAGGAGGGGGCGGGTTCATGGGGTGGTTGTTTGCAAACTGTGCCACTGCTTGTGCGGCTGCTCGGGTGGTGGCGTCTTGGATCAATGCTAGCAACATTTCTTGTGTTAATTGGATCGTCGCTCCTTGGGGTGGGGCGCCTCCTGGTGGGGGGGCTTCGTTCTGAGGCTGTTGCTCACATGGTGGTTCTTGGCCAGGAGGTGGACCAGCCACTCCGTTCGGGGGGTCTTGACCATGGGGTGGTGATTGTTCATGGGGTGGAGGCACTTCCGCCCCGTTATCATGAGTATCTGGGGCAATGTCCATCCCGTGAATGTCGCGTGCTCGTGACCTGGTTTGCATTCTCAATGTCGGGGCAATAGTTTCCCACAGACGGCGCCAATGATGTGGTTGTGGTGTTTGATGAAGGATTAATCGGGAAGATTGCCTCGACACAATTGCACCCCACGTCTTTAGAGAGAGAAATATTGTATGAGTTGTCAAATCAGTGAATAGTAACCTACCATTAAAAAATAATATATCTTGTATTTATAGTGATTTGGTTATTTTATGGTGTGATAGGGTGCATATATAGTTACCGTGTGGTAGACCCATAAAATTACTCTTATGTCCTTGTGAGTAAATTATAGTTACTATTATATACATCAGTGCCCATGATAAAACATTTTAATTCCATCTTTGAAATACATTGTGTGATTTAATATGTAAAATTGATATTTTATTGTTATATTAGATATAAGTATATATGATATATATTCAATTTGCCTGTGATATGACTCTATGAGAGGGTGTGCCTACTTCTGGGGAGATCACCGCATCCGTTCCATACACAAGCGAGAAAGGACTCTCCCCTATTGGATTTCTAGGGTGGTTCAATATGCACATAGGACACTGGACAATTCGTTCACCCAATTACCTTCGGTCTTCCCCATGCTTTTCTTGATTCCTTGGACGAGGGTTCTATTAGTGACCTCCACCCTGCCCATTGGCCTGAGGGTATGCTACGGAGGTAAATCTTTGTTTTATACATAGTCCTTGGCACCAATTTTAAATTTTTTGCCCCTGGAACTACCTCCTGTTGTCAGAGATAATCTCTCAAGGGATTCCAAAACGACAAACTATATTCTTCCAAATGAACTTCATAATCTCTCATTTAGTGATGCGAGTGAGAGGCTCCGCCTCGACCCTTTCAGTGAAATAATCTATGGCTACCAGTAGAAACTTTGTTGTGTAGGGGCTAAGGGGATTAGCCCCACTAGATACATCCCCTATTAAGCAAACAAAAATGGGGCTAACAACATTGTGAGGGTTTGGCTGGTTGATAAATGAGGGAGGCGTGCTTTTGAAACTTGTCACACGTCCTCACCAGAGACTTGGAATCCTGTTTTAAGGAAGGCCAGAGGTACCCAGCCCGTAAAGCCTTATTCGCTAGGGCCCAAAACCTGCCATGTTTTCCTTGAGGTTGCAATCCTTTCTCTTGGGAGAGGTACCTCAACAATGGATGAGTGAAGGACTTCTCGTAGAGAGTAGGAAAGGCGTAGCCCTTTCTTTTAGGCAGGCTACTTCTCATCGATCATCTGGGAAATGACCTTGTTTCAACCAATCGCAGATGGCTTGCCTCTAATCTCCTCCTTGGTGCACAATTCAAATTTCTTAGAAGGAGCCCGAATGAGGGAGGTATTGGATAGTTATTTTCCATGTTTTGCAATCTTCTATGGCGCTAGCAAGTTTAGATAAATATTATACCTTATTGTTTTCTTCTCAAGGAATTTGAACTAGCCGAAAGTCGTCAAATTTCAGCTTCCACTCCTCTATTCGTTTGAGATATTGCTTCATGCGTTCTTGCTTAGCCACATAATTTCCGTCTATTTGCTTCACGATGAGTTGGGAATTAGAGTGCGCCACCAGGCATCGCACCCCTGCTTCCCATGCCATTTTCATTCCTAAGGCTAAGGCCTCATGTTCAGCCTTGTTATTAGAGGCTTTAAAGACGAACAACAAATTCCAAATTTATCCCCTCTGGGGACGTATGACCAATCTTGTCCCACTACCCTTGATGGTGAAGGATCCATCTACGTATAGTAGCCAATGCCCCCCACTAGGAGGCGAGAATGTACTTTCAGACATAAAATCAACTCATGCTTAGGCCTTTATTGTAGTTCGAGGGAGGTAAGTTATGTCATATTCTCTTAACCTTATAGCCCATTTGATGAGTTTCCCTAAGGTGTCTAGTTCGCCCAAGACTTGTAGGGGTGGTTGGTACGTACTGTCACCAGATAAGATAGAAAGTATGGCCTTAATCTCCGAGCAGTGATTACTAGTGCGAAGGCTACCTTCTCGATATCACTAGAATGTATTTCAGCTCTGTTGAGGACCTTGCTTATGTGTAGTATGTGGGCATTTGCCTACCCTCGTCCTCTCGTAATATTACAAAACTTACCGCCTAGGACGTGGTAGATAGGTAGACGTAATGCGTATCTCCTGGTGAAGGTTTTGAAGGACAAGCGGATCCGCCCGAGAGCGCGAGCGGAAGCGAGAAAGGCGAGAAATTGCGTAAATTTAAATCAAATTCAAAATACGCGAATCCCAAGGGGTGTACCCTTGGGTGCTCAACCGGGCGTTCGATGTAGGATGTGTAAATATTAAAAAATATATTTAAACACATAGGACATAGATATACAAATGAAATCAATCAAAGCGTAATAAACCGTTACCTTTGATTATTTAGCGTATGCTCCCGGCTACTAGCGTTGTTCCTTCTCCAGAATGCTCACGAAATCCAAACGTATGGATTCTCCAAAGGTGTTCCACACCACACCGGAAGAAACACACGTTCTTCTTGCTAGAAAAGAACGGGTTTAGGGAGGAATCGGTTTAAGAGAAGAACACTATGAATTAGTATTCTCTTAAACTTACTTTGTTCTTCTTCTTGATTCAAAATCAAGTGAAGAACACAAGTGTAAGAGAGGGAGGGAGCACGAAATTTTGAGAGAGAGGAGAGGATTTTTGTCTTCTCTTTTTCCTAGAAAAAGATGAATAATGAATCACTTATGCTAGGTGTTGTATATTCTAATATATATACATAATTAATGTGATTATTGGAATGTGTCTTGGTTTATCCAAGGATGTCCAGATTCATTCCAATCAATCACCATCAATTCTTCAATCAAGCCTACCAAAAATATATGGTATGATCAAATACCACCTAGCATGCAACATGGCTGATTTTGCTTCCTCCAAGGGAGCATGTCGGCTATGTTTAATTAAGGGAAGAAGTCCAACTTCTTCCTATTCCAAATTAGGAATTATTTCTCCTCTCGGGTATAATTTAACGGACCGGGTTTTATCGTAATCCAATTACGACGAACCCAATATTAAATCCAATTTAATGTCCACTTAAATTATTCCCGTTGATCTTTTAATCCAATTAAAAGATCCAACGTCTCAACATCTCAACTTTCCATATTTAATCGAAAATCCAATTTACCGATTAAATGAAAGCCCGATACAATATCGGCCAGTCCATCCAATGGACTTTCCCTTAAGTAATCCAATTACTTATTTTATCCTTCGAGATTGACTCCAAGTCGATCTCTCAACCTCCTCGTGATTTGTGTGTGACCCTTTAGGTTCACCCTCAGCTAGACTTGGGCCCGTGTCCCACAAGGGCCCGTTCCCATGGGTGGCCGTCTAGCAACGGTCCATGGCACTAGAGACTAGGTGAATTGGCATGAACATTTAGGCGTCGATTCCGTACGGGTACGATCCTTCCGTCTACCGTCTCCCGGCCTTAGTCTAGGGTATGGAATTAGGCGTCGGTTCCCATCCTTGACTAGGCATCTATGCTTAATACTCGAGACCACGTATGCTTCATTGTGTCGACACAGGAAACCATTCCCTGTTCGACCAACCATTGTGGCCACAGCTTCAAACAGCATGAACGTGTCTCCGAGTGCATAGGAGATACCTCTGTCACATACTGACAGGGGACGGATCCTCTTCTTGGAATCCACCGTCCTCGCTACACATTCTGACTGCATTGGACAAGGCTATTGATAATCATCTTACAGAATGATTACCTCTCGCCAGATCCAAGATACAACCGTCCTGTGCACGCGACTGCCATGATCCCTCAAGTTTGAGGATTACTCCCGTACTATCGGAACCGGGGAAGCCAATCATACCGACCAAGCCTCCAAGGCTTCCATATGATGATCCCCGCGAGTCAGTCCAGTCGGCTCGACCCCAGTCGACCAACCCATCAAGATCGTTTAGGCGTCCCACGCCTGTCGCCGATGAAACACGGCACTCATCCAATGAACACGACTCTTGACGCAATTCTCAATAGGACTCTCGATGCCCTGTCTCGAGGTCCTCGACTTGGAACGTTTCAGACCCAACTCTTAATCAGTTGGTTTCATGACCACCATCCAATGCGTTGCCCAACTGCACGAGTTGTTATCCATGGTCTGTGGGCTTTGTTGCGATATAAGTTAAACACCATTTTAACAAATGTAAGATGAGCGCAACAAAGGAGGTACCATTAGTGACGAACACTCATCTTATTCATCACATAATAATATTACATTCACATCAAGTTGTCGGATAGGTTACAAATTGCCAAACCTATTGGCTTTCTGGTCACCTATTCCAACAATCTCCCACTTGACCTAAAGCCAATCACCCATTGACCTCGAACCTCTTATTCAGATGGTGAGTATGACAACTTGCGACATGGGCTTAGCAAGTGGATCTGCTATGTTTTCTGCGGAGCTGACTCGGTCCAACCGAACGTCAGTCCTGCTATCCATCTCTCTAAGTAGATGGTAGCGTCTAAGAATATGCTTGGATCGTGATGAGATCTCGGTTCCTTTGCTAGCGCTATCGTCCCGTTGTTATCATAAAAGATAATTACAGCTTAGCAATGGTAGGTACTACATCCAACCCTTGGATGTAGCTCATCAACCAAACCACTCCTTAGCAGCTTCCAAAACCGCTATGTATTCAAAACTCTATGCTGGAGTCCGCCGTGGTAGCCTACTTGGAATCCTTCCAAGTAACCACGCCACCATTAAGTTTGAACACATAACCAGACTGAGACTTGGCATCATCGTCATCCAACTGGAAGCTAGCGTCGCTATAGCCTTCCAGTATCAACTTTCCACCGCCGTAGATCAAGAACATATCCTTAGTCCTATTCAGGTACTTCAGGATAGTCTTGACTGCACTCCAGTGTGCCTCCCAGCACACGACTGATATCGACTTGTTACGCTCAAAGTGAAAGCCACATCAGGTCTAGTGCATTGAACAACATACTGTATGCTGCCTACGGCTGAAGCATAAGGGATGTCCAACATCCTTTTAAGCTCCTCATCAGTCTTAGGAGATTGCTTCTTGGATAACTTAATTCCATGCCTCATAGGAAGGAATCCTCGTTTTGAGTTCTCCATCTTGAATCTCTTCAAGACTTTCTCAACGTACGAGGACTGGGCCATTCCTAACATCCTTCTAGATCTATCCCTGTAGATCTTGATGCCAAGGATGTAGGATGCCTCGCCCATATCCTTTATGGAGAATTGCATTGACAGCCAAGCTTTAGTGGTACCCAACATCTTAGCATCATTTCCAATGAGCAAGATGTCATCCACGTAAAGCACCAGAAACGCAACTGAGCTCCCACTGATCTTCTTGTATACACAAGGATCGGACTCGTTCTTGATGAAATCATATCCCCGTATGACTTCATCAAAACGTATGTTCCAGCTTCGGGTTTAACCCCTTTTGGTGGATCTGCTAGGGTCCAAACCTTGTTTGTACCCATCGAGTCCATCTCGGATTTCATGGCCTCAAGCCACTTGTCCGAATCGATGTCCGACATCGCTTCTCCGTACGTCTTTGGATCATTATCCAACTGACCGGTCAGGCCCAGAAATCCATACCTATCAGGTGCATGGGATACTCTGGCCGACCTACGGAGGACTGGAACAATATCAGTGGGAACCACTGGCTCAGATGTCACTGCTGCCTCATGGGGTGCCTCACTTGATTCCTCAAGGAGCACCTCATCGCGTCGACTATCCGATAGAAAACCTTTTTCCAAGAACACTGCGTTTCGCGAGACAAAAACCTTTTGCTCGGAGGGATCATAGAAATAATACCCTGCAGTTTCTTTCGGATAGCCGATGAACCTGCATAAACTAGACCTCGAGTCCAGTTTATCTCCCACTAATCTCTTGACATATGCGGGGCAACCCCACACTTTCAAGTATTTGTAGGAAGCAGGCTTGCCATGCCATATCTCATATGGCATCTGGGATACCCTTTTAGATGGCGCCAAGTTCAAAACTTTGGCCGCCGTCTCAAGAGCGTATCCCCAGAAGGAAAGGGGTAGTTCGGTAAAACTCATCATGGATCGGACCATGTCCAACAAGGTCCGATTCCTCCTTTCAGACACACCATTAAGCTGCGGTGTTCCAGGAGGGGTCCACTGAGAGAGAATCCCATTCTCTTTTAGATAATCAGTAAACTCACCACTCAAATACTCTCCACCTCGGTCCAACCGAAGGGCTTTGATCTTTCAACCGGTTTGGTTCTCTACTTCAAGTCTGTATTCCTTAAACCTTCCAAAGGCTTCAGACTTGTACCTCATATGGTAAACATAACCATACCATGAGTGATCATCGGTAAAGGTTCTAAAGTACGAGTACCCACCTCTAGCCTGAGTATTTAGTGGACCACAGACATCTGTATGGATCAAATCCAACAGACCACTGGCTAGCGTACTTTTCCAACAAAGGGTTTCTTGGTCATCTTTCCTTTAGACAGGATTCGCAGGTCGGTAGGTTGTCCAAATCGTCTATTTCTAGACTCTTTGAGTCCACCAACCTTCTTATCCTATCTTTAGAGATATGACCTAACCTCGCATGCCATATCTGCGCGTTATTATGATCATCACGTTTTCATTTGTGTTCTGCAGTCATAATCCAATTAGACTGTTGAAGTATGTACAGACCGTTGACCAATGTACCAAGCAAATGAGAAATACCATCTTTGATAATGAAAAAAACGTGTTTATTGATGGTAAATTCATATCCCTCCTTATCAAGGACCGGGATGGAAACAATGTTTTTAATCATGCTAGGTACATAGAAACAGTCGTTCACAACAAATCTAACATGACTACTAATGGCTAACTCTAGTGATCCTACGGCCTCCGCAGCAACGGCCTTGCCATCGCCTAGCCTCAGGATCATCTCATCCTTGGTTAGCCTTCTACTTCTTTGCAGTGCATGCAGATCACTGCAGATGTGAGCACCACACCCGGCATCCAATACTCGTGAAGCAGAATTAGTAATCATATTAACTTCAACCACAAACACACCTGGGTTGGAGAGGAGTTGTGGGCACTCCCTCTTCAAATGCCCTTTCCCTTTGCAATGCATGCAGACATCATTTGCCTTGGACCGCTGAGAACCACGGGCCTTCCCTTTCCCTTTGCTCGGTCCAACCGGA
Organism: Sesamum alatum; assembly: GCA_034509735.1. Lineage (NCBI taxonomy): Eukaryota > Viridiplantae > Streptophyta > Magnoliopsida > Lamiales > Pedaliaceae > Sesamum > Sesamum alatum. Next base: position 18,922,650 of record JACGWO010000007.1, on the reverse strand, counting down.
GCAACAGGGATGCCCGGAGCGTGAGCAGGGGCCACAACCGTCTTCCCTTTGCCCTTCTTCCTCTTCCAGCGTCCGGCCCTCTTGCCATTCGCCTTGGAGGTCGAAGCCTCTCCTATCAATACCGCCGGCGCCCGACTTGTGGGTCGTTGCCTCGTATTGGACCAGCATGTTGATCAACTCATGAATAGACTTCTCAAGTCCGTTCATGTTGTAGTTTACAACAAACGGGTCATAGGATGGAGGAAGCGACTGGAGGATCACGTCAATGTACGTGTCATTGTTAAGCCCAGCTTTAAGGTCCTCGAGTTTCTCCACTAGGGAGAGCATCTTGACCCCATGACTCTGTACAGACGCTCCTTCAGCGAGCTTGGTTGCAAAGAATGCTTTTGTGGTGGCATATCTAATATGCCTATCGGGAACCGCATAAACCTCGTTCATGCGGAGCATTATGGCGGAGACGTTGTCCAGCCTCTCATACTGCTTCTGGATGTCGTTAGACATCGAAGCCAGTATGATACTGCATACTTTCCGGTTGTCCTCATGCCATTTCTCGAACGTCAGACGTTCTTCAGGCGTGGACCCCTCCGGTAAGTCGCTCGGTGGCGGCTCGTCCAAGACGTAGCCTTGGTTCTCGAAACCGAGGACAATCCTCAGGTTTCTCAGCCAGTCCGAGTAGTTCATTCCGTTCAATTTGTTAGTCTCAAGAATTATGGTTAACGGGTTCTTAGACATATCTACATTATTAAAAAATGTAAAGCAGAAATTAGCAGATGATGGTAATATTATTGTTCAAGTTGAAGACTTGGTCTTTTAGTCTTTAACCCTCCCACTATTTATACGAAAGTCCGCACTCTCAAGCGGAGTTTCGGGAAACCATTTCCTAGTGGGCTTGGGATCCACAAGCGTAATCTCCATGCCCCGCTTTTACGATTCACATGAAGAAGACCTTGTGGGAGATATCCAATATCATTCTCATCCAATGAGATTCCCAAGATATTTTGCCTCACCTATTCACATGGTCCCGAGGACTCCAAGCGAACCATGTTACTCAGTGTTGGGCCCGACCCATCAACCAAATCATGCCTCAAACTGTCGCCCCCCACGACTCGTGAGACAGAGAAACAGCGAGCGCAGTCTTTTTGTTCACAACAATAGTGCAGCTTTCCCCTAGTCCAAGTGTGCCACGACTCATGAGACCACACTTGGGTAGTGGTAGCTTCCTCACCACATTGCTGTGGATGGAAGGCTCGGACAGACCAAAATACCATTTTGATCCAAGTCCGTTCTGGGCCTAATATTTAATTTGGTGCAACCAAATGAGAGTTTGTGTGTGAACGAGACCTCATCACATTATTGTGTTTTTTGCATGCATAAATATCCAATATTTAAAGCGATAAATAAATACGCCGCATGCAAAAAAAAACATAGCATACCCCTGTTAGGATGATCACAAGCCCAACCTATGCGACCCACTGAGCCCACAGTGAGTCTATGGTCTGTCTAGGGTGGTCCTAAATTATTACAATAATAATAAACCCATTGTCATTCCAATGGGCCTTGAAGTGCTTCTTGTTTCACGCCTTGATGCTCCTCCTTGGGGTCTCCGACTCCAATTGCTTGTTAAAATTGAAACCTCACCAATCCTATCTACTCTCATTACAACTGAAAGTAATACATTGGTAATAAAGAAAACAAGCCTTAACATCATGAGGCTGAAAAATACGGGAGATGATAGTCCCAAAAACAAGAGGCACGCAGGCCCCACCCAACAGAAAATAAATAAACATTCATTCATCCATACACAAGGTCTAGGGCTTTGTGATCATCCCATGTTGATTCCATCAACTCACATAACATAATTATTCCAAATAATCATGCATAAATAACCAATGGATATTCCAAATACCAAGTGATGTCCAACATCACAAAAGCATAAATATACAAATAATATGCAAAATTCAAATTTGAATTTAATGGACATTTTAAACAATGCATCCAATGCATGTATTAATCCCAAATTAATTAAGCAATTTAATTCAAGGAATAATCCAATTATCCCAAAATCAAAAATGCAAAATTAACATATTTTCAGAATATTGTGCAGAAAATACAGAAAATCGAATTTTCCGAAAAAAGTCGAAAAACGGCACAAAACGGCCCAGCCGTTGTGCTGGCCGGCCGCCCGCGCGCACAATAATATTAATATTATTCTGAAAATAAGCATGCAATTTTAGATCCAATCTAACAAAATTAAGCATGCAAAAAGTCCATTAAATCCAAACAATTGAATCATCATATTATTCATATATTTATGTAATCTAACATGCCAATAAAGCCATTTAAAAGCAAGTAGATCATGCCAAACACATAGATCTATGCCCCTTACATCGAACCGGGCTCTGATACCACTTGAAAGACAAGCGGATCCGCCCGGGAGCGCGAGCGGAAGCGAGAAAGGCGAGAAATTGCGTAAATTTAAATCAAATTCAAAATACGGCGAATCCCAAGGGGTGTACCCTTGGGTGCTCAACCGGGCGTTCGATGTAGGATGTGTAAATATTAAAAAATATATTTAAACACATAGGGCATAGATATACAAATGAAATCAATCAAAGCGTAATAAACCCTTACCTTTGATTATTTAGTGTAAGCTCCCGGCTACTAGCGTTGTTCCTTCTCCGGAATGCTCACGAAATCCAAACGTATGGATTCTCCAAAGGTGTTCCACACCACACCGGAAGAAACACACGTTCTTCTTGCTAGAAAAGAACGGGTTTAGGAAGGAATCGGTTTAAGAGAAGAACACTATGAATTAGTGTTCTCTTAAACTTACTTTGTTCTTCTTCTTGAATCAAAATCAAGTGAAGAAACACAAGTGTAAGAGAGGGAGGGAGCACGAAATTTTGAGAGAGAGGAGAGGATTTTTGTCTTCTCTTTTTCCTAGAAAAAGATGAATAATGAATCACTTATGCTAGGTGTTGTATATTCTAATATATATACATAATTAATGTGATTATTGGAATGTGTCTTGGTTTATTCAAGGATGTCTAGATTCATTCCAATCAATCACCATCAATTCTTCAATCAAGCCTACCAAAAATATATGGTATGATCAAATCATACCAAAAGGGAAGAGCTTGATTGGAGTTGATTTGTCTCTTTCCAAAAGAGATAAGTCAACATACCACCTAGCATGCAACATGGCTGATTTTGCTTCCTCCAAGGGAGCATGTCGGCTGTGTTTAATTAAGGGAAGAAGTCCAACTTCTTCCTATTCCAAATTAGGAATTATTTCTCCTTTCGGGTATAATTTAACGGACCGGGTTTTATCGTAATCCAATTACGACGAACCAAATATTAAATCCAATTTAATGTCCACTTAAATTATTCCCGTTGATCTTTTAATCTAATTAAAAGATCCAACGTCTCAACATCTCAACTTTCCATATTTAATCGAAAATCCAATTTACCGATTAAATGAAAACCCGATACAATATCGGCCCGTCCATCCAATGGACTTTCCCATAAGTAATCCAATTACTTATTTTATCCTTCGAGATTGACTCCAAGTCGATCTCTCAACCTCCTCGGTGATTTGTGTGTGACCCTTTAGGTTCACCCTCAGCTAGACTTGGGCCAGTGTCCCACAAGGGCCCGTTACCATGGGTGGTCGTCTAGCAACGGTCCATGGCACTAGAGACTAGGTGAATTGGCGTGAACATTTAGGCGCCGATTCCGTACGGGTACGATCCTTCCGTCTACCGTCTCCCGGCCTTAGTCTAGGGTATGGAATTAGGCGTCGGTTCCCATCCTTGACTAGGCATCTATGCTTAATACTCGAGACCACGTATGCTTCATTGTGTCGACACAGGAAACCATTCCCTGTTCGACCAACCACTGTGGCCACAGCTTCAAACAGCATGAACGTGTCTCCGAGTGCATAGGAGATACCTCTGTCACATACTGACAGGGGACGGATCCTCTTCTTGGAATCCACCGTCCTCGCTACACATTCTGACTGCACTGGACAAGGCTTATGATAATCATCTTACAGAATGATTACCTCTCGCCAGATCCAAGATACAGCCGTCCTGTGCACGCGACTGCCATGATCCCTCAAGTTTGAGGATTACTCCCGTACTATCGGAACCGGGGAAAACCAATCATACCGACCAAGCCTCCAAGGCTTCCATATGATGATCCCCGCGAGTCAGTCCAGTCGGCTCGACTCCAGTCGACCAACCCATCAAGATCGTGTAGGCGTCCCACGCCTGTCGTCGATGAAACACGGCACTCATCCAATGAACACGACTCTTGACGCAAGTCTCAATAAGACTCTCGATGCCCTGTCTCGAGGTCCTCGACTTGGAACGTTTCAGACCCAACTCTTAATCAGTTGGTTTCATGACCACCATCCAATGCGTGGCCCAACTGCACGAGTTGTTATCCATGGTCTGTGGGCTTTGTTGCGATATAAGTTAAACACCATTTTAACAAATGTAAGATGAGCGCAACAAAGAAGGTACCATTGGTGACGAACACTCATCTTATTCATCACAGAATAATATTACATTCACATCAAGTTGTCGGATAGGTTACAAATTGCCAAACCTATTGGCTTTCTGGTCACCTATTCCAACAGGTTTAGCCAAGAGGGAGATCTCAGCCAGGTAGTTCTTGAGCTCCTCAATAGTTATGCTACATTCATCTCCCCATTCAAAGGACTTAGCTTTTCATAACACCTTAAAGAATGGGAGGCTCCTCTCAACGGATCTGGCTATGAAAGGGCTGAGAGTCGCTATCCTTTCCATGAGGCATTGAACCTCGTGTTAGAGTAGGTAACCAGAAAGCTAATAGGTTTTGCATTTTATAACCTACTGGACAACTTCATGTAACGTAATATTATGTAATGAATAAAATGAGTGTTCATACCATTGGTACTTTCTTTGCTGTGCACATTTTCCATATGTTAAATATTGTTTTACATATATCACAACAAAGCCCACAGACCACGACTAACAACTCATGCAGTTAGGCCACGTATTGAATGGTGGTTATGAAACCAACGGATAAAGGGTTGGCTCTGAAATGTTCCAAGTTGAGGAACTCACGACAGGGCATCGAAAGTCCTATGGAGACTTGCACCAAGAGTCGTATTCATTGGATGAGTGCTGTGTTTCATGGACGACAGGCATGGTACGCCTATACGATCTTGGTGGGTTGGTCGACTTGGGTTGAGCCGACTGAAGTGACTCATGGGGATCACCATATGGAGCCTTGGAGGCTTGGTCGGTATGATTAGATTTTCCCGGTTCTAATAGTATGGGAGTAGTCCTCAGACTTGACGAACCATGGTAGAACGTGCACATGATGGTTGTATCTTAGATCTGGCGAGAGGTGGTCATTCTGTAAGATAATCATTACAAGCCTTGTCCAGTGTAGTCAGAATGTGTAGGTAGGACGGTGGGTTTCAAGAAGAGGATTCGTTCCCTATCAGTATCTGATAGAGATATCTCCTATGCACTCAAAGACATGTTCATGCTGCTTAAACTTTTGGCCACAATGGTTGATCGAACAGGAAATGGTTTTCTGTGTCGATGCAATGAGGCATGCCTAGTCTCGAGTATTAAGCATAGACGCCTAGTCAAGGGTGGTAACCGACGCCCAATTTCATACCCTATACTAAGGCCGGGAGACGGTAGACGGAAGGACTATACACGTGCTGTGGCGCTTCTCCGTTTTTGTTCGATTTTTCACCCCCGTTTCCCAAGAAAAACAGAAAAACCAACGATACCAAAATCACACGAATTAAAAAGCAAGAAAACGACATGCTTTAATAATGATATAATCAAGAATTAATTAAAAAACATGCCAAGAACATGTTTCATGCTAAAAATGCACGTAAAAAACCTAGGCCTATACACCGAACCGGGCTCTGATACCACTGAAAGATTGTGGATCGTCCCGGAAAATAGTGCGAATGCGGTAGCGCGGTATAAAAATTAAATACAAACATTAAAACATGCTTTTAATAAAATAAAAGAACACGTTCAAGGGGTGTACCCTTGAAGTTCCCGGGCGTATGGTGTATCTCATGAATCAAAAATCATAAAAGAAATCATGGAGGCCATAGGATTAAAAATAAAGAGAAATGAAAATTTAAACCGGAACCTACTGATTGTCGTTTTCGTCTTCTAACCAGTACTCGTGTTGTTCCCCGATTTGCTCCAAGTCTCGTATGTGAGACCCTCCAAACAGTAACACGCAATCCACCCACGTATCTTGCACGTCGTGCTAGCGAACGAACAAGTATTTTTGGACAGGATGAATTAATCACACGTTATTAATTAACGGTATTAATTCTCCTAAGTTCAATTGTTCCAAGAACAAAAAGAACAAGAAATTATTTTCTTGTTGTGAGAGAGAGAGGGCAGACGAGTAAGGAGAGAGGAGAGAGCCGAGTGTGTGCGTGTGTGTGTGTTGGAATATCATCACTTCTCAAATAGTGAGGGGCTAGTGAAGGACAAGCGGATCCGCCCGGGAGCACGAGCGAAGCGAGAAAAGCGAGAAAGTACGTAAATTTAAATAAAAATTAAAAAATACGCGAATCCCAAGGGGTGTACCCTTGGGTGCTCAATCGGGCGTTCGATGTAGGATGTGTAAATATTAAAACATACATTTAAGCACATGGGCATAGATATATAAATGAAATCAATCAAAGCGTAATAAACCGTTACCTTTGATTGTTTAGCGTATGCTCCCGGCTACTTGCGTTGTTCCTTCTCCGGAATGGTCACGAAATCCAAACGTATGGATTCTCCAAAGGTGATCCACACCACACCGGAAGAAACACACGTTCTTCTTGCTAGAAAAGAACGGGTTTAGAAGGAATCAGTTTAAGAGAAGAACACTATGAATTAGTGTTCTCTTAAACTTACTTTGTTCTTCTTCTTGATTCAAAAATCAAGTGAAGAACACAAGTGTGAGAGAGGGAGGGAGCACGAAAATTTTTGAGAGAGAGGAGAGGATTTTGTCTTCTCTTCTTCCTAGAAAAGATGAATAATGAATCAGTTATGCTTGGTGTTGCATATTCTAATATATATACATAATTAATGTGATTATTGGAATGTGTCTAGGTTCATCCAAGGATGTCTAGATTCATTCCAATCAATCAACATCAATTCTTCAATCAAGCTTACCAAAATTTATGGTATGATCAAATCATACCAAAAGGGAAGAGCTTGATTGGAGTTGATTTGTCTCTTTCCAAAAGAGATAAGTCAACATACCACCTAGCATGAACATGGCTGATTTTGCTTCCTCCAAGGGAGCGTGCCGGCCATGTTTGATTAAGGAAAGAAGTCCAACTTCTTCCCATTCCAAATTAGGAATTATTTCTCCTCTCGGGTATAATTTAACGGACCGGGTTTTATCGTAATCCAATTGCGACGAACCCAATATTAAATCCAATTTAATGTCCACTTAAATTATTCCCGTTGATCTTTTAATCCAATTAAAAGATCCAACGTCTCAACATCTCAACTTTCCATATTTAATCGAAAAATCCAATTTACCGATTAAATGAAAGCCCGATACAATATCGGCCCGTCCATCCAATGGACTTTCCCTTAAGTAATCCAATTACTTATTTTATCCTTCGAGATTGACTCCAAGTCGATCTCTCAACCTCCTCGGTGATTTGTGTGTGACCCTTTAGGTTCACCTTCAGCTAGACTTGGGCCCGTGTCCCACAAGGGCCCGTTACCATGGGTGGCCGTCTAGCAATGGTCCATGGCACTAGAGACTAGGTGAATTGGCGTGAACATTTAGGCGCCGATTCCGTACGGGTACGATCCTTCCGTCTACCGTCTCCCGGCCTTAGTCTAGGGTATGGAATTGGGCGTCGGTTCCCATCCTTGACTAGGCATCTATGCTTAATACTCGAGACCACGTATGCTTCATTGCATCGACACAGGAAACCATTCCCTGTTCGACCAACCACTGTGGCCACAGCTTCAAACAGCATGAATGCGTCTCCGAGTGCATAGGAGATACCTCTGTCACATTACTGACAGGGGACGGATCCTCTTCTTGGAATCCACCGTCCTCGCTACACATTCCGACTGCACTGGACAAGGCTTATGATAATCATCTTACAGAATGATTACCTCTCGCCAGATCCAAGATACAGCCGTCCTGTGCACGCGACTGCCATGATCCCTCAAGTCTGAGGATTACTCCCATACTATCGGAACGGGGAAAACCAATCATACCGACCAAGCCTCCAAGGCTTCCATATGATGATCCCCACGAGTCAGTCCAGTCGGCTCGATCCCAGTCGACCAACCCATCAAGATCGTGTAGGCGTCCCACGCCTGTCGCCGATGAAACACGACACTCGTCCAATGAACACGACTCTTGACGCAAGTCTCAATAGGACTCTCGATGCCCTGTCTCGAGGTCCTCGACTTAGAACGTTTCAGACCCAACTCTTAATCAGTTGGTTTCATGATCACCATCCAATGCGTGGCCCAACTGCACGAGTTGTTATCCATGGTCTGTGGGCTTTGTTGCGATATAAGTTAAACACCGTTTTAACAAATGTAAGATGAGCGCAACAAAGAAGGTACCATTGGTGACGAACACTCATCTTATTCATCACATAATAATATTACATTCACATCAAGTTGTCGGAATTGTTACAAACTGCCAAACCTATTGGCTTTCTGGTCACCTATTTCAACAATCTCCCACTTGACCTAAACCAATCACCCATTGACCTCGAACCTCTTATTAAGATGGTGAGTATGGGCAACTTGCGACATGGGCTTAGCAAGTGGATCTGCTATGTTTTCTGCGGAGCTGACTCTGTCCAATCGAACGTCACTCATGCTATCCATCTCTCTAAGAGATGGTTGTTAGAATAGGTGACCAGAAAGCCAATAGGTGTGGCGATTTGTAGCCTATTATACAACTTGATGTAATTGTAATATTATTATGTGATGAATAAGATGAGTATTCGTCACCAATGGTACCTTCTTTGTTGCGCTCATCTTACATTTGTTAAAATGGTGTTTAACTTATATCGCAACAAAGCCCACAGATCATGGATAACAACTCGTGCAGTTGGGCCACGCATTGGATGGTGGTCATGAAACCAACCGAACGCCCGGGAACCTCAAGGGTACACCCTTGAGCGTGTTCTTTTAAATTAAAAGCATGCCTTTTATTTTTGTATGTTTATTTTTTACCGCGCTTCCGTATTCGCGCAATTCCCGGGACGATCCACTGATTTCTTTCAGAGCTGACTCGGTCCATCCGAACGTCACTCCTGCTATCCATCTCTCTAAGTAGATGGTAGCGTCTAAGAATATGCTTGGATCGTGATGAGATCTCGGTTCCTTTGCTAGCGCTATCACCCCGTTGTTATCATAAAAGATAATTACAGGCTTAGCAATGCTAGGTATTACATCCAACCCTTGGATGTAGCTCATCAACCAAACCACTCCTTAGCAGCTTCAAAGCTGCTATGTATTCAAAACTCTATGGTGGAGTCCGCCGTGGTAGCCTACTTGGAACCCTTCCAAGTAAGCACGCCACCATTTAGTCTAAATACAAAAACCAAATTGAGACTTGGCATCTTCGTCATCCGACTGGAAGCTAGTGTCGCTATTAGCCTTCCAGTATCAACTCTCCACCACCGTAGATCAAGAAACATGTCCTTAGTCCTTTTTCAGGTACTTCAGGATAGTCTTGACTGCACTCCAGTGTGCCTTCCCGGCACACGACTGATATCGACTAGTTACGCTCAAAGCGAAAGCCACATCAAGTCTAGTGCACTGAACAACATACTGTATGCTGCCTACGGCTGAAGCATAGGGATGTCCTACATCCGTTTAAGTTCCTCATCGGTCTTAGGAGACTGCTTCTTGGATAACTTAATTCCATGCCTCATAGGAAGGAATCCTCGTTTTGAGTTCTCCATCTTGAATCTCTTCAAGACTTTCTCAATGTACGAGGACTGGGCCATTCCTAACATTCTTCTAGACCTATCCCTGTAGATCTTGATGCCAAGGATGTAGGATGCCTCGCCCATATCCTTCATGGAGAATTGCGTTGACAATCAAGCTTTAGTGGTACCCAACATCTTAGCGTCATTCCCAATGAGCAAGATGTCATCCACGTAAAGCACCAAAAACGCAACTGAGCTCCCACTGATCTTCTTGTATATACAAGGATCGGACTCGTTCTTGATGAAATCATATCCCCGTATGACTTCATCAAAACGTATGTTCCAGCTTCGGGAAGCTTGTTTGAGGCCATAGATGGACCTTTGGAGACGGCAGACCTTCTGCTCTTCTCCAACAGTTGTGAAACCTTCCGGCTGATCCATATAGATCTCTTCCTCTACGAAACCATTGAGGAAGGCCCTTTTCACGTCCATCTGCCATATTTCATAGTCATACCATGTTGCTATGGCAAGCAGTATCCGAATGGACTTGGCCATTGCTACGGGCGAGTACGTTTCCTCAAAATCGACCCCGGGTCGTTGAGTGTAACCTTTCACCACAAGCCTGGCTTTGAAGGTTGTAACCTCCCCATCAGCTCCAAGCTTACGTTTGTAGACCCATTTACACCCTACGGGTTTTAACCCCTTTGGGTGGATCTACTAGGGTCCAAACCTTGTTTGTACCCATCGAGTCCATCTCGGATTTCATGGCCTCAAGCCACTTGTCCGAATTGATGTCCGATATCGCTTCTCCGTATGTCTTTGGATCATTATCCAACTGACCGGTCAGGCCCAGAAATCCATACCTATCAGGTGCATGGGATACTCTGGCCGACCTACGGAGGACTGGAACAATATTAGTGGGAACCACTGGCTCAGACGTCACTGCCGCCTCATGGGGTACCTCACTTGATTCCTCAAGGAGTACCTCATCGCGTCGACTATCCGATGGAAAACCTTTTTTCCAAGAACACTGCGTTTCGCGAGACAAAAACCTTTTGCTCAGAGGGATCATAGAAATAATACCCCGCAGTTTCTTTCGGATAGCCGATGAACCTACATAAACTAGACCTCGAGTCCAGTTTCTCTCCCACTAATCTCTTAACATATGCGGGGCAACCCCACACTTTCAAGTATTTGTAGGAGGCAGGCTTGCTATGCCATATCTCATATGGCGTCTGGGATACCCTTTTAGATGGCGCCAAGTTCAAAACTTTGGCCGCCGTCTCAAGAGCGTATCCCCAGAAGGAAATGGGTAGTTCGGTAAAACTCATCATGGATCGGGACCATGTCCAACAAGGTCCGATTCCTCCTTTCAGACACACCATTAAGCTGCGGTGTTCCAGGAGGGGTCCAGTGAGAGAGAATCCCCATTCTCTTTTAGATAATCAGTAAACTCACCACTCAAATACTCTCCACCTCGGTCCGACCGAAGGGCTTTGATCTTTCGACCGGTTTGGTTCTCTACTTCAAGTCTGTATTCCTTAAACCTTCCAAAGGCTTCAGACTTGTACCTCATCAGGTAAACATAACCATACCGTGAGTGATCATTGGTAAAGGTTATGAAGTACGAGTACCCACCTCTAGCCTGAGTATTTAGTGGACCACAGACATCTGTATGGATCAAATCCAACAGACCACTGGCTAGCGTACTTTGTCCAACAAAGGGTTTCTTGGTCATCTTGCCCTTTAGACAGGATTCGCAGGTCGGTAGGTTGTCCAAATTGTCTATTTCTAGACTCTTTGAGTCCACCAACCTTCTTATCCTATCTTTAGAGATATGACCTAACCTCGCATGCCATATCTGTGCGTTATTATGATCATCACGTTTTCGTTTGTGTTCTGCAGTCATAATCCAATTAGACTGTTGAAGTATGTACAGACCGTTGACCAATGTACCAAGCAAATGAGAAATACCATCTTTGATAATGAAAAAACCGTTTTTATTGATGGTAAATTCATATCCCTCCTTATCAAGGACTGGGATGGAAACAATGTTTTTAATCATGCTAGGTACATAGAAACAGTCGTTCAGTACAATTCTAACATGACTACTAATGGCTAACTCTAGTGATCCTACGGCCTCCACAGCAACGGCCTTGCCATCGCCTAGCTTCAGGATCATCTCATCCTTGTTTAGCCTTCTGCTTCTTTGCAGTGCCTGCAAATCATTGCAGATGTGAGCACCACACCCGGTATCCAATACCCATGTAGCAGAATTAGTAATCATATTAACTTCAACCACAAACACACCTGGGTTGGAGAGGAGTTGTGGGCACTCCCTATTCCAATGCCCTTTCCTTGGCAATGCATGCAGACATCATTTTCCTTGGACCGCTGAGAACCACTGGCCTTCCCTTTCCCTTTGCTCGGTCCAATCGGAGCAACAGGGACGCCCGGAGCGTGAGCAGGGGCCACAACCGTCTTCCCTTTGCCCTTCTTCCTCTTCCAGCGTCCGGCCCTCTTACCATTCGCCTTGGAGGTCGAAGCCTCTCCTATCAATACCGCCGGCGCCGACTTGTGGGTCATTGCCTCGTATTGGACCAGCATGTTGATCAACTCATGAATAGACTTCTCAAGTCCGTTCATGTTGTAGTTTACAACAAACGGGTCATATGATGGAGGAAGCGACTGGAGGATCACGTCAATGTACGTGTCATTGTTAAGCCCAGCTTTAAGGTCCTCGAGGTTCTCCACTAGGGAGAGCATCTTGAACCCATGACTCTGTACAGACGCTCCTTCAGCGAGCTTGGTGCCAAAGAATGCTTTTGTGGCGGCATATCTAATATGCCTATCCGGAACCGCAAAACCTCGTTCATGCGGAGCATTATGGCGGAGACGTTGTCCAGCCTCTCATACTGCTTCTGGATGTCGTTAGACATCGAAGCTAGTATGATACTGCGTACTTTCCGGTTGTCCTCATGCCATTTCTTGAACGTCAAACGTTCTTCAGGCGTGGACCCCTCCGGTAAGTCGCTCGGTGGCGGCTCGTCCAAGACGTAGCCTTGGTTCTCGAAACCGAGGACAATCCTCAGGTTTCTCAGCCAGTCCGAGTAGTTCGTTCCGTTGAATTTGTTAGTCTCAAGAATCATGGTTAACGGGTTCTTAGACATATCTACATTAATGAAAATGTAAAGCAGAAATTAGCAGATGATGGTAATATTATTGTTCATGTTGAAGACTTGGTCTTTTAGTCTTTAACCCTCCCACTATTTATACGAAAGTCCGCCACTCTCAAGCGGAGTATCGGGAAACCATTTCCTAGTGGGCTTGGGATCCACAAGCGTAATCTCCATGCCCCGCTTTTACGATTCAAATGAAGAAGACCTTGTGGGAGATATCCAATATCATTCTCATCCAATGAGATTACCAAGATATTTTGCCTCACCTATTCACATGGTCCCGAGGACTCCAAGCGAACCATGTTACTCAGTGTTGGGCCCGACCCATCAACCAAATCATGCTTCAAACTGTCGCCCCCCACGACTCGTGAGACAGGGAAACAGCGAACGCAGTCTTTTTGTTCACAACAATAGTGCAGCTTTCCCCTAGTCCAAGTGTGCCACGACTTGTGAGACCACACTTGGGTAGTGGTAGCTTCCTCACCACATTGCTGTGGATGGAAGGCTCGGACAGACCAAAATACCATTTTGATCCAAGTCCGTTCTGGGCCTAATATTTAATTTGGTCCAACCAAATGAGAGTTTGTGTATGACCGAGACCTCATCACATTATTGGGTTTTTAGCATGCATAAATATCCAATATTTAAAGCGATAAATAAATAAGCCGCATGCAGAAAACATAGCATACCCCTGTTAGGATGATCACAAGCCCAACCTATGCGACCCACTAAGCCCGAAGTGAGTCTATGGTCTGTCTAGGGTGGTCATAAATTATTACAATAATAATAAACCCATAGTCATTCCAATGGGCCTTGAAGTGCTTCTTGTTTCACGCCTTGATGCTCCTCCTTGGGGTCTCCGACTCCAATTGCTTGTTAAAATTGAAACCTCACCAATCCTATCTACTCTCATTACAATTGAAAGTAATACATCGGTAATAAAGAAAACAAGCCTTAACATCATGAGGCTGAAAATAGGGGAGATGATAGTCCCAAAAACAAGAGGCATGCAGACCCCACCCAACAGAAAATAAATAAACAATTATTCATCCATACACAAGATCTAGGGCTTTGTGATCATCCCATGTTGATTCCATCAACTCACATATAACATAATTATTCCAAATAATCATGCAATAAAACCAATGGATATTCCAAATATCCAAGTGATGTCCAACATCACAAAAGCATAAACATATAAATAATATGCAAAATTCAAATTTCAAATTTAATGGATATTTTACACAATGCATCGAATGCATGTATTAATCCCAAATTAATTAAGCAAAATTAATCCAAGGAATAATCCAATTATTCCAAAATAAAAAATGCAAAATTAATATATATTCAGAATATTGTGCAGAAAATACAGAAAATCGAATTTTCCGGAAAAAGTCGAAAAAACGGCACAAAACGGCCCAGCCGTTGTGCTGGCCGGCCGCCCGCGCGCACAGGGCAGCGCGTGCAGGCACCAAGCCTGCGCGCCCCTGCGCGCGCGCCTGTGCGCAGCATCCCTGCCTGTTTGCGCGCCCGCCCGACTAGCGGCCTGCCTGAGGCCCGGCCGTGCCACCGGCAGGTTGGCTGCGCGCAGCCTTGCGCGGCTGGCACGGGCGGCTGCGCGCAGGCTCCCCTGCCTGCGCGCGTCGGCCCTGCCTGTGCGCGCGGCTGCGCACGGCCAGCCTCCGGTTGTTGGACGTGCTGCGGCGCTTCTCCGTTTTCGTTCGATTTTTCACCCCCGTTTCCCAAGAAAAATAGAAAAACCAACGATACCAAAATCACACGAATTAAAAAGCAAGAAAACGACATGCTTTAATAATGATATAACCAAGAATTAATTAAAACATGCCAAGAACATGTTTCATGCTAAAAATGCACGTAAAAACCTAGGCCTATACACCGAACCGGGCTCTGATACCACTGAAAAATTGTGGATCGTCCCGGGAAATAGTGCGAATGCGGTAGCACGGTATAAAAATTAAATACAAACATTAAAACATGCTTTTAATATAATAAAAGAACACGTTCAAGGGGTGTACCCTTGAAGTTCCCGGGCGTATGGTGTATCTCATGAATCAAAAAATCATAAAAGAAATCATGGAGGCCATAGGATTAAAAATAAAGAGAAATGAAAATTTAAACCGGAACCTACTGATTGTCGTTTTCGTCTTCTAACCAGTACTCGCGTTGTTCCCCGATTTGCTCCAAGTCTCGTATGTGAGACCCTCCGAACAGTAACACGCAATCCACCCACGTATCTTGCACGTCGTGCTAGCGAACGAACAAGTATTTTTGGACAGGATGTATTAATCACACGTTATTAATTAACGGTATTAATTCTCCTAAGTTCAATTGTTCCAAGAACAAAAGAACAAGAAATTATTTTCTTGTTGTGAGAGAGAGAGGGCAGACGAGTAAGGAGAGAGGAGAGAGCCGAGTGTGTGCGTGTGTGTGTGTTGGAATATCATCACTTCTCAAATAGTGAGGGGCTAGTGAAGGACAAGCGGATCCGCCCGGGAGCGCGAGCGGAAGCGAGAAAAGCGAGAAAGTGCGTAAATTTAAATCAAATTCAAAAATACGCGAATCCCAAGGGGTGTACCCTTGGGTGCTCAACCGGGCGTTCGATGTAGGATGTGTAAATATTAAAACATACATTTAAGCACATAGGGCATAGATATATAAATGAAATCAATCAGAGCGTAATAAACCGTTACCTTTGATTGTTTAGCGTATGCTCCCGGCTACTTGCGTTATTCCTTCTCCGGAATGCTCACGAAATCCAAACGTATGGATTCTCCAAAGGTGATCCACACCACACCGGAAGAAACACACGTTCATCTTGCTAGAAAATAACGGGTTTAGAAGGAATCGGTTTAAGAGAAGAACACTATGAATTAGTGTTCTATTAAACTTACTTTGTTCTTCTTCTTGATTCAAAATCAAGTGAAGAACACAAGTGAGAGAGGGAGGGAGCACGAAATTTTGAGAGAGAGGAGAGGATTTTTGTCTTCTCTTTTTCCTAGAAAAAGATGAATAATGAATCACTTATGCTTGGTGTTGTATATTCTAATATATATACATAATTAATGTGATTATTGGAATGTGTCTAGGTTCATCCAAGGATGTCTAGATTCATTCCAATCAATCACCATCAATTCTTCAATCAAGCCTACCAAAATTTATGGTATGATCAAATCATACCAAAAGGGAAGAGCTTGATTGGAGTTGATTTGTCTCTTTCCAAAAGAGATAAGTCAACATACCACCTAGCATAAAACATGGCTGATTTTGCTTCCTCCAAGGGAGCGTGTCGGCCATGTTTGATTAAGGAAAGAAGTCCAACTTCTTCCCATTCCAAATTAGGAATTATTTCTCCCCTCGGGTAAAATTTAACGGACCAGGTTTTATCGTAATCCAATTACGACGAACCCAATATTAAATCCAACTTAATGTCCACTGAAATTATTCCCGTTGATCTTTTAATCCAATAAAAGATCCAACGTCTCAACATCTCAACTTTCCATATTTAATCGAAAATCCAATTTACCGATTAAATGAAAGCCCGATTCAATATCGGCCTGTCCATCCAATGGACTTTCCCTTAAGTAATCCAATTACTTATTTTATCCTTCGAGATTGACTCCAAGTCGATCTCTCAACCTCCTCGGTGATTTGTGTGTGACCCTTTAGGTTCACCCTCAGCTAGACTTGGGCCCGTGTCCCACAAGGGCCCGTTACCATGGGTGGCCGTCTAGCAATGGTCCATGGCACTAGAGACTAGGTGAATTGGCGTGAACATTTAGGCGCCAATTTCGTACGGGTACGATCCTTCCGTCTACCGTCTCCCGGCCTTAGTCTAGGGTATGGAATTGGGCGTCGGTTCCCATCCTTGACTAGGCATCTATGCTTAATACTCGAGACCACGTATGCTTCATTGCGTCGACACAGGAAACCATTCCCTATTCGACCAACCACTGTGGCCACAGCTTCAAACAGCATGAACGTGTCTCCGACTGCATAGGAGATACCTCTGTCACATACTGACAGGGGACGGATCCTCTTCTTGGAATCCACCATCCTCGCTACATATTCTGACTGCACTGGACAAGGCTTATGATAATCATCTTACAGAATGATTACCTCTCGCCAGATCCAAGATACAGCCGTCCTGTGCACGCGACTGCCATGATCCTCAAGTCTGAGGATTACTCCCGTACTATCGGAACCGGGGAAAACCAATCATACCGACCAAGCCTCCAAGGCTTCCATATGATGATCCCCACGAGTCAGTCCAGTCGGCTCGATCCCAGTCGACCAAACCCATCAAGATCGTGTAGGCGTCCCACGCCTGTCGCCGATGAAACACGGCACTCGTCCAATGAATAGGACTCTTGACGCAAGTCTCAATAGGACTCTCGATGCCCTGTCTCGAGGTCCTCGACTTAGAACGTTTCAGACCCAACTCTTAATCAGTTGGTTTCATGACCACCATCCAATGCGTGGCCCAACTGCACGAGTTGTTATCCATGGTATGTGGGCTTTGTTGCGATATAAGTTAAACACCGTTTTAACAAATATAAGATGAGCGCAACAAAAAAGGTACCATTGGTGACGAACACTCATCTTATTCATCACATAATAATATTACATTCACATCAAGTTGTCGGATAGGTTACAAACTGCCAAACCTATTGGCTTTCTGGTCACCTATTCCAATAGCTAGGACTATTTATAGCGGAGGAGTTTAATCCTCTTTAAACTCCAACTCTAAAGAAGACTATTTTGACTAGGATTTTGACCTAGTCAAAGTCCTAGTCAAAGTAGTATTTGACCTAGTCAAATTAATCCTAGCCATCCATCTCTCCCTTTCCATCTCAACCATTGATTTAATTTAATGGAATATTTAAAACCTATTTAAATATTCCAAAAGCCCAAATAAATATAATAAATAAATATTAATATTTATTCTAGGCCCATTAAATTAATTCCATTAATAAATCCAATTTATTAATTTAATTCCCTTTATCAAATAGAAGGAATTAATTCTCCAAGAAAATAAAGGACCCGATTAAATCCAATTTAATCATTCCTTTTCTCCAATATTTAATTCTAAATTAAATACTTAATGTGTGTGGATTGTGTGTGACTATTTAGGTTCCCTTTTTCAGCTAGACTTGATCGGATTCCTAGATTCCTTCCGTTACCATGGGTGGCCATCTAGCAACGGTCCATGGCACTAGAGACTAGGTGAATATACGGGGATGAACATTTAAGCTTTAACAGTACACTTGTCCTTCTGTCTACGGTCTCACCACTTAGGGTCTAGGGCACGGAAAATGCAGGTACCCATTTTGGACCTAAGTGTCGGTCTGTCCTTACTAAACGCCGCAAGGGAAACCTTCCCTTCTGTTCAGTTACTGTGGCCACAGATTTTAGGAACAAGACACAGAGCATCCGTGAGACTCAACTGTCAATGCCTTTGATAGGAGACAGATCCTTTCTTGGAAACTACTGTCACTCTATACACCAGAGCTGCACTAGACATGACTTATGACTACTCAAGTGCTTCTTGGCAATCTCTGACCATATCTAAGATACAAACCTGATATACAAGTAAACTCTGCAGTTCCTCAAGTCAAAGGACTTGACCTGTACCGTTGGAACCAGGAACACACGTCATACCTAGTCGACCCTACTAAAGGTCCTCCGTAAGACGGTTCCCGCGAGTCACCTCAGTCAGCTGCTTCCTAGCAGGCTAACCCACTAACACTGCTTAGACGACCCTTGTCTCCCGTCGATGAAATACGACAGCAGATGCTTAGTGCAAGTCTCAAGGGGAATCTCGGTCCCATTTTCGAGATTCCTTGACTTTGTGATTTCCGGACTGATTCGGCGGGACTGATTTCATGGACCTACCTCCAAGCGTAGTCCCAGTCCCCGAAATATGTTTTCAGTCCATGGGCTTTGTTTGTGTAGTGAACAGATATGAAATGCAGATAAAGTGAACACAAACAAAGTAATGCCAAATGAATTCACTTCTTTATACATTAATAAATTTATCAAAACACTGAAACTGTCTAGACATAGGTTACATTTTGCCCACCAAGATTGGCTATATGGTCACCTATTCTAACAAATTTTAGTTAAATTGAATTTTTCTAAAAAAATTTTTGATGCCTTCGATTATTTTGGAAATGGTTTCCAAACTAAAATGGTTTATACATTGGATGTATGGGTGATATCTATTTTTTTAAATTGCATTTTTAATATATTATTTTCGGCACTTAATTATGTTTATGGTTAGATATTGGATATCTTGTTATAAATACATGGTATGTATTTATGTGTTGGCATATTTATATTTGATGTAAATGTGCTTTATTGTTTGTTGTTTATTGTTGGGTGAGGCCTGCGTGCCTCTTTGTTTTTCTTCTATCTATCGTTTTTAGCCTTGGAATAATAAGGCTTTCTTCCTCTCTATTAATGTATTCCTCCCGACTTATGATTAGGGTTTCTTTTAAGTTGTAATGAGAGTAGATTAGATTGTTTGGATTTATTTTATTAATTGTAAGCTTCCATGAGATGAAGGTCCGGCGGATGGTGCCCATGATGGAAGGTCAAGAAGAACAAAGGAGGAATTTTTACAAGGCCCCATTAGAATGATAATGGGATGTAAATATGAGGTACGAGTCTTAGGCCTTTGGAAGGTTTAAAGAGTTCAAGCTTGAAGTTGAAAACCAAACTGGGCGCAAAATTAAAGCCCTTCGGTCGGACCGAGGTGGTGAGTATTTGAGTGGGGAATTCTTGGATTATTTAAAAGAGAATGAGATTCTCTCTCAGTGGACTCCTCCGGGAACGCCACAACTGAACGGCGTCTCTGAAAGGAGAAATCGAACCTTGTTGGACATGGTTCGATCCATGATGAATTTTACCGAACTGCCCTTATCTTTCTGGGGCTATGCTCTTGAGACGGCGGCCAAGTTGTTAAACATGCCGCCTTCTAAGACTGTGGCCCAGACGTCATATAAGATATGGCATGGCAAGCCTGCTTTCTACAAGTATTTGAGAGTGTGGGGTCGCCCTGCATACGTCAAGAGACTAGTGGGAGACAAACTGGACTCGAGGTCTAATTTGTGCAGGTTCGTGGGTTATCCTAAGGAAACTGCGGGGTATTATTTTTATGATCCTTCCGAGCAAAAGCTTTTTTGTCTCGAGAAACGCAGTGTTCCTGGAAAAGGGTTTTCCAGCGGATACCCGTCGTGAGGAATTGCTCCTTCAGGAATCAAGTGAGGCAATACTTCAAACGGATGCGGCGACATCTTCTGCACCTGTAGTTCCCACTGACGATATTTCAGTCCTCCGAAGGTCGACTAAAGTTTCCCATCAACCTAATAGGTATGGGTTTCTGGGTCTGACTGGTTAGTTGGACAATGATCCAAAGACCTATAGAGAAGCAATGTCGGAGATCGATTTGGGAAAATTGGTTGAGGCTATGAAATCCGAACTGCACTCTATGAGTTCAAACAAGGTTTGGACCTTAGTAGATCCACCCAAAGGTGTCAAGCCTGTCAGGTGTAAATTGCTCTACAAACGTAATCTTGGAGCTGAAGGGGAGGTGACTACCTTCAAGGCCAGGCTTGTGGCAAAAAGTTATACTCAGCGGCCTGGGGTCGATTTTTAGGAAACCTATTCGCCCATAGCCATGGCTAAGTCTATTTGGATTATGCTTGCCATAGCTGCATGGTATGACTATGAAATATGGCAGATGGACGTGAAAACGGCCTTCCTTACTGGATTTGTTGAGGAAGAGATCTATATGGATCAGCCGGAGGGTTTCACATCTGTTGGAGAAGAGCAGAAGGTCTGCCATCTCCAAAGGTCCATCTATGGTCTCAAACAAGCTTCTCGAAGTTGGAATATCCGTTTTGATGAAGTCATACGGGGTTATGATTTCATTAAGAATGATTTTGACCTTTGTGTATACAAGAAGGTCAGTGGGAGCTCGGTTGCGTTCCTAGTGCTTTATGTAGACACCATCTTACTCATTGGGAATGATGTAAAGATGTTAGGTGACACTAAAGCATGGTTATCCACACAATTCTCCATGAAGGATTTGGGTGATGCTTCCTACATCCAAGGCATCAAGATTGTCCGGGATAGATCTAAAAGGATGATAGGAATGACCCAAATCTCGTATGTTGAGAAAGTCTTGAAGAGATTCAAGATGGAAAACTCCAAACGAGGATTCTTTCCTATGAGGCATGGGGTTAAACTGTCCAAGAAGCTATCTCCTAAGACTGATGAGGAAGTTAGAAGGATGTCAGACATCCCCTATGCTTCAGCCGTAGGTAGCATACAGTATGTTGTGCAGTGCACAAGGCCCGATGTCGCTTTCACTTTGAGTGTAACGAGCAGATATCAGGCTTGTGTCGGTGGGGCTCACTGGACTGCAATCAAGACCATTCTTAAGTACCTGAGAAGGACTAAAGATATGTTCTTGGTTTACGGTGGTGGAGAGTTAATTATGGGAGGCTATAGCGATGCTAGCTTCCAGTTTGATGAGGACGATGCTAAGTCTAAATCTGGATTTGTATTCTGGTTGAATAATGGTGTGATGGCTTGGAAAAGTTCCAAGCAGGATACCACAGCTGATTCCACCATGGAAGCTGAGTACAAAGCGGCTTCGGAAGCAGCTAAGGAGGCAGTTTGGATGAAAAACTACATCCAAGAGTTGGGTGTAGTGCCTAGCATTGCCGAGCCAGTAGTTATATTCTATGATAACAACGGGGCTATAGCGCAAGCGAAGGAACCGAGATCTCATCACCGATCCAAACACATTCTTAGACACTACCATCTGGTTAGAGAGATAGTGAGAAGAGGTGACGTTCGGACGGACCGAGTCACATCAGCAGAAAATATGGCAGATCCGCTGACCAAGCCAGTGTCGCAGGTTGCTCATACTCAGCATCTTGGGAAGATGCATTTGAGGGTCATGAGTGATTGGCTTTAGGGTTAAGTGGGAGATTGTTAGAATAGGTGATCGGAAACCCAATTAGATTGGCCTTGATGTAATCTATTTCTAACAATGTTATTGTAATTGTAATATTCTTATATGAATAAAGTGAGTATTCATGTTTGGCAGTTCCATTTGTTGTGCTCGCTATTTATGTTTATTCTATTAACATCACAATAAATCCCACATCCAAACGAACAACCCATGTAGTTAGGTGGCGAATTGGATGGCAGCTATGAAACCAACTTCTAAGGGTTAGGTCTGAAACGTTCCAAGTCGAGGACCTTGAGACAGGGCATCAAGAATCCTATATAGACTTGCACTAAATATTGCATTCATTTGATGAGTGTCGTGTTTCAAAAGCGATAGACGTTGGACGTGTATGCAATATTAGTGGGTTAGTTGACAAGGATGTCAGCTGACTGAACTGACTCGCGGGAATCGTCATATGGAAGCTTTGGAGGCTTGGTCGGTATGACTGGCATTCCCAGCTCCAATACTACGAGATTAGTCCTCGGACTTGAGGAATCATGGCAGTCACATGCGTATGATGGTTGTATCTAGCATCTGGCAAGAGATGTCAGTATCTGAGATACGTTCATCATAAGCCTTATAAAGTGTAATCGAAATATATATTGAGGACGGTGGATAGGATCCGTGACCTGTCAGTATATGACAGTCGAGTCTCCTATGCGCTCAGAGACAGTTTTAAACTCTTTTAAGTCTGTGGCCACAGCGATTCGTCGAGTAGGGAATGGTTTCCTACGTCGATCAATAGAGTAAACGTGTCTCGAGTTACTAAGCATAGCTGTCTAGTCCAGGATGGGAACCGACGCCCAATTCCATACCCTAGACTTAGACCAGGAGACTGATGATGGAAGGACCGTACTCGTATGGAACTCGGGAGCATAAATGTTCACGCCAAGATTCACCTAGTCTCTAGTTCCATGGACCGTTGCTAGACGGCCACCCATGGTGACATGCATTTTTTCCGATTAATGGTTAATCGGAAAATAATTAATTAAATTGGATTTAATTGACCAATTGTGTTGGACACAAGCCCAAGTCTAGCTGAGGGTGAACCTAATGAGTCACACACAAATCACTTTGGATTTGGCAGAATTAATTTGGAATTAATTCTACAAGAAGTGAATAAATTTAATCAGATTAAATTTATTCAAGAGAGAAAATAAATGATTGGATTATTTATTTAGAAATTCATTTGATGGATGGTCCAAGAATTAATTAATTGGATTAGTTAATTTTTTGGACTAAGAACCTTTAAATTAATTGGATTAATTTATCGGGTTTTGGCTAGAATAGTCGATTGGATCAATTATTCTTAATTTGGACCTATATTTATTTAATTGGATTAAATAAATAATTGGGCTTCAATTGGATTGAAATTAATTATATTAATTAATGCCCAATGGATACATGTTTGGACTTTATTTAATTTGATTAAATACAAGTCCAAAAATATATAGGTCCAAGTCCATTTTTCATGCAAGTTGAAGCTAATTAAGGAGGAGTTTCAACTCTTCCATATATGTACAAGATGTGTACGTATTTTTCCTCTTTTTTTGGTGTTTTTTTCTTGCTATCATGTGTAGTGGATATGCTAGAAGTGTGTGTATGTGGAAGTTGCCTTGGAGGTTACTTATGTAGATAGTTTTTTGAACACTACATTCTACATACACAAAACTACTTTGATAGACACAATTCATATTACTTGCTTCATTTTTACTGGAGACTTTAGGCCAAAATACTCTTTGAAAATTCTCTCTTTTAGTGTTCATACTTCTTAGAGAAGATTGAACAAAAACATTCCAAGTTACACTAATCGATAGTGCTTTCTTTGGAATTGTTTCTTCTTCTTTATTTCTATTTTCTATCTAGCAATAGAGTAGAAATAAATCCATAGTGTGGTGTGGAACACATTAGAGGAGTTCTACGTTGAGCTCTCAAGTGGACAAATGAAGAAGAAAAAGAAAGGAACAACGCACGAACCCGTTCTACATAAACGAACAAAGGTTGGTTTCCTTTTATATTTTTGTGTAACTTTGTTCTTCTTCTTTTAAGCCACATGTCCAGCATGTTTTATTTTGTTGTTTATGCTTTTGACAAACACCGAATGCCTGGGAACTTCAAAGGGAACACCCCTTTGAATCCGGTTTAAATTATATCTTAAATTTACGTTTTTTTACGCTTTTGTTGCGTTCCCGCGCCGTACCCGATTCTGTCATAGACGGCCACCCATGGTAAGGAGTCCTTGTGGGACACGGGCCCAAGTCTAGCTGAGGGTGAACCTAAAGGGTCACACATAAATCACCGAGAAGGTTGAGAGATTGATTTGGAGTCAATCTCGAAGGATAAATAAGTAATTGGATTACTTAAACGATAGTCCATTGGATGGACGGGCCGATATTGTATCGGGCCGTCATTCAATCGGTAAATTGGATTTATCGATTAATTATGGAAGGTTGAGATGTTGGATCTTTTGATTGGATTAAAAGATTAACAGGAATAATTTAAGTGGACATTAAATTAGATTTAATTTTGTGTTTGTCGTAATTGGAATACGATAACACCCGGTCCATTAAATTTTGACTCGAGAGGAGAATTAATTAGTATTTTGGAGTAGAAAAAAGTTGGACTTCTCGCCATATTGAGCATGGCCGAAAATGCTCCCTTGGAGGAAGCAAAATTTAGCCATGTTCCATGCAAGGTGGCTAAATTGATGAAAGATGGTAGGCTTGATTGATGAATTAATGGTGATTGATTGGGATGTATCTAGAAATCCTTGGATGAACCTAGACACATTCCAATAATCACATTAATTATGTATGTATATGAGTATATACAACACCTTGTGCAAGAAAATCATTATTCATCTTTTCTAGGAAAAAAGAAGATAATTTTCGGCCTCTCCCTCTCTCTCACTCTCAGCCTCTCTCTCCCTCTCCCACTTGTGTTCTTCATTTGATTTTGGATCAAAAGGAAGAACAAAGTAGGTTTAAGAGAACACTAATTCATAGTGTTTTTCTCTTGAACGGATTCCTTCCGAAACCCGTTTTCTTCTAGCATGAAAAACGTGTGTTTGTTCCGGTGTGGTGTGGATCACCTTTGGACAGTCCATAAGTTTGGACTTTTTGAGCATTCAGGAGAAGGAACAACACTAGTAGCCGCGTACACGTGAAATCAACAAAGGTAACGGTTTTATTACGCTTTGGTAGATTTGCGTTTTTGTCTATGACCTATGTATTATGTATATGCTTCCATATTAATACATCCTACATCGAACGCCCGATAGAGCATCCAAGGGTACACCCCTTGGGATTTCTCTTTATATACGATTTAATTTAAATTACGTATTGATTTACGCTTTCCTCGCTTCCGCTCGCGCTCCGGGGCGAATCCGCTTGTCCTTCAAGTGGTATCAGAGTCGGGTTCGATGTAAGGGGCATAGATCTATGTGCTTGGCATGATCAACTTACTTTTACGGCTTTAATGGCATGTTTGATTGCATGAATATATGAATAAATATGATGATTCAATTGTTTAAATTTGATGGACCTTAAGCATGCTAATTTTGTGAGATTCGATCCAGAATTACATGCTCATTTTCAGTTTATTTTTATTAATTTGTGCTGAAAATGGTGTCGAAAAAGATTATGAAAAACGAACAGCAGCGACAGCGGTTGCTGTCACCCCTGCTGGCCGGTCACTGGCAGGCAGGCGCGCGGGGGCTCACGCTTGCGCGCAGGCCTGGCCGATGTGCCTGTCAGCGTGCGTGCTGGGAGGGGCGGCCGTGCATACCGCGACCGCCTGTAGGCGGGCGCCTGGG
This sequence comes from Sesamum alatum, assembly GCA_034509735.1. Taxonomy (NCBI): domain Eukaryota; kingdom Viridiplantae; phylum Streptophyta; class Magnoliopsida; order Lamiales; family Pedaliaceae; genus Sesamum; species Sesamum alatum. The sequence goes on along the minus strand of JACGWO010000007.1, from coordinate 18,896,662 downwards.
CGCGCTGGGCTTCGGGCAGCGCGCGCTGTGCGCAATCATGCCGCTACCGGTCGAGGCCAGCACGACACAGGGCGCGCGCGCGCAAGGCGCGCAAGCTGGCTGCCGGCGCGCGCGTGTGCGGCTGGCCGACAGGCACAACAGTTGGGCCGTTTTGTTCCGATTTTCGATATTTTTCATAAAATTTGATTTTCTGCCTTTTCTGCACAATATTCTGAAAATGTATTAATTTTGCACATTTGATTTTGGAGTTAATTGGATTATTCCTTAGACCAAATTTGCTTAATTAATTTGAAATTAATACATGCATTGGATGCATTGTTTATAATGTCCATTGAATTTGATATTTGAATTTTGCATATTGTTTTATGTATTTATGCTTTGTGATGTTGGACATCATTTGGATATTTGGAATATCCATTGTTTAAGCATAATTAGTTGGAATAATTGTGTTATGTGCGTTGATGGAATCAACATGGGATTATCACAAAAGTCCTAGACCTTGTGTATGGATGAATGTATGATTATTTACATTTCTGTTGGGTGGGGCTTGCATACCTCTTGTTTTGGGACTATCATCTCCCGTGTTTCAGCCTTATGATGTTAAGGCTTCTTTTTATTGCCCATGTATTACTTTCAATTGTAATGAGAGTAGATAGGATTGGTGAGGCATCACAAGGCCCATTGGAATGATAATGGGTATATTATTTTTTAATAATTTAGGACCACCTTAGACAGACCATAGACTCACTGCGGGCTCAGTGGATCGCATAGGTTGGGCTTGTGATCATTCTAACAAGGGTATGCCATGTTTTCTGCACGCGGCATATTTATTTATCGCTTTAAATATTAGATTTTTATGCATGCTAAAACACCTTAATGTGATGATGTCTCGGTCATTGATTAAGCTCTCATTTGGTTGGACCAAATTAAATATTAGGCCCAAAACAGACTTGGATCAAAATGATATTTTGATCTGTCCAAGCCTTCCATCCATAGCAATGTGGTGAGCAAGCCACCACTACCCAAGTCTGGTCTCACGAGTCGTGGCACACTTGGACTAGGGGAAAGCTGCACCATTGTTGTGAACAAAGAGACTGCACTCGCTGTTTCCCTGTCTCACGAGTCATGGGGGGGCGACATTTTGAGGCATGATTGGGTTGATGGGTCGGGCCCAACACTGAGTAACATGGTTCGCTTGGAGTCCTCGAACCATGCGAATAGGTGAGGCAAAATTGTTGGAATAGGTGACCAGAAAGCCAATAGGTTTGGCAATTTGTAACCTATCCGACAACTTGATGTGAATGTAATATTATTATGTGATGAATAAGATGAGTGTTCGTCATCAATGGTACCTTCTTTGTTGTGCTCATCTTACATTTGTTAAAATGGTGTTTAACTTATATCGCAACAAAGCCCACAGACCATGGATAACAACTCGTGCAGTTGGGCCACGCATTGGATGGTGGTCATGAAACCAACTGATTAAGAGTTGGGTCTGAAACGTTCCAAGTCGAGGACCTTGAGACAGGGCATCGAGAGTCCTATTGAGACTTGCGTCAAGAGTCGTGTTCATTGGATGAGTGCCGTGTTTCATCGGCGACAGGTGTGGGACGCCTACACGATCTTGATGGGTTGGTCGACTGGGGTCGAGCCGACTGGACTGACTCGCGGGGATCATCATATGGAAGCCTTGGAGGCTTGGTCGGTATGATTGGTTTTCCCCGGTTCCGATAGTACGGGAGTAATCCTCAGACTTGAGGGATCATGGCAGTCGCGTGCACAGGACGGTTGTATCTTGGATCTGGCGAGAGATAATCATTCTGTAAGATGATTATCATAAGCCTTGTCCAGTGCAGTCAGAATGTGTAGCGAGGACGGTGGATTCCAAGAAGAGGATCCGTCCCCTGTCAGTATGTGACAGAGGTATCTCCTATGCATTCAGAGACACGTTCATGCTGTTTGAAGCTGTGGCCACAGTGGTTGGTCGAACAGGGAATGGTTTCCTGTGTCGACGCAATGAAGCATACGTGGTCTCGAGTATTAAGCATAGATGCCTAGTCGAGGATGGGAACCGACACCCAATTCCATACCCTAGACTAAGGCCGGGAGACGGTAGACGGAAGGATCGTACCCGTACGGAATCGGCGCCTAAATGTTCACGCCAATTCACCTAGTCTCTAGTGCCATGGATCGTTGCTAGACGGCCACCCATGGTAACGGGCCCTTGTGGGACACGGGCCCAAGTCTAGCTGAGGGTGAACCTAAAGGGTCATACACAAATCACCGAGGAGGTTGAGAGATCGACTTGGAGTCAATCTCGAAGGATAAAATAAGTAATTGGATTACTTAAGGGAAAGTCCATTGGATGGACGGGCCGATATTGTATCAGGCTTTCATTTAATCGGTAAATTGGATTTTCGATTAAATATGGAAAGTTGAGATGTTGAGACGTTGGATCTTTTAATTGGATTAAAAGATCAACGGTAATAATTTAAGTGGACATTAAGTTGGATTAATATTGGGTTCGTCGTAATTGGATTACGATAAAACCCGGTCCGTTAAATTATACCCGAGAGGAGAAATGATTCCTAATTTGGAATGGGAAGAAGTTGGACTTCTTTCCTTAATTAAACATGGCCGACACGCTCCCTTGGAGGAAGCAAAATCAGCCATGTTTCATGCTAGGTGGTATGTTGACTTATCTCTTTTGGAAAGAGATAAATCAACTCCAATCAAGCTCTTCCCTTTTGGTATGATTTGATCATACCATAAATTTTGGTAGGCTTGATTGAAGAATTGATGGTGATTGATTGGAATGAATCTAGACATCCTTGGATGAACATAGACACATTCCAATAATCACATTAATTATGTATATATATTATAATATACAACACCAAGCATAAGTGATTCATTATTCATCTTTTTCTAGGAAAAAGAGAAGACAAAAATGCTCTCCTCTCTCTCAAATTTCGTGCTCTCTCCCTCTCTTACACTTGTGTTCTTCACTTGATTTTGAATCAAGAAGAAGAACAAAGTAAGTTTAAGAGAACACTAATTCATAGTGTTCTTCTCTTAAACCGATTCCTTCCTATACCCGTTCTTTTATAGCAAGAAGAACGTGTGTTTCTTTCGGTGTGGTGTGGATCACCTTTGGAGAATCCATACGTTTTGATTTTGTGAGCATTCCGGAGAAGGAACAACGCTAGTAGCCGGGAGCATACGCTAAACAATCAAAGGTAAATGTTTATTACGCTTTGATTGATTTCATTTATATTTCTATGCCCTATGTGTTTTAAATATATATTTTCAATATTTACACATACTACATCGAACGCCCGGTTGAGCACCCAAGGGTACACCCCTTGGAATTCGCGAAAGAAATCCGGTGGATCGTCCCGGGAATTGCGCAAATGCGGAAGCGCGGTAAAAAAATAAACATATTAAAATAAAAGGCATGCTTTTAATTTAAAGAACACGCTCAAGGGGTGTGCCCTTGAGGTTCCCGGGCGTTCGGTGTATCTCATGATCATAAAACAATTAAAGAAATCATGGAGGCCATAGAGTTGAAAATTAAAGAGGGACGAAAATCTTAAAACGAGACCTACCCGTTGTCGTTTTCGTCTTCAACTGCTACTCGCGTTGTTCCCCGTTTTGCACCAAGACCTCGTTCTTGAGATCCTCCAAATCGTGACACACGATCCACCCACGTATCTTGCACGTCGTGCTAGCAACGAACAAGTGTATAATTTATGGAGTGGACGAATCAACAACGCGTTATCAATTAACGCTATCGATTCGTCTAAGTTCTAATGTTTCAAGAACAAAAAGAACTGAAATATATTTTCTTGCTAGAGAAAGAGAGAGGGGCGGACGAGAGATAGGAGAGGGGAGAGTGTGTGTTGTGTGTGTTTTTCAAGAATCATCAATCTCATAAATGTTGGAAGCTAGAGGTTTATATAGAGGAAAGAGTTTAATCCTCTTTAAACTCAAACTCTAAGTAACCTAATTTGACTAGGATTTTGACCTAGTCAAAGTCCTAGTAAAACTAGTGTTTGACCTAGTCAAACGAATCCTAGCCTTCCATCTCCCCTTTCCATCTCGACCGTTGATTTTAATTTAATGGAATATTTAAATCCTATTAAATATTCCAAAAGGCTAAAAGAATATATATAATAAATTAATATTATAATTTATTCTTAAGCCTATTAAATCAACCCTTTTAATAAATCCTATTTATTAATTTAATTCCTTTTATCAAATAGAAGGAATTAATTTCTCCAAGAAAATATAGGACCCGATTAAATCTAATTTAATCATTCCTTTACTCCAATATTTAATTCTAAATTAAATACTAAGTGTGTGTGGATAGTGTGTGACTCTTTAGGTTCACCATTCAGCTAGACTTGGTCGGATTCCTAGAATCCGTCCGTTAGCATGGGTGGCCATCTAGCAACGGTCCATGGCACTAGAGACTAGGTGAAATATTCGGGGATGAACATTTAGGCTCTAACAGTACACTTGTCCTTCTGTCTTCGGTCTCATCACTTAGGGTCTAGGGCATGGAAAATGCAGGTACCCATTTTGGACCTAAGTGTTGGTCTGTCCTTACTAAACGCCGCAAGGGAAACCTTTTCCCTTCTGTTCAGTCACTGTGGCCACAGATTTCAGGGACAAGACACAGACCATATATGAGACTCAACTGTCAACACCTTTTGACAGGAGACAGATCCTTTCTTGGAAACTACTGTCACTTTGTACACCCGAGCTGCACTAGACATGGCTTATGACTACTCAAAGAGTATTTTGGCAATCTCTCACCATATCTAAGATACAGACCTGATGCACAGGTAAACTCAACAGTTCCTCAAAGTCAAAGGACTTGGCCTGTACCGTTGGAAACCGGGAATACACGTCATACCTTGCTGACCATACTCAAGGTCCTCCGTAAGACGGTTCCCGCAAGTCACCTCAGTCAGCTGCTTCCTAGCACGCTGAACCCACTAACACTGCTTAGACGACCTTCGTCACCCGTCGATGAAATACGACAGCAGATGCTTAGTGCAAGTCTCAAAGGGAATCCCGGTACCCATTTTCGGGATTCCTTGACTTGGAGATTTCCGGACTGATTCGGTAAGACTGATTTCATGGACCTACCTCCAAGCGTAGTCCCAGTCCCCGAAATCGTTTCTCAGTCCGTGGTCTTTGTTTGCGTAGTGAACAGAAATGTAAATGCAGATAAGTGAACGTAAACAAAGTATTGCCATATGAATTTTCACTTCTTTATTCATAAATATTTTATCAAATACCAAATAATTGTCTAGACATAGGTTACATATTCCTGCCAAAATTGGCTTACATGGTCACCTATTCTAACAATCTCCCACTTGACCTTTAAAGCCAATTGCCCATATGCTTAATCCCCATCTTCTCAAGATGTTGCGTATGAGCGCTCTGCGACATAGGCTTTGTCAGCGGGTCTGCTGTGTTGTCTGCCGAGTTGACTCGGTCCATCCGGACGTCACCTCTTCCTACCATTTCTCTAAGAAGATGGTAGCGTCTAAGAATATTTCTTGAACGGTTATGAGATCTCGGTTCCTTTGCTTGCGCTATAGCGCCTTTGTTATCACAGAAGATGACAACGGGCTCGGCGATGCTAGGCACCACACCCAACTCTTGGATGTAGTTTTCTCATTCAAACCGCTTCCTTAGCAGCTTCTGAAGCTGCTATGTATTCAGCCTCTGTGGTGGAGTCAGCAATGGTTGCTTGCTTGGAACTTTTCCAAGCTACTACTCCTCCATTGAGTTTCAATACGTACCCCGATTGAGACTTGGCATCATCGTCATCAGACTGGAAGCTAGCGTCGCTAAAGCCTTCCAGAATTAGTTCTCCATTGCCATAGACTAGGAACATTTCCTTAGTCCTTCTTAGGTACTTAAGGATGCCCTTACCAACATTCCAATGTGCCTCTCCTGCGCAGGACTGATATCTGCTTGTTACGCTCAAAGCGTATGCAATGTCAGGCCTAGTGCAGTGGACCGCATATTGTATGCTACCTACGGCGGAGGCATAGGGGATGGCCTTCATCCTTTCAAGTTCCTCATCAGTCTGTGGGGACTGTTTTCTTGGATAACTTGATCCCATGCCTCATTGGAAGGAATCCTCGTTTGGAGTTGTCCATTCGATATCTCTTTAGGACTTTCTCCATATACGAGTTTTGGGTGAGTCCTAACATCCTTTTTAGATCTGTCCCTGACAATCTGGATGCCTAGGATGTAGGAGGCTTCACCTAAGTCATGGAAAACTGGGTTGACAACCATGCTTTTGTGTTTCCTAACATTCTGTCGTCATTACCAATGAGCAGAATATCATCCACATAACGCACTAGGAACACTATTGAGCTCCCACTGACCTTCTTGTATACACAAGGGTCGGATTTGTGTTTGATGAAGTCATAAACCCCGTATTACTTCATCAAAGTGAATGTTCTAACTTCGGGAGGCTTGTTTGAGGCCATAGATGGACTTCTGGAGGCGACAGACTTTCTGTTCTTCTCCAGTGACCGTGAAACCCTGCGGTTGATCCATATAGATCTCTTCTTCAACGAAACCGTTGAGGAAGGCCGTTTTCACGTCCATCTGCCATATCTCATAGTCATACCATGCTGCTATGGCGAGCAGAATCCGAATGGACTTAGCCATGGCTATAGGCGAGTTGGTATCCTCAAAATCGACCCCGCGTCGTTGAGTGTATCCCTTAGCTACAAGCCTAGCCTTAAAGGTTGTGACTTCTCCATCAACGCCAAGTTTGCGCTTGTAGACCCACTTACAGCCCATTGGCTTAACACCTTTCGGTGGATCTACGAGACTCCAAACTTGGTTCTCGCTATGGAGTCCATTTCGGCTTTCATGGCCTCAAGCCATTTCCCGGAGTCGATGTCAGACATCGCTTCTCCATAAGTCTTAGGATCGTTATCCAAAAGATCGGTCGCACCTAGAAAGCCATATCTCATTGGAGGTCTGGACTCTCTAGTGGACCTACGGAGAACGGGAACGTCAGTGGTGACTGTGAGCGCTGACTGTATTGGAGCCGGTGGTTCAGGAACCGGGGCTGACTGTTCCTGAGGCTGTCCTTCATGCCTAGCATGTTGGACTTCTCGAGGTTGGTCAGCCCTTCGGCTGTCTATCCTGAATCCTCTAAGTGAGGGTTCCGCGGCTTCTTCTGATGGCTGGATTCCATCACTTGATTCCTCAAGGATCAGCTCATCAGGTTGGATATCCTCCGGGAAGCCTTGCTCCAAGAATACTGCATTTCTTGAAAACAAACACCTTTTGTTCCAAGGGGTCATAAAAGTAATAACCCGCAGTTTCTTTAGGGTATCCAATGAACCTGCATAAGCTAGACCTAGATTCTAACTTATCTCCACTAACCTCTTGACGTATGCGGGGCTACCCCACACTTTCAAGTAGTTGTAGGATGCAGGCTTGCCGTGCCATATCTCATATGGCGTTTGGGTCAATGTGCTAGTAGGCGCCAAATTCAATAATTTGCCCGTCGTTTCTAGTGCATAGCCCCAAAACGATAAGGGCAATTTGGTAAAAACTCATCATGGACCGAACCATGTCCAACAGGGTTCGTTCCTCCTTTCAGAGACACCATTTAACTGCGGTGTTCCTGGAGGTGTCCATTCTGATATTATACCATGTTCTTTTAGATAATTTAGGAACTCCGTACTAAGGTATTCACCGCCTCGATCCGACCGAAGGATTTTAATTTTGCAGTTGGTTTGGTTCTCTACTTCAAGTCTGAATTCTTTAAACCTCTCAAGAGCTTCAGACTTGTACCTCATCAGGTAAACATAACCATACCGTGAATGATCATCGGTGAAGGTTATGAAGTAGGAGAACCCACCTCGAACCTACGCTTAGTGGTCCACATACGTCTGTATGGACCAAGTCCAACAGACCTGTGGCAAGCCTGCTTTGTCCTACAAAGGGCCTCTTGGTCATTTTCCCTCTTAGACAGGACTCACAAGTTGGTAGATCGCTCAAGTCCCCAACCTCTAGGTTCTTTGAGTCTACCAACCTTTTCATCCTATCTTGGGATATGTGACCTAGCCTAGCGTGCCACAGACGTGCATTCCCGTTATTATCTAAATTTTCGTTTATGTTGTGCATTGAGGACGAAATTCGTTTGTAGCAAGATATAGAGTCCGTTATGTAATATACCAAGTAGATGAGCAATTCCACACCTCATCAAAATAAAAGCAGTTTTTATTGATTCTAAACTCATAACCACTATTGTCCAACAATGGAATGGAAATGATGTTTTTTAATCATACTGGGTACAAAATAAACTTGTTCTAAATCTATGCTAATATTATCACTAATCACTAGAGTGGCGGATCCTACTGCTTCTGCCGAGATGGCCTTGCCATTCCCAAGCTTTAGGATCATGTCCCGCTACCCCCCAGTTTTCTGCTTCTTTTCAACACCTGCAAGTCATTGCAAATGTGAGCTCCACAGCGGTATCTAATACCCAAGAGGCAGAGCTAGTGACCATATTAACCTCAATCACATATATACCTTGGTTCGAGAAGAGTTTGGGGCACTCTCTCTTCCAATGCCCTTTTTCACGGCAGTTGATACATATGTCATATGCCTTTGACTGTTGTTTGGAGACAACCTTTCCCTTTCCTTTGCCTTTCCCCTCTTTGGCAATGGGAACACTCTTAGTGTTCGTAGCTGCTTTGACGGCCTTTCCCTTCCCTTTCTTCTTCTTCCAACGTCCGGCACCCTTGCCTTTCGTATTAGAAGTCGAAGCACCTGCAAACAATACCGAAGGCGTGGACTTCTTAGTCGTTGCCTCGTATTGCACCAACATATTGATCAACTCATGAATGCCCTTCTCAAGTGTGTTCATGTTGTAGTTGACGATAAATTGGTCAAAGGAGGGTGGGAGTGACTGAAAGATCACATCTATGTACGTTTCATTATCGAGACCTGCCTTTAGGTCCTCGAGCTTTTTCCACCAGGGTAAGCATTTTAAACCCCGTGTTCTTGTACAGAGGATCCTTCTGTCATTTTAGTTCCAAAGAACGCCTTGGTCGCGACATACCTAGTATGCCGGTCCGGGACTGCATAACAATCCTTAAGGTGAGCCATAATGGAAGGGACATCGTCTAGCCTTTCATATTGCTTCTGAATCTCATTGGTCATCGAAGCAAGTATGATGCTACGGACCTTCCGGTTATCCTTATGCCAAGTCTCGAACGTCTCACGTTCTTCTGGCGTGGATCCTTCCGGTAAGGTCCTAGGGAGAGGCTCGTCCATGACGTAGCCTTGGTTCTCGTAATCTAGGACTATCCTGAGATTGCACAACCAGTCGTTGTAGTTTGTTCCATTGAATTTGTTTGTCTCAAGAATGGTGGAAAGTGGGTTCTTAGATATTTTTAAAATCTACATTTTAGAAAAACAGTGCGCGATCAGCAGAAAATAAAAGACGGTGGTTTGATAAAATAATTAAATGCATGGACTTTAGTCATTTAATCCTCCCACTATTTATACGAAAACACGGTACTCTCAAACGTGATTTTTGGGAAATCCTTTCCAAGTGGGCTTGGGATCCACAGCGATTTTTCCCATACCCCGCTTTTATGATTCGCATGGAAAAGATCCTGTGGGAGGTATTCCATACCATTCTCGTTCCACGAGATTCCCAAGAATATTGCCTCACCCTTTCACATGATCCCGAGGACTCCAAGCGAATCATGTTAATTGGGCGTTAGACCCAACCCAATCGACCGAGCCACGAACCTACTGGTACCCCCACGACTCGTGAGACAGGTAGCAGCAGCCCGCTTTCGTTCATGACATAATGCAGCTTCCTTTAAGTGCAATAACGTGCCACGACTCGTGAGACCACGCTATTGACCTAAAGCATCTTCCTCACTATGCCATGGATTGGAAGGCTTGGACAAACTCCTAGAGTTCATGTCCACTTTGTCTAGGGTCTAATATTTTGACATTGGTCCAACCAATGTGAGAGTAAGTAATGACCGAGATCTCAAATAAATATCTACACATACATCCATAATGCGCAAATAAACCATTCATAGCAGTTATATGATAAATAAATAATCCATTCATCCATCATCATAACCACATGCAAAATTAAAGCCTAGCACGCCCCTGTTGGATGATCACGAGCCCGTATCTTATGCGATCCACTGAGCCCGCAGTGGATCTATGGTCAATCTAGGGTTGGTCCTATACTATTACATTAATAGTAACCCAATCATCATGCTGATGGGCCTTGGTCTCTTTTTCTCTTTCTTCACTTCATGGAAAACACCAAGGGGCCTCCCGTCTGGGCTCTCCATGTGGTCCTTCCTTCTTCTCCACCAATTACAAAAAAAAGGAAACCTCACTCCTAGTCTACTCTCATTACATATTTAAAAATAGAAACCCCAGCGAAAACCCGGGGGGAGTACATAAGGAGGGAGGTAGAATGCCTTATTATTCCAAGGCAACTAGACAGAGAGAAGGAGAAAGCAGTAAAAGAGGCACACAGGCCCAACAGAAAATAAACCATACATCCGGTCTTAGGGCTCGCGATCATCCATTTCCATCCAACACACATAATCACATGATCCAATCACATAATTACATAATACCAACAACATATGATTTCCAATCATAAATATCCAAAATAATTAATGAATATGTGCACAACGTGTGAAAAATAAAACACAAATATTGGTAATAATATTTTTTTCGTTTTAGGAAAACCTTTCCTCATTATTTTAAGTAAAAATAACCCCGGGATTCCGAATTCAATTTATTTTACTCCTAAAATAATATCTTTAGAAAAATAGGCATAATTGAACCAAAAAAATGATTTTTCAGAATTAATTTCAAAAATTAAAACTGAAAATAATTAAAAAAATAAAAGAAAAATACTGCTAGGGTTTTGAAACCCTAGCAGCAGGCGGTGGCAGCTCGCCGGCACGCGCGGAGGGCAGGAGGCTCAGCGCAGGCACTGCCTGGCCGGGCGCGCGCGCGCCTGGCCGGCAGCACGCTGCGCGGCCCGGCATGCCGGCAGGCCGCCGCGCGCGCAGGCTCCCCTGCCTTGCGCGCGCGCTGGCCTGCTGGTTGCCGGCCGTGCCGTGCGCAGTGCGCGCGCAGACGCGCACTGGGCACGCCTGCCGGGCGCGCGCGCGCAGACTCCTCCGTCTGTGTGCGCGCGCGCCTGGCGGCGCTGCCCAGGGCCTGTCCGCGCGCAGACCCGCCGGCGCGCAGCCTTCCTGGCTGCGCGCTGCCCCGCGCGGCCGGCTGGGCGTGCGCGCGCAAGCCTTCCTTGCCTGCGCGCGTCTGCCCTGCCGGCAGCATGCGGCTGCGCGCGGCCAGCCCTCCGGCTGGCCGGCTGCGTCGTTCCTCGTTTTTTCCGTTCAATTTTCCACCCCGTTTCCCAAGAAAAACAGAAAATTACCAACATTCATAAATTCACACGAATTAAAAGCAATAAAATCGACATGCTTAAAAATCAAGAACAATCAAGATTTAATATAAAACATGCCAATATCACGTATCATGCTTATAACGCACATAAACCCTACGCCTATACACCGAACCGGGCTCTTATACCACTGAAAGAAATCCGGTGGATCGTCTCGGGAATTGCGCGAATGCGGAAGCGCGGTAAAAAATAAACATATTAAAATAAAAGGCATGCTTTTAATTTAAAGAACACGCTCAAGGGGTGTGCCCTTGAGGTTCCCGGGCGTTCGGTGTATCTCATGATCATAAAACAATTAAAGAAATCATGGAGGCCATAGAGTTGAAAATTAAAGAGGGACGAAAATCTTAAAACGAGACCTACCCGTTGTCGTTTTCGTCTTCAACTGCTACTCGCGTTGTTCCCCATTTTGCACCAAGACCTCGTTCTTGAGATCCTCCAAATCGTGACACACGATCCACCCACGTATCTTGCACGTCGTGCTAGCAACGAACAAGTGTATAATTTATGGAGTGGACGAATCAACAACGCGTTATCAATTAACGGTATCGATTCGTCTAAGTTCTAATGTTCGAAGAACAAAAAGAACTAAAATATATTTTCTTGCTAGAGAAAGAGAGAGGGGCGGACGAGAGATAGGAGAGGGGAGAGTGTGTGTTGTGTGTGTTTTTCAAGAATCATCAATCTCATAAATGCTGGAAGCTAGAGGTTTATATAGAGGAAGAGTTTAATCCTCTTTAAACTCAAACTCTAAGTAACCTAATTTGACTAGGATTTTGACCTAGTCAAAGTCCTAGTCAAACCAGTGTTTGACCTAGTCAAACGAATCCTAGCCTTCCATCTCCCCTTTCCATCTCGACCGTTGATTTTAATTTAATGGAATATTTAAATCCTATTAAATATTCCAAAAGGCTAAAAGAATAAATATAATAAATTAATATTATAATTTATTCTTTAAGCCTATTAAATCAACCCTTTTAATAAATCCTATTTATTAATTTAATTCCTTTTATCAAATAGAAGGAATTAATTTCTCCAACAAAATATAGGACCCGATTAAATCTAATTTAATCATTCCTTTACTCCAATATTTAATTCTAAATTAAATACTAAGTGTGTGTGGATAGTGTGTGACTCTTTAGGTTCACCATTCAGCTAGACTTGGTCGGATTCCTAGAATCCATCCGTTAGCATGGGTGGCCATCTAGCAACGGTCCATGGCACTGGAGACTAGGTGAAATATTCGGGGATGAACATTTAGGCTCTAACAGTACACTTGTCCTTCTGTCTTCGGTCTCATCACTTAGGGTCTAGGGCACGGAAAATGCAGGTACCCATTTTTGGACCTAAGTGTTGGTCTGTCCTCACTAAACGCCGCAAGGGAAACCTTTTCCCTTCTGTTCAGTCACTGTGGCCACAGATTTCAGGGACAAGACACAGACCATATATGAGACTCAACTGTCAACACCTTTTGACAGGAGACAGATCCTTTCTTGGAAACTACTGTCACTTTGTACACCCGAGCTGCACTAGACATGGCTTATGACTACTCAAGAGTATTTTGGCAATCTCTCACCATATCTAAGATACAGACCTGATGCACAGGTAAACTCAGCAGTTCCTCAAGTCAAAGGACTTGGCCTGTACCGTTGGAACCGGGAATACACGTCATACCTTGCTGACCATACTCAAGGTCCTCCGTAAGACGGTTCCCGCGAGTCACCTCAGTCAGCTGCTTCCTAGCACGCTGACCCACTAACACTGCTTAGACGACCTTCGTCACCCGTCGATGAAATACGATAACAGATGCTTAGTGCAAGTCTCAAAGGGAATCCCGGTACCCATTTTCGGGATTCCTTAACTTGGAGATTTCCGGACTGATTCGGTAAGACTGATTTCATGGACCTACCTCCAAGCGTAGTCCCAGTCCCCGAAATCGTTTCTCAGTCCGTGGGCTTTGTTTGCGTAGTGAACAGAAATGTAAATGCAGATAAGTGAACGTAAACAAAGTATTGCCATATTAATTTTCACTTCTTTATTCATAAATATTTTATCAAATACCAAAGAATTGTCTAGACATAGGTTACGTATTCCTGCCAAAATTGGCTTACATGGTCACCTATTCTAACAATTCGCATATTTAAATTAGATATAAATTTGTGCACGTTTTCTCGCTTTCTCGCTTCTGCTCGCGCTCCCGGGCGGATCCGCTTGTCCTTCAAAAATATCTTGGAAATCTCATTGGATGAGAATGATATTGGATATCTCCCACGAGGTCTTCTTCATGTGAATCGAAAAAATCAGGGCATGGAGATTACGCTTGTCGATCCTAAGTGTTAGAATAGGTGACCAGAAAGCCAATAGGTTTGGCGATTTGTAACCTATTATACAACTTGATGTAAATGTAATATTATTATGTGATGAATAAAATGAGTATTCGTCACGTTTGGTGCTTACTTTGTTGCGCTCATTTCACATTTGTTAAAACGGTGTTTTCCTTATATCGCAACAAAGCCCACAGACCACAATTAACAACTCATGCAGTTGGGCCACGCATTGGATGGTGGTGATGAAACCAACTGATTTAGAGTTAGGTCCGAAACGTTCCAAGTCGAGGACCTTGAGACAGGGCATCGAGAGTCCTATTGAGACTTGCATCGAGAGTCGTGTTCATTGGATGAGTGTCGTGTTTCATCGGCGACAAGCGTGGGACGCCTACACGATCTTGATGGGTTGGTCGACTGGGGTCGAGTCGACTGGGCTGACTCGCGGAGATCATCATATGGAAGCCTTGGAGGCTTGGTCGGTATGATTGTTTTTCCCCAGTTCCTATAGTACGGGAGTAATCCTCAGACTTCGGGGATCATGGCTGTCGCGTGCACAAGACGGTTGTATCTTGGATCTGGCGAGAGGTGATCATTCTGTTAGAATAGGTGACCAGCAAGTCAATGGTATTGGCTGTTCTGAGAACCATTCGTCAATCTGTGAACAAGTAATATTATGTTAATGAATGTAGTAAGGATTCATAGGCATGAGTTTGTTGTACTTACTGCTTGCATTGTTACGATGTCACAACAAACGCCCACAGACTGAAATAACATTTCGGGAAATTGAAACTACGCTTGGAGGTAGGTTCATGAAATCAGTTTCGCCGAATCAGTCTGAAATACTCGAAGTCAAAGGAATCTCGACACAGGGCATCGAGAATCCATTTGAGACTTGCACTAAGCATCTGCTGTCGTGTTTCATCGATGGGTGACGAGGATCGTCTAAGCAGTGTTAGTAGGTCGGCCTGCTGGGGAGCGGCCGACTGAGGTGACTCGCGGGAATCGTCATATGGAAGCCACTCGGGCTTGGTCGGTATGACTCGTATTCCCGGTTCCGATAGTACGGGATTAGTGCTCGGACTTGAGGATCACGGCAGTCCCCTACATACTAAGGCTGTATCTTGGATCTGGTGAAATTTGACCGATTATATCACATGGTCATCATAAGCCTCGTCCAGTGCAGTCGGAGTATGTAAGAACGGTGAATTCCAAGATAGGATCTGTCCCCTGTCAAAGGATATGCCAGCAAGATCTCCTATGCACTCGGAGATGGTTTAGACTCACAAAGTCTATGGCCATAGCACTTAATGTAGTGGGAAAGGATTTCCTACGTCGAGTTAAACCTATCTCGAGCATTATGGATAGTTGCCTAGTCAACGATGGGAACCGACCCCTAGACTAAAGGCCGGGAGACAAGCGACAGTAGGACCGTACCCGTACGTATCGATCGTCGGTAGGACCGCACCTGCGTATAACTCGGAGCCTAAATGTTCACACCATAAATTCACCTAGTCTCTAGTGCCATGGACCGTTGCTAGATGGCCACCCATGGTAACGGACTACTTTGGTTATAAAATAAGAAGAAGTAGGTCCAAGTCTAGCTGAAAGGTGAACCTAAAGAGTCACACTCGCTACACCAAATGAAAGGGAATTAATTTGGAATTAATTCCGGGAGAAGATTTTAATTTAATGGAATTAAATTATACTTGTTGGAGATTCAAGCCTCGATGAATTATTTGGAATAATCGGGCTTGAGTTCATAAATTAGATTTATGAATTTTATAAAGCATGGGCTTTCATTTTAATTAGATTAAAAGGGTGAATTAATTAATTAGTGGGCTTGGTATATTAAATAGGATTTAATATAAAGTCCATGGGACTATTTAATTTAGAATTAAATAATCCCATTCTATGGAATTAATTAATGGGCTTGGTATATTAAATAGGATTTAATATAAAGTCCATGGGACTATTTCATTTAGAATTAAATAAGTCCTTTCCATTAATTAATTAATGGGCTTAGTATATTTAAATATGATAAAGTCCATGGGAATATTTAATTTAGAATTAAATAGGCCCATTCCATAAAGCCCATCAAAATGGATGGACAAGATTTGATCTAGAGAATAATGAGATGAAGGGCCATGATTAATTTGACTTAAATGAAAGCCTAATTTGACTAGGTGTCAAGGGCCGCCCGCACTCTCGGCCCCTTGACCCAATTTCGGCCATGTTCCATCGGGCCGACCAACACTTCCGCCGACAGCCACTAGGCCTCCGCAGGTTATTAGAGTCTTAGGCGTGAGTCTTTACTGTGATATTTAATTTTGCTCATGTGGCCCTTTATGCCCCATGAGATGCAATTTTCAGCTTTTCTAGTGTCTAGTTTTGTCGATAGGAAATTTCTTTTTAAGCCTATTATAGGGGGGAATGACCACTCGAAGCTCAGTGTGCATTGCTAGTATCCCCCTCACGGCGATCCCCGTGGCTAGCTTGATGTAATCTTCAGTATTTATGCTATCAATATAAAACGCATTTGCTGCACGACGTGTTGATTTACTGATTCCGCTGCATTATATTGTTGATTGTTGGAAACTGTGTTGTTCTTGTCGACGGCCTGTGCGAGGCGTCGGTGGGAATTTGGTTGGTGTTGCTGTTCGGTTGGCGGACGTAGTCGTTGGCTGTGGACTACTAGCCACACGGTGCCCCTTTCCCCGCATTGCGGAAGGCGCCCCGTGAGACTAGGTCAAAATCCTAGTCAAAGTGTGTCTCTTTGGAAGAGTTTGAGAAGGAATATGAATTCCATCTTCTATAAATACTCAAAAAACACACACTCACACCTAGTATTCTCTACAACTCTCATCTCTCAAATTCCCTCTCAAATTCGTCCACCCCTCTTTCTTCTCTCCAAGAATTATACTTTGTTCTTCTTGATTTTATTCAAGTTAAGAACATAAGAGACATTGGTTGCGTTAATTGATAGCATATACCGATGTCTCTTCTCCCCAAAATAATTTCTTGCTAGCACAAGGGTTGTTTGCTTTCCGGTGGAGCGAGTGAGATGATTTAGAGGGTCTCTTCTTTGAGATCTTGGTGCAAAACGGGGAACAATGCATGTAGCTGAAACGAAGACAAAACTACAACCGGGTAGGTTCTTTAATTTCGTTTTTTTTTTTTTTTGGTTTCAATTCTATCGCCTCCATGTTGTGTTTTATTGAACATGAGATACACCGAACGCCCGGGAGAATCAAGGGCACACCCCTTGATTCGTGTATGTACGTTATGCATGATTTAAATTCCATTTAATTATGTTTTGTAATTTTTATTACGCACTATTTTCGCGCTTCCGCTATACGCGCTCATCTCCCGGGACGATCCACATAATCTTTTAGTGGTATCAGAGCCCGGTTTGGTGTATAGGCCTAGAATTCTATGTGCTATGTGCGTTTAAGCATGATAAACGTGTTTTAATTTACGTTTATAGCATGTTTATCGTAGATATTTATTGGCGTTTAATTTTGCATGGGATTTTGGATCTTGGTTTTCTTGAATGTGTTAATACATGTTCTAGGGTTGAATTTATCTTGTGGTTCAGAAAAATTGCATGAAAAGTCGAAAAGGAGTGAAAAACGGCGAACCGGCAGCAGCAGCACGCTGGCCGCGCGCACCGGCCGCCTTGCCTGCACGCGCGCCCAGCGTGCAGGCAGAGGAGCCTGCGCGGGCGCGCACGCCTGACCGGCCGGCTGTGCCGTTTTCCGTTTCTCTCCCGTTTTTGGCTCGTTTTTCAAAACTGTTTTTACTGAATTATTTTTATGATATTTTCTGCATTATTCTGAACCCGTTGACTTAGAATATTTATTTTTTGAGATTTGAAATTTCCTAAAATAAATATTGTTTGGTTGATGAGGAAAGGGTTTCCTAACAAGATTTAATTTTTGCAATGGTTGCACCAATGATCAAAATTCATATGTGAAATTTCGCAAATAATTTCTGCGTTTTATGATGTAGGACATCATGGTTATTTTATGGCTTGAGTATGAGTAGATCTTGACATGTATTAATATTGCACAAATTGTTGGATTTTGGAATTCTTGAATAATTGGGCATAATCTTGAATTGTTGATTTTTGTGTTTCAGAAAATTTGATTTTTCTGTATAATTCTTGGGAATTTTTCTGAATTAATTAACTTGGGGCATTTTAATTTTGGTTGAGATTTTATATTTCATAGAATTAATATTTCCTTGTTAATTATGGAAAAGGTTTTTTCCAACAAAAATCGTTGTGCATAGGTTGCACTATTATCCAATGTTTGGTGTGAATATTTTACATGTAATTTCTACATTTATTTTATGGTATGGGTTATCATGGATGTTGGTATAGCATATTTTACGTGGGATATGTATTTTGTGCTGTTTGTGTTAATTGATTTGACAAAGGATGATCACAAAGCCCCTAGACCGCATGTATGGTTTATTTATATTTATTTGTTGGGTTGTGGCCTGTGTGCCTCTTTATTTTCCTCTCTGTCTCTCTTCTAGTTGCCTTGGAATAATAAGGCTTTCTCTCTCCCTCCTAATGTACTCCCCCCAAATGTTTAATTGGGGTTTCTTATTTTATGATGTAATGAGAGTAGAATTAGTGGTGAGGTTTTATTTTTTTTTTGTAAATAAAAGCTGCTAGAGAAGACAAGCCCAAGGTGTTGGAGGCCCATGGAGGTAGCCATCAGATGGCCCACGGAGGATCCATGGAGAAGAAGCCCGGTGTAGGCCCAAGATGGAGAGTCCAAAAAGATAAAGAGGACTTACAAGGCCCATTGCATATAATGGGTTATTAAATCTTGTAATAGTGTAGGGCCTACCCTTAGATTGACCATAAGATCCACTGCGGGCTCAGTGGGTCGCATAGGTTTGGGCTTGTGATCATCCTACATGGGTGTGCTAGGCTTTATTTTGCATGCGATGCGTATTATATGCTTATGATTATTCTATATGCTTTATGTATGGTTACATTCACGCTTAGAATATTTCTGCCATAACGTATGCAATGCACTACTTAATATATGTGATGAGGTCTCGTTCTATCAAAACTGTCACTTGGTTGAACCAAGTTAAATATAGACCCTTAATAAATGGACTAGGACTCTGGGAGTCTGTCCAAGCCTTCCATCCATGGCAAAAGTGAGGAAGATCTTTTAGGTCGATAGCGTGGTCTCACGAGTCGTGGCACGAATATCGTGCTTAAAAGAAGCTGCACTTTGTCATGAACGAGGAGTAGACTGCTGTTACCTATCTCACGAGTCGTGGAGGTAGCAGTGAGTCTATGAATCGGTTGATTGGGTCGGGTCTAACGCCCGTATAACGTGATTCGCTTGGAGTCCTCGGGATCACGTGAAAGGGTGAGGCAATTATCTTGGGAATCTCGTGGAATGAGAATGGTATGGAATACCTCCCACAAATTCTTTTCCCATGCGAATCGTAAAAGCGGGGTATGGGGGAGATTGCTGTGGATCCCGAGCCCACTAGGAAAGGATTTCCCGAAAACAACGTTTGAGAGTGCCGTGTTTTCGTAGAAATAGTGGGAGAGGTTAAGGACTAAAGACCGAGACTTAACCAAAATATTACTTCACTCTACTTATTATTTTCTGCTTTACATATTTGTTGTGAATGTCTAAGAATCCACCAAACACATCACTAAGAGGCTCATTAAAAGGGAACCAATTACACGAATTGACTGCGAAATCTTAAGATGGTCTTAGATTTCCAGAACCTTAACTCACATAACCGGATGAGGACGTTCCTCAGCGCTTGCCGGAGGGGTCGACAACTAAGGCAACGCTTGGCGTTCAAAAAGTTGAAGGATGACCACCGGCAAGTAGGATATAATGATGTTGGCTCAAACTATGCTTCGTTTGCATCATGTCTATATGGTCCTGGACCAGCATGTGGGGTAAAATGCAACAAAGGCATGTTTGGAGCTAAGATGACGGAAGGGATGTCAGTACAAAGAACATGGAGTGATGATGCAATCCCTAGTGGAGAAGCTCAAAAGACCTCCACGTCAGTCTTGAAAAAGAGACGTACATTGACATGATCCTTCAGTCTCTTCCTCCCTCCTATGAACCATTAATTATCAACATGAATGAGCTTAGAAAAGATCTTCATAGGTTGGTAATTATGTTGGTCTAGTACGAAGCAACGATTGCAAAATCTGTACCGTCGGTACTAGTAGGAGAGGCTTCAACCTCCATAGCGAAAGGCAAGGGTGCCAAACGCTAAAAGAGGAAGAAGGGTAAGGTAACATCAACTATTGCAGCACTTCAAGTGTTGTTCCTTTACAACACAAGGTGGAGGTAAAGGAAAGAGCAAAAGGTTCAAGCAGTCAAGTTCATAGATTCTAAGAACGTAAGCATACACTGTCGTAAAGAGGGCAAAAGGAAAGAGCAAAAGGTTCAAGCAGTCAAGTTAATGTGATGATGTCTCGGTCATTGATTAAGCTCTCATTTGGTTGGACCAAATTAAAAATTAGGCCCAAAACGGACTTGGATCAAAATGATATTTTGATCTGTCCAAGCCTTCCATCCATAGCAATGTAGTGAGCAAGCTACCACTACCCATGTCTGGTCTCACGAGTCGTGGCACACTTGGACTAGGGAAAAGCTGCACCATTGTTGTGAACAAAGAGACTGCACTCGCTGTTTCCCTGTCTCACGAGTCATGGGGGGGCGACATTTTGAGGCATGATTGGGTTGATGGGTCGGGCCCAACACTGAGTAACATGGTTCGCTTGGAGTCCTCGGAACCATGCGAATAGGTGAGGCAAAATTGTTGGAATAGGTGACCAGAAAGCCAATAGGTTTGGCGATTTGTAACTTATCTGACAACTTGATGTAAATGTAATATTATTATGTGATGAATAAGATGAGTATTCGTCACCAATGGTACCTTCTTTGTTACGCTCATCTTACATTTGTTAAAATGGTGTTTAACTTATATCGCAACAAAGCCCACAGACCATGGATAACAACTCGTGCAGTTGGGCCACGCATTGGATGGTGGTCATGAAACCAACTGATTAAGAGTTGGGTCTGAAACGTTCCAAGTCGAGGACCTCGAGACAGGGCATCGAGAGTCCTATTGAGACTTGCGTCAAGAGTCATGTTCATTGGATGAGTGTCGTGTTTCATCGGCGACAGGCTTGGGACGCCTACACGATCTTGATGGGTTGGTCGACTGGGGTCGAGCCGACTTAACTGATTCGCGGGGATCATCATATGGAAGCCTTGGAGGCTTGGTCGGTATGATTGGTTTTCCCCGGTTCCGATAGTACGGGAGTAATCCTCAGACTTGAGTGATCATGGCAGTCGCGTGCACAGGACGGCTGTATCTTGGATCTGGCGAGAGGTAATCATTCTGTAAGATGATTATCATAAGCGTTGTCCAGTGCAGTCAGAATGTGTAGCGAGGACGGTGGATTCCAAGAAGAGGATCCGTCCCCTGTCAGTATGTGACAGAGGTATCTCCTATGCACTCGAAAACACATTCATGTTGTTTGAAGCTGTGGCCACAGTGGTTGGTCGAACAGGGAATGGTTTCCTGTGTCGACGCAATGAAGCATACGTGGTCTCGAGTATTAAGCATAGATGCCTAGTCAAGGATGGGAACCGACGCTCAATTCCATACCCTAGACTAAGGCTGGGAGACGATAGACGGAAGGATCGTACCCGTACGGAATCGGCGCCTAAATGTTCACGCCAATTCACCTAGTCTCTAGTGCCATGGACCGTTGCTAGACGGCCACCCATGGTAACGGGCCCTTGTGGGACACGGGCCCAAGTCTAGCTCAGGGTGAACCTAAAGGGTCACACACAAATCACCGAGGAGGTTGAGAGATCGACTTGGAGTCAATCTCAAAGGATAAAATAAGTAATTGGATTACTTAAGGGAAAGTCCATTGGATGGACGGGCCGATATTGTATCGGGCTTTCATTTAATCGGTAAATTGGATTTTTCGATTAAATATGGAAAGTTGAGAAGTTGAGTCGTTGGATCTTTTAATTGGATTAAAAGATCAACGGGAATAATTTAAATGGACATTAAATTGGATTTAATGTTGGATTCATCGTAATTGGATTACGATAAAACCCGGTCCGTTAAATTATACCCGAGAGGAGAAATAATTCCTATTTTCGAATAGGAAGAAGTTGGACTTCTTCCCTTAATTAAACATGGCCGACATGCTCCCTTGGAGGAAGCAAAATCAGCCATGTTTCATGCTAGGTGGTATGTTGACTTATCTCTTTTGGAAAGAGACAAATCAACTCCAATCAAGCTCTTCCCTTTTGGTATGATTTGATCATACCATAAATTTTTGTAGGCTTGATTGAAGGATTGATGGTGATTGATTGGAATGAATCTAGACATCCTTGGATGAACCTAGACACATTCCTATAATCACATTAATTATGTATATATATTAGAATATACAACACCAAGCATAAGTGATTCATTATTCATCTTTTTCTAGGAAAAAGAGAAGAAAAAAATCCTCTCCTCTCTCTCAAATTTGGTGCTCTCTCCCTCTCTTACACTTGTGTTCTTCACTTGATTTTGAACCAAGAAGAAGAACAAAGTAGGTTTAAGAGAACACTAATTCATAGTGTTCTTCTCTTAAACCGATTCCTTCTAAACTCGTTCTTTTCTAGCAAGAAGAACGTGAGTTTCTTCCGGTGTGGTGTGGATCACCTTTTGAGAATCCATACGTTTGGATTTCGTGAGCATTCCGGAGAAGGAACAACACAAGTAGCCGGGAGCATACGCTAAACAATCAAAGGTAACGGTTTATTACGCTTTGATTGATTTCATTTATATATCTATGCCCTATGTGCTTAAATATATGTTTTAATATTTACACATCCTACATCGAACGCCCGGTTGAGCACCCAAGGGTACACCCTTTGGGATTCGCGTATTTTGAATTTGATTTAAATTTACGCAATTTCTCGCTTCCGCTTGCGCTCCCGGGCGGATCCGCTTGTCCTTCACGAGTGACCGGGATATGTTCGGTCAAATTTGGATAGTAATCCAAATGACCTGCGGAACATGATGTTGGACATCATAGTAGGATTTATGGAGAGGAGCCATAGAATCCACTAGGAAATTCAAACAAGGTTTGAAATACCGCATAACTGGAATATTCGTTTTAACGAGCTCATACGGAGCATGACTCGGTCTTAAACGACGTAGGTGATCAGTGGGAGTTGAAATGGTGTTCCACGTGTTTAAGTGTGTAATGTCTTGATCCATGGATGAATTGAAGACATTAGGAATCACTAAAACACAACTGTAACTCACGAAAATTCTCCATGACATTTTAAGGGTTCCCACATACATATCATGAATTGAGTTTTTTCAAAGATTCAGTCAGTGATAGACTGATGAGAAAACTCAAAACATGTAGAGGGACAAGTTGTTCGAGACTCAGTCATAGTAAGACTGATGAGAAAACTTGGATACTATGCATAAAGCACCAAGCCATTCAAGACTTAGTCACGGTGGACTAATGAGAAGGCTTGGATGTTGAGTATCCCCTACGTCTTAACCCTAGGCAAACATATGATATGTTTACTCGGTGCATAGGAACCGATGTTGAGAGTGCTTCTACCATGGCTCAACATAAATCGGTAATGCATTGAGGGGTTGAAGACAGCAATCAAGAACGATCCTGAGTACCTGAATAAGGACTAAAGATGTGTTCATGATGCACCGTCTGTTGAGAGTTGCTTTGGAAGGCTAAAGCGATACTAGCTTCCAGAGCATAACTGAAAACCAGTTAGTCTCAAAGGTATGCACAGTCAGGCCCAATGACGAGTACATCGGATAGTGGTCACTGATGAAGACCGCGTCTATAGGATGGACGTGGCGCCTAGCACGACCAAGCCATGTTCGCGTATATGGCAGGCAACTTGGCTATGGGAGTATTGGCACGAGATCTCATCACAAGATCCACGAAAATATTCTTAGACAACCACCATCTCTAAGAGGCAATGGTGGATAGAGGTAACACGGTTAGACCGTATTGCTTCGCGAGGAAATATAAGCGGACTCACAATACCTTAGTCGGTATCATAGATTACTCATACTCAGAGGATTCTGAACAAACTGGGTAATTGACTTATTGGTCAAGTGGGAGATTGTTAGAATAGGTGACCAGAAAGTCAATGGTATTGGCTGTTCTGAGAACCATTCGTCAATCTGTGAACAAGTAATATTATGTTAAAGAATGTAGTAAGGATTCATAGGCATGAGTTTGTTGTACTTACTGCTTGCGTCGTTACGATGTCACAACAAACGCCCACAGACTGAAATAACATTTCGGGAAATTGGAACTACGCTTGGAGGTAGGTTCATGAAATCAGTTTCGCCGAATCAGTCTGAAATACTCCAAGTCAAACGAATCTCGAGGCAGGGCATCGAGAATCCATTTGAGACATGCACTAAGCATCTGCTGTCGTGTTTCATCGATGGGTGACGAGGATCGTCTAAGCAGTGTTAGTGGGTCGGCCTGCTGGGGAGCGGGCCGACTGAGGTGACTCGCGGGAATCGTCATATGGAAGCCACTCGGGCTTGGTCGGTATGACTCGTATTCCCGGTTCCGATAGTACGGAATTAGTCCTCGGACTTGAGGATCACGTCAGTCCCCTACATACTAAGGTTGTATCTTGGATCTGGTGAAATTTGACCGATTATATCACATGGTCATCATAAGCCTCGTCCAGTGCAGTCGGAGTATGTAAGAACGGTGAATTCCAAGATACGATCTGTCCCCTGTCAAAGGATATGACAGCAAGATCTCCTATGCGCTCGGAGATGGTTTAGACTCACAAAGTCTATGGCCATAGCACTTAATGTAGTGGGAAAGGATTTCCTACGTCGAGTTAAACCTATCTCGAGCATTATGCATAGTTGCCTAGTCAACGATGGGAACCGACCCTAGACTAAAGGCCGGGAGACAGGCGACAGTAGGACCGTACCCGTACGTATCGAGCGTCGGTAGGACCGCACCTGCGTATAACTCGGAGCCTAAATATTCACCCCATAAATTCACCTAGTCTCTAGTGCCATGGACCGTTGCTAGATGGCCACCCATGGTAACGGACTACTTTGGTTATGAAATAACAAGAAGTAGGTCCAAGTCTAGCTGAAAGGTGAACCTAAAGAGTCACACCCGCTACACCAAATGAAAGGGAATTAATTTGGAATTAATTCCGGGAGAAGGTTTTAATTTAATGGAATTAAATTATACTTGTTGGAGATTCAAGCCTCGATGAATTATTTGGAATAATCGGGCTTGAGTTCATAAATTAGATTTATGAATTTTATAAAGCATGGACTTTCCTTTTAATTAGATTAAAAGGGTGAATTAATTAATTAGTGGGCTTGGTATATTAAATAGGATTTAATAGAAAGTCCATGAGACTATTTAATTTAGAATTAAATAATCCCATTCTATGGAATTAATTAATGGGCTTGGTATATTAAATAGGATTTAATATAAAGTCCATGGGACTACTTAATTTAGAATTAAATTAGTCCTTTCCATTAATTAATTAATGGGCTTAGTATATTAAATATGATTTAATATAAAGTCCATGGGAATATTTAATTTAGAATTAAATAGGCCCATTCCATAAAGCCCATCAAAATGGATGGACAAGATTTGATCTAGAGAATGATGAGATGAAGGGCCATGATTAATTTGACTTAATCAAAGCCTAATTTGACTAGGATTTGACTAGGTCAAAATCCTAGTCAAAGTGTGTCTCTTTGGAAGAGTTTGGGAAGGAATAGGAATTCCATCTTCTATAAATACTCAAAAAACACACATTCACACCTAGTATTCTCTACAACTCTCATCTCTCAAATTCCCTCTCAAATTCGTCCACCCCTCTTTCTTCTCTTCAAGAATTATACTTTGTTCTTCTTGATTTTATTCAAGTTAAGAACATAAGAGACATTGGTTGCGTTAATTGATAGCGTGTACCGATGTCTCTTCTCCCAAAATAATTTCTTGCTAGCACAAGGGTTGTTTGCTTTCCGGTGGAGCGAGTGAGATGATTTAGAGGGTCTCTTCTTTGAGATCTTGGTGCAAAACGGGGAACAATGCATGTAGCCAAAACGAAGACAAAACTACAACTGGGTAGGTTCTTTAATTTCGTTTTTTTTTTTAAATCAATTCTATGGCCTCCATGTTGTGTTTTATTGAACATGAGATACACCGAACGCCCGGGAGAATCAAGGGCACACCCCTTGATTCGTTTATGTACGTTATGCATGATTTAAATTCCATTTAATTATGTTTTGTAATTTTTATTACGCACTATTTCGCGCTTCCGCTATACGCGCTCATCTCCCGGGACGATCCACATAATCTTTTACATTCTGTAAGATGATTATCATAAGCCTTGTCCAGTGCAATCGGAATGTATAGCGAGGACGGTGGATTCCAAGAAGAGGATCTGTCCCCTATCAATATGTAACAGAGGTATTACGGGAGTATTACGCGGCATTGTCAGACTTGATAGACTGGGCACCCCCTACCTTCGCAGAGGGTAAGAGTTGACTGTATTTGGACAGGGGTGCTGGCGGCACAGAGGAGAGATGGGCACGACAGGAGTGGAGGTATGGCACGACGACTGGTTGCTAGTTTAGGATCTTTTTTCTTTGCTAGGATAGCCTTTGTATTGTAAAGGGAGTAAGTACTCCTTGTTTACTGCTTTTACAATAGGATAGATTCTGACTTGTAAAGGGAGTAAGTACTCCTCGTTTACTGCTTTCAACATTGTACAAAAATTGAATTTTTTTTGGTAATAAACAGGTAGGGGTCCGCCAAACCCCCGCCTAGGCACAGGCGGCTTTTTTCCAAAAAAAAAAAAAAATGTGTGACAGAGGTATCTCCTATACACTCGGAGACACGTTCATGCTGTTTAAAGCTGTGGCCACAGTGGTTGGTCGAATAGAAAATGATTTCCTGTGTCGACGCAATGAAACATACGTGGTCTCGAGTATTAAGCATAGATGCCTAGTCAAGGATGGGAACCGACGCCCAATTCCATACCCTAGACTAAGGCCGGGAGACGATAGAGGGAAGGATCGTACCCGTACGAAATTGGCGCCTAAATGTTCACGCCAATTCACCTAGTCTCTAGTGCCATGGAACGTTGCTAGACGGCCACCCATGGTAACGGGCCCTTGTGGGATACGGGACGAAGTCTAGCTGAGAGTGAACCTAAAGGGTCACACACAAATCACCGAGGAGGTTCAGAGATTGACTTGGCGTCAATCTCGAAGGATAAACAAGTAACTGGATTACTTAAGGGAAAGTCTATTGGATGGACTGGCCTATATTGTATCGGGCCTTCGTTTAATCGTTAAATTGGATTTTGGATTAAATACGGAAAGTGGAGACGTTGAGACGATGCATCTTTTAATTGGATTAGAAGATCAACGGGAATAATTTAAGTGGACATTAAATTGGATTTAATATTGGGTTCGTCATAATTAGATTACGATAAAATCCGGTCCGTTAAATTTGACCCGAGAGGAGAAATAATTCCTATTTTGGAATAGGAATAAGTTGGACTTCTTCCCATAACTAGACATGGCGGAAATGCTCCCTTGGAGGAAGCAAAATCAACCATGTTTCATGCAATGTGGTATGTTGACAATTCTCTTTTGCAAAGAGACAAATCAACTCCAATCAAGCCCTTCCCTTTCGGTATGATTTGATCATACCATAATTTTTGGTTGACTTGATTGAAGAATTGATGGTGATTGATTGAAATGTATCTAGACATCCTTGGATGAAGCTAGACACATTCCAATAATCACATTAATTATGTATATATATGAGAATATACAACACTAAGCATATGTGAATCATAATTCATCTTTTTCTAGGAAAAAGAAGAACAATTTTCGGTCCTCTCCTCTCTCTCAACTCTCGGCCATCTCTCCCATTTTCTACTTGTGTTCTTCACTTGGTTTTGAATCAAGACGAAGAACAAAGTAGGTTTAAGAGAACACTAATTCATAGTGTTCTTCTCTTAACCCAATTCCTTCATTAAACCCGTTTTCTTCTAGCAAGGAGAACGTGTGTTTCTTCCAGTATGGTGTGGATCACCTTTGGAGAATCCATACGTTTGAATTTCGTGAGCACTCTAGAGAAGGAAGAACACAAGTAGCTGCGTGCACGTAGATCATCAAAGGTAACGGTTTTATTACGGTTTGGTTGATTTACAATCTATCTATGCCCTATGTGTTTTATGTATGTTTTATAATTTACACGTCCTACATCGAACGCCCGGTTGAGCACATAAGCGTACACCCCTTGGGATATGTTTATTTAAATTGGATTTAAATTTACGCACATTACTCGCTTTCTCGCTTCCACTCACGCTCCCAAGCGGATCTGCTTGTCCTTCAAGTAGTATCAGAGCCCGGTTTAATGTAAGGGGCATAGATCTATGTGCTTGGCATGATCTACTTGCTTTTATGGCTTTAATAGCATGTTAGATTACATAAATGTATGAACAATATGATGATTCAATTGCTTGAATTTGATGGAATTTTAGCATGCTTATTTTATTAGATTGGATCTAAAAATGCATGCTTATTTTTCAGAATTATTGTTTCTGTTTTTGTGCTGAAATGATGTTGAAAAACATGAAAAAAAGAAAAAAAAGCGGACAGCAGCGGCAATGATTGGCTGCCGCCCCTGCTGGCCGGTCACTAGCTGGCAGGCGCAGGCTCATGCCTACGCGCAGGCCTGGCCGGCGTGCCTGCCAGCGTGCGTGCTGGCAGGGACGGCCGCGCGCAGGCGGGTGCCTGCGCACGCGCCGTGCACGCCTGTGCGCAGGCGGTCGCTGCCAGCCGAGGCCAGTGCGCGCGCGCGCGCAGGGCGTGCAGACTTGCTGCCTGTGCGCGCGCGCGACTGGCCGGCAGGCACGACGGCTCGACCGTTTTATGCCGTTTTTCGATATTTTCTAGAAAATTTGATTTTCTGTATTTTCTGCACAATATAATGAAAATGTATTAATTTTGCACATTTGATTTTCGAATAATTAGATTATTTCTTAGATTAAATTTGCTTAATTAATTTGGGATTAATACATGCATTGGATGCATTGTTTATAACGTCCATTAAATTTAAAATTTGAATTTTGCATATTATTTATATATTTATGCTTTTGTGATGTTGGACATCACTTGGATATTTGGAATATCCATTGGTTTTATGCATGATTATTTGGAATAATCATGTTATGTATAATGGAATCAACATGGGATGATCACAAGAGACCTAGACCTTGTGTATGGATGAATGTATGATCATTTAATTTCTGTTGGGTGCGGCCTGCGTGCCTCTTGTTTTTGGGACTATCATCTCCCGTATTTTAGCCTCATGATGTTAAGGCTTGTTTTTATTATTACCAATGTATTACTTTCAGTTGTAATGAGAGTAGATAGGATTGGTGAGGTTTTAATTTTAACAAGCATTTGGAGTCGGAGACCCTAAGGAGGAGCATCAAGGCGTGAAACAAGAAGCACTACAAGGCCCATTGGAGTGACAATGGGTATATTATTATTGTAATAATTTAGGACCACCCTAGACAGACCATAGACTCACTGCGGGCTCACTGGGTCGCATAGGTTGGGCTTGTGATCATCCTAACAGGGGTATGCTATGTTTTTTTTTGCATGCGGCGTATTTATTTATCGCTTTAAATATTGGATATTTATGCATGCAAAAAACACCATAATGTGATGAGGTCTCGGTCGTACACAAACTCTCATTTGGTTGGACCAAATTAGATATTAGGCCCAAAACGCACTTGGATCAAAATTGTATTTTGATCTGTCCGAGCCTTCCATACACAACAATGTGGTGAGGAAGCTACCACTACCCAAGTGTGGTCTCACGAGTTGTGGCACACTTAGACTAAGGGAAAGCTGCACTATTGTTGTGAACAAAAAGACTGGGGTCATTGTTTCCTTGTCTCACGAGTCGTGGGGGCGACAATTTGAGGCATGACTTTGTTGATGGGTCAGGCCCAATACTGAGCAACAGGGTTCGCTTGGAGTCCTCGAAACCATGTGAATAGGTGAGGCAAAATATCTTGGGAATCTCATTGGATGAGAATGATATTGGATATCTCCCACGAGGTCTTCTTCATGTGAATCGTAAAAGCGCGGCATGGAGATTACGCTTGTGGATCCCAAGCCCACTAGGAAATGGTTTCCCGAAACTCCGCTTGAGAGTGGCGGACTTTCGTATAAATAGTGGGAGGGTTAAAGACTAAAAGACCAAGTCTTCAATTTGAACGATAATATTACCATCATCAGCTAATTTCTGCTTTACATTTTCATTAATGTAGATATGTCTAAGAATCCATTAACCATGCTACTTAAGACTAATAAATTCAACGGAACCAACTACTCGGACTGGCTGAGAAACCTGAGGATTTTCCTCAGTTTCGAGAACCAAGGCTACGTCTTGGACGAGCCGCCGCCGAGCGACTTACCGGAGGGGTCCACGCCATAAGAACGTTTGACGTTCGAGAAATGGCATGAGGATAACAGGAAAGTACACAGTATCATACTGGCTTCGATGTCTAACGACATCTAGAAGTAGTATGAGAGGTTGGACAACGTCTCCGCCATAATGCTCCGCATGAATGAGGTTTATGCGGTTCCGGACAGGCATATTAGATACGCCACCACAAAAGCATTCTTTGGCACCAAGCTTGCTGAAGGAGCGTCTGTACAAAGTCATGGGGTCAAGATGCTCTCCCTAGTGGAGAAACTCGAGTACCTTAAAACTGGGCTTAACAATGACACGTACATTGACGTGATCCTCCAGTTGCTTCCTCCGTCCTATGACCCGTTTGTCGTAAACTACAACATGAACAGACTTGAGGAGTCTATTCATTAGTTGATCAACATGCTAGTCCAATACGAGGCGACGACCCACAAGTCGGCACCGGCAGTATTGATAGGAGAGGCTTTGACCTCCAAGGCGAATGGCAAGAAGGCCGGATGCTGAAAGAGGAAGAAGGGAAAAGGGAAGACGGTTGCGGCCCTGCTCGCGCTTTGGGCGTCCTTGTTGCTCCGCTAGGACCGAGCAAAGGGAAAAGGAAGGCCCGTGGTTCTCAGTGGTCCAAGGCAAATGATGTCTGCATGCATTGCCAAGGGAAAGGGCATTGGAAGAGGGAGTGCCCACAACTCCTCTCCGACCCAGGTATGTTTGTGGTTGAAGTAAATATGATTATTAATTCTGCTTCATGGGTATTGGATACCGGGTGTCGTGCTCACATCTGCAATGATTTGCAAGCACTGCAAAGAAGCAGAAGGCTAACCAAGGATGAGATGATCCTGAGGCTAGGCGATGGCAAGGCCGTTGCTGCGGAAGCCGTAGGGTCATTAGAGTTAGCCATTAGTAGGCATGTTAGGATTGTACTGAACGACTGTTTCTATGTACCTAGCATGATTAAAAATATTATTTCCATCTCGGTCCTTGATAAGGAGAAATTTGGATTTACCATTAATAAAAATGGCATTTTCATTATTAAAGATTGTATTTCTCATCTGCTTGGTACAGTGGTCAACGGTCTGTACATACTTCAACAGTCTAATTGGATTATGACTGCAGAACACAAACGAAAATGTGATGATCATAATAACGCACGGATATGGCATGCGAGGTTAGGTCATATCTCTAAAGATAGGATAAGAAGGTTGGTGGATTCAAAGAGTCTAGAAATAGACGATTTGGACAACCTACCGACCTGCGAATCCTGTCTGAAGGGAAAGATGACCAAGAAACCCTTTGTCGGACAAAGCACGCTAGCTAGTGGTCTGTTGGATTTGATCCATACGGATGTCTATGGCCCACTGAATACTCAGGCCAGAGGTGGGTACTCGTACTGTTAGAATAGGTGACCATGTAGCCAATCTTGGCAGGCAAAATGTAACCTATGTCTAGACAATTTCAAGGATTTGATAAATTAATAATGAATAAGAAGTGAAATTCATTTTGGCATTTACTTTGTTTGTGTTCAGTTTATTTACTTTATACATATCTGTTCACTACGCAAACAAAGCCCACGGACTGAAAACACATTTCGGGGACTGGACTACACTTGGAGGTAGGTCCATGAAATCAATCCCGCCGAATCAGTCCGAAAATCTCGAAGTCAAGGAATCTCGAAAATGGGTACGGAGATTCCCCTTGAGACTTGCACTAAGCATTTGCTGTCGTATTTCATCGATGGGTGACGAAGGTCGTCTGAGCAATGTTAGTGGGTTAGCCTGCTGGGGAGCAGCTGACTAAGGTGACTCATGGCAACCATCTTACGGAGGACCTTGAGTAGGGTCGATTAGGTATGACGTGTGTTCCCGGTTCCAACAGTACAGGTCAAGTCCTTTGACTTGAGGAATTGCTGAGTTTACCTGTATATAAGGGCTGTATCTTAGATATGGTAAGAGATTGCCAAAAAAGCACTTGAGTAATCATAAGCCATGTCTAGTGCAGCTCCAGTGTACAGAGTGACAGTAGTTTTCAAGAAAGGATCTGTCTCCTGTCAAAAGGCATTGACAGTTGAGTCTCTCAAATGCTCTGTGTCTTGTCCCTAAAATCTGTGGACACAGTAACTGAACAGAAGGGAAGGTTTCCCTTGCGGCGTTTAGTAAAGGACAGACCGACACTTAGGTCCAAAATGGGTACCTGCATTTTCCGTGCCCTAGACCCTAAGTGGTGAGACCGTAGACGGAAGGACAAGTGTATTGTCAGAGCCTAAATGTTCATCCCCGTACATTCACCTAGTCTCTAGTGCCATGGACCGTTGCTAGATGGCCACCCATGGTAACGGGCAGATTCTAGGAATCCAACCAAGTCTAGCTGAAGGTGAACCTAAAGAGTTACACACAATCTGCAGACATTAAAGTATTTAATTTTAGAATTAAATATTTGGAGAAATGGAATGATTAAATTGGTTTTAATCCGATCCTTAATTTTCTTGGAGAGAATTAATTCCTTTTATTGGATAAAATGGATTTATCTAATAAATTAGATTTATTAGAAAATTAATTTAATGGGCTTAAAATAAATGTTTATATTTAATATATTTATTTATTGCCCTTGGAATATTTAAATAGGTTTTAAATATTCCATTAAATTAAATTAATGGTTGAGATTAAAAGGAGAGATGGATGGCTAGGATTAATTTGACTAGGTCAAATTACTACTTTGACTAGGACTTTGACTAGGTCAAAATCCTTGTCAAATTAGTCTTCTTAGAGTTAGAGTTTGAAGAGGATTAAACTCCTCCTCTATATATACTCCTAGCCCTTCACCTTTAGAGAGATGATGATTCTTCAACACACACACACACACTAGAACTCGTGTGCCTCTCCCTCTCTCTCGTGTGCCTCTCTCCTCTCTCTCTCCAAGATTTGTTCTTGTTCTTTTGTGTTAACAATTGAACAAAAGGAGGATTAATCCCGTTAAATAATAACGTGTGATTGATTCGTCTTCTCCGAATAAAATACATGTTCGTTCGCTAGCACGAAGTACAAGATACGTGGGCGGATTGCGTGTCACGATTTAGAGGATCTCACATATGAGATCTTGGAGCAAATCGGGGAACAACGCGAGTACCGATTAGAAGAGGAAAACGACGAACCGGTAGGTCTCTTTTACGTTTTCGTCCTCTTTTATATTTACAAATCCTATGGCCTCCATGATTGCTATTCATGTTTATTTTAGTTCATGAGATACACCGAACACCTGGGAATTTCAAGGGCACACCCCTTGAACGTGTTTTAATTTTATACGCATTATGGAAATTTAAATTTATACCGCACTTCCGCATTCGCGCTATTCCCGGGACGATCCACACGCCTACCCAAGGCTTTCACGTACTTCATAACCTTTACCGATGATCACATTCAAGGTATGGTTATGTTTACCTGATGAGGTACAAGTCTGAAGCCTTTGAAAGGTTTAAGGAATACAAACTTGAAGTAGAGAACCAAACCGGTCGAAAGATCAAAGCCCTTCGGTCGGACCGAGGTGGAGAGTATTTATGTGGTGAGTTTACTGATTATCTAAAAGATAATGGGATTCTCTCTCAGTGGACCCCTCTTAATGGTGTGTCCGAAAGGAGGAATCGGACGTTGTTGGACAAGGTCCGATCCATGATGACTTTTACCGAACTCCCCCTTTCCTTCTGGATACGCCCTTGAAACAACGGCCAAAGTTTTGAACTTGGTGCCATCTAAGAAGGTATCCCAGACGACATATGAGATATGGCATGGCAAGCCTGCCTCTTACAAATACTTGAAAGTGTGGGGTTGCCCCACATATGTCAAGAGATTAGTGGGAGATAAACTCGACTTGAGGTCTAGTTTATGCAGGTTCATCGGCTATCCAAAAGAAACTGCGGGGTATTAATTCTATGATCCCTCCGAGCAAAAGGTTTTTGTCTCGCGAAATGCAGTGTTCTTGGAAAAGGGTTTTCCATCGGATAGTCGACGCGATGAGGTACTCCTTGAGGAATCAAGTGAGGTACCCCATGAGGCGGCAGTGACATCTGAGCCAGTAGTTCCCACTGATATTGTTCCAGTCCTCCATAGGTCGGCCAGAGTATCCCATGCACCTGATAGGTATGGATTTTGGGCGTGACCGGTTAATTGGATAATGATCCAAAGACGTATGGAGAAGCGATGTCGGACATCGCGTCAAATACGTGGCTTGAGGCCATGAAATCCGAGATGGACTCGATGGGTACAAACCAGGTTTGGACCCTAGTAAACCCACCCAAAGGGGTAATACCCGTAGGGTGTACATGGGTCTACAGACGTAAGCTTGGAGCTGACGGGGAGGTTACAACCTTCAAAGCCAGGCTTCTGGCGAAGGGTTACACTCAGCGACTCGGGGTCAATTTTGAGGAAACCTACTCGCCTGTAGCAATTGTTAGAATAGGTGACCATATAGCCAATCTTGACTGGCAAAATGTGACCTATGTCTATACAATTTCAGTGTTTTGATAAACTATTAATGAATAAAGAAGTGAAATTCATTTTGGCATTACTTTGTTTGCGTTCACTTTACTGCTTTATATCTATCTGTTCACTACGCAAACAAAGCCCATGGACTGAAAACCTATTTCGGGGACTGGGACTACGCTTGGAGGTAGGTCCATGAAATCAGTCCCGCCGAATCAGTCCGAAAATCTCCAAGTCAAGGAATCTCGAAAATGGGTATCGAGATTCCCCTTGAGACTTGCACTAAGCATCTGCTGTCGTATTTCATCGACGGGTGACGAAGGTCGTCTAAGCAGTGTTAGTGAGTTAGCCTGCTAGGGAGCAGCTGACAGAGGTGACTCGCGGGAACCGTCTTGTGGAGGACCTTGAGTAGGGTCAGCAAGGTATGACGTGTATTCCCGGTTCCAACGGTACAGGCCAACTCCTTTGACTTGAGGAACTGCTGAGTTTACCTGTATATCAGGTCTGTATCTTAGATATGGTGAGAGATTGCCAAGAAGCACTTGAGTAGTCATAAGCCATGTCTAGTGCAGCTCTGGTGTACAGAGTGACAGTAGTTTCCAAGAAAGGATCTATCTCCTGTTAAAGGCATTGACAGTTGAGTCTCACGTATGCTCTGTGTCTTGTCCCTAAAATCTGTGGCCACAGTGACTGAACAGAAGGGAAGGTTTCCGTTGCGCCGTTTAGTAAGGACAGACCGACACTTAGGTCCAAAACGGGTACCTGCATTTTCCGTGCCCTAGACCCTAAGTGGTGAGACCGTAGATAGAAGGACAAGTGTATTGTTAGAGCCTAAATGTTTATCCCCGAAATTTAACCTAGTCTCTAGTGTCACGGACCGTTGCTAGATGGCCACCCATGGTAACGGACGGATTCCAGGAATCCGACAAGTCTAGCTAAAAGGTGAACCTAAAGAGTCACACACAATCCACATACATTAAGTACTTAATTTCGAATTAAATATTGGAGAAAAGAAATGATTAAATTGGATTTAATCGGGACCTTTTATTTTCTTGGAGAGTTAATTCATTTTATTTGATAAAAGGGATTAATCTAATAAATTAAATTTATTAGAGAATTAATTTAATGGCCTTAGAATAAATATTTATATTTATTATATTTATTTATTTGGCCTTTGGAATATTTAATAGGATTTAAATATTCCATTAAAATTAAATTAATGGTTGAGATGGAAAGGGAGAGATGGATGGCTAGGATTGATTTGACTAGGTCAAACACTACTTTGACTAGGACTTTGACTAGGTCAAAAATCCTAGTCAAAATAGACCTCTTTTGAGTTGGAGTTTAAAGAAGATTAAACTCCTCCTCTATATATAGTCCTAGCCTTTCACTATTTGAGAAGTGATGATATTCCAACACACACAACACACACACAAACTCGGTTCTCTCCCTCTCCCTACTCGTCCGCCCTCTCTCTCTTTTATATAAGAAAATACTTCTTGTTCTTTTGTTCTTGGAACAATAGAACTTAGGAGAATTAAATACCGTTAATCAATAACGTGTTATTAATTCATCCTCTCCAAAATAATACTTGTTCGTTCGCTAGCACGACGGGCAAGATACGTGGGTGGATTGTGTGTTACTATTTTGGAGAGTCTCACATACGAGACTTGGAGCAAATCGGGGAACAATGCGAGTAGCAGTTAGAAGACGAAAACGACAATCGGTAAGTTCCGATTTATTATTTTTCGTTCCTCTTTTAATTTACAATCCTATGACCTCCATGATTTGTTTATGTTCTTTAATTCTGGAGATACACCGAACGCCCGGGAATTTCAAGGGTACACCTGTTGAACGTGTTATTTTATTTCATTAAAGCATGTTTAAATCTTCGTATTTTAATTTGTACCGCGCTTCCGTATTCCGGCTATTTCCCGGGACGATCCACAATCTTTCAGTGGTATCAAAGCTCGGTTCGGTGTATAGGCCTAGGGTTTAATGTGCGTTTTAAGCACGAAACATGTTCTTGGCATGTTTTAATTATTAAAGCATGTCGTTTTCTTGCTTTTTAATTTGTGTGGTTATTATATCGTTGGTATTTTCTGTTTTTCTTCGGAAACAGGGGTGAAAATTGAACGAAAAGAACGGAAAAACGCCGCACGCTGACCAGCCGGAGGCTGGCCGTGCGCAGCCCTGAGCAGAGGCTGGGCAGACGCGCGCAGGCAGGGGACCCCTGCGCGCAGCCGCCAGGCCAGATGCGCAATGGTTGCTGGCAGGGCGCGTGCGCAAACAGGCAGGGAAGCCCGCGCGCGCGCGCCAGGCCAGCGTGCCGGACGTCTGCGCGCCCGGACGCGCGCCAGAGTGGCGCCCGTGTGAGCGCGCGCACAGGGGCGACTCCTCCAGGCGCGCGCGCACGTAGACGGTGGTGTCTGCGCGCGCGCCCGCGGGCACGCTTAGTGCGCTAGCGCGCACGCACTGCGGAGGGAAGATGCGCGGATGGCGACCAGCAGGCTAGCGCGCGCGCGGGGAACACCAGGCCGCGCAACCTGCTGCCGACAGGCGCGCACGCACGCAGACAAGGGCCTGCGGGTGCGCGCCCGGTCAGGCAGCGCCTGCGCGCACGCCAACAGGCTACTGCCGATGGCGGCGGCCGGCTGCCGGTTAGCTAGGGTTTCTCTTCTTTTTTATTTTTTATTTATTTTTAAGTTTTAATTTTTTAATTAATTTTGAAAATTCATTTTTTGTTCAATTTTGCCTAATTTTTCTAAGACATTATTTGGAAAGTAAAATATATTGGATTTGGAATCCCAGGGATATTTTACCTAGAAATAATGAGGAAGGGTTTTCCTAAAACGAGAAAAGTATTATTACCAACGATTACGCATTATTTTCACACGCTACGCATTTATTTATTTATTTTATCTTGAATAATTATGATTGGTTATTATGTATTATTGGTATATTGTTATTATGTGATTGGATCATATGATTATGTGTGTTGGATGCAAACGAATGATCACGAGTCCTAGACCGAATGTATAGTTTAATTTCATGTTGGGCCTGTGTGCGTCTTTTACTGCTTTCTTCTTCTCTCTTTCTAGTTGCCTTGGCGTATATATAAGGCATTCTATCTCCCTCCTTAATGTACTCCCCCCGGGTTTTTGCTGGGGTTTCTATTTTAATATGTAATGAGAGTAGATAGGAGTGAGGTTTTAATTTTTATGTAATTGATGGAGAAGAAGGAAGGTCTACATGGAGAGCCCAGACTGGAGGTTCCAAGGCGTTTCCAATGAAGTGAAGAAAGAGAAAAAGAGACCAAGGCCCATCAGAATGAATGATTGGTTTACTATGAATGTAATCGTATAGGACGAACCCTAGATTGACCATAGATCCACTGCGGGCTCAGTGGATCGCGTAGGATTTGGGCTCGTGATCATCCAACAGGGGCGTGCTAGGCTTTAATTTTGCATGTGGTTATTATGATGGATGAATGGCGTTTTTATTTATCATATAACTGCTATGGATGCATTTATTTATTACGCATTATGGATGAATGTGTAGATGTATTATATTATGAGATCTCGGTCTTTACTAATCTCACATTGGTTGGACCAATGTCCAAATATTAGACCCTTGTCAAAATGGACATGTACACTAGGAGTTTATCCATGCCTTCCAATCCATGGCATAGCGAGGAAGCTGATTTCGGTCAATAGCGTGGTCTCACGAGTCGTGGCACGTTATTGTACTTAAAAGCAGCTGCACTGTGTCATGAACGAAAAATAGACCACTATTACCTATCTCACGAGTCGTGGGGGTAGCAGTGGGTCTATGGCTCGGTCGATTGGGTCGGGTCTAATGCCGATTAACATGATTCGCTTGGAGTCCTCGGGATCATGTGAAAGGATGAGGCAATAATCTTGGGAATCTCGTGGAATGAGAATGGTATGGTATACCTGCCACAGAAGTTTTTCCATGCGAATTGTAAAATCGGGGATATGGGAAAAATCGCTGTGAATCCCAAGCCCACTAGGAAAGGATTTCCCGAAAAACACGTTTGGGAGTACCGTATTTTCGTATAAATAGTGGGAGCATTAAATGACTAAAGACCATGCATTTAATTACTTTTTATCAAACGATCGTCTCCTATATTCTGCTGATCGCGAACTCTATTTTAAATGTAGATTTAAAAAAAAATTGTCTAAGAACCCACTTTCAACCATTCTTGAGACAAACAAATTCAATGGAACCAATTACAATGACTGGTTGCGCAATCTCAAGATAGTCCTGGATTATGAGAACCAAGGCTACATCATGGATGAGGCTCTCCTAGGACCTTACCGGACGGATCCACGCCGGAAGAACGTGAGATGTTCGAGACTTGGCATAAGGATAACCGGAAGGTCCGTAGCGTCATACTTGCTTCAATAACGAATGAGATTCAGAAGCAGTATGAAAGGCTAGACGATGTCCCTTCCATTATGGCTAGCCTTAAGGATTGCTATGCAGTCCCGGACCGGCATACTAGGTATGTCGCGACCAAGGCGTTCTTTGGAACCAAAATGATAGAAGGATGTTAGAATAGGTGACCATGTAGCCAATCTTGGCGGGTAAAATATAACCTATATTTAGACAATTTAAGTGTTTTTGATAAAACTATTAATGAGTAAAGAAGTGAAAATTCATATGGCAATACTTTGTTTACGTTCACTTATCTGCATTTACATTTCTGCTCACTACGCAAACAAAGACCACGGACTGAGAAACGATTTCGGGGACTGGGACTACGCTTGGAGGTAGGTCCATGAAAATCAGTCTTACCGAATCAGTCCGGAAAACTCCAAGTCAAGGAATCTCGAAAATGGGTACCGAGATTCCCTTTGAGACTTGCACTAAGCATCGGCTGTCGTATTTCATCGACGGGTGATGAAGGTCGTCTAAGCAGTGTTAGTGGGTTAGCTGCTAGGGAGCAGCTGATTGAGGTGACTCGCGACAACCGTCTTACGGAGGACCTTGAGTAGGGTCAGCAAGGTATGACGTGTATTCCCGGTTCCAACGGTACAGGACAAGTCCTTTGACTTGAGGAACTGCTGATTTTGCCTGTATATCAGGTCTGTATCTTAGATATGGTGAGAGATGCCAAAAAGCACTTGAGTAGTCATAAGCCATGTCTAGTGCAGCTCTGGTGTACAAAGTGAGAAAAGTTTCGAAGAAAGGATCTGTCTCCTGTCAAAAGGCATTGATAGTTGAGTCTCACGTATGCTCTGTGTCTTGTCCTTAAAATCTGTGGTCACAGTAACTGAACAGAAGGGAAGGCTTCCCTTACGACGTTTAGTAAGGACAGACCGACACATAGGTCCAAAATGGGTACCTGCATTTTCCGTGCCCTAGACCCTAAGTAGTGGACCGTAGACAGAAGGACAAGTGTACTGTTAGAGTCTAAATGTTCATTCTTGAAATTTCACCTAGTCTCTAGTGCCATGGACCGTTGCTAGATGGCCACCCATGGTAACGGATGAATTCTAAGAATCCGACCAAGTCTAGCTGAAAGGTGAACCTAAAGAGTCACACACAACCCACACACATCAAGTATTTAATTTAGAATTAAATATTGGAGAAAAGGAATGATTAAATTGGATTTAAGCGGGTCCTTTATTTTCATGGAGAATTAATTCCTATTATTTGATAAAAGGAATTAATCTAATAAATTAGATTTATTAGAGGATTAATTTAATAGGCCTAGAATACATATTTATAATTTATTATATTTATTTATTTGCCTTTGGAATATTTAATAGGATTTAAATATTCCATTAAATTAAATTAATGGTTGAGATTGAAAGGGAGAGATGGATGGCTAGGATTAATTTGACTAGGTCAAAATTCTAGTCAGAATAGACCTCTTTAGAGTTGGAGTTTAAAGAGGATTAACCTCCTCCTCTATATATAGTCCTAGTCTTTCACTATTTGAAAGTGATGATATTCCAAATACACACACACACACACACAAAAATCGTCTCCTCTCTCCCCTCCACTCGTCTGCCCTCTCTCTCTCCTCAAACAAGAAAATACTTCTTGATTCTTTTGTTCTTGGAACATTAGATCAAAAGGAGAATTAATACCGTTAATTAATAACGTGTTATTAATTGATCCTCTCCAATATTATACTTGTTCGTTCGCTAGCACGACGTGTAAGATACGCGGGTGGATTGCGTGTTACTGTTTGCAGAAGTCTCAAGAACGAGGCTTGGAGCAAATCAGGGAACAACGCGAGTAGCAGTTTAGAAGACCAAAACGACAATCGGTTAGATCCGATTTAATTTTTTCGTTCCTTTTATTTTTCAATCCTATGGCCTCCATGATTTATTTATGCTTTTAATTTCATGAGATACACCGAACACCGGGGAAAATTCAAGGGCACACCCCTTGAACGTGTTTATATATTTTATCAATGCATGTTTAATTTTC
This sequence comes from Sesamum alatum, assembly GCA_034509735.1. Taxonomy (NCBI): domain Eukaryota; kingdom Viridiplantae; phylum Streptophyta; class Magnoliopsida; order Lamiales; family Pedaliaceae; genus Sesamum; species Sesamum alatum. The sequence continues at coordinate 18,855,286 of JACGWO010000007.1, read as the reverse complement.
GTATTTTTAATTTTATACCGCGCTTCCGCATTCGCGCTATTTTTCGGGGATGATCCACAATCTTTCAGTGGTATCAGAGCCCGGGTTCGGTGTATAGGCCTAGGGTTTAATGTGCGTTTTAAGCATGAAACGTGTTTTTGGCATGTTTTAAATAATTCTTGGATTCTTGATTATTAAAGAATGTCATTTCTTACTTTTAATTCATGTCATTATTGCATTGTTGGTATTTTTTCTTTTTTTCTTGGGAAACAGGGGTGAAAATCGAACAAAGAACGAAGAAACACCGCACGCGGACCAGCCGGAGGCTGGCCGCGCACAGCCGTGTGTAGAGGCTGGGCAGCCGCGCGCGAAGGCCGGGGAAGCCTACGCGCGGCCGCTCGGCCAGATGCGCTAAACTGCGCGCAGCCCGCCAGGCGGACACGCGGCCAGAGTGGCCGCGCGCGAGCGCGCGCACAGGGGTGTCTGCGTGCGCGCGGATGCGCGTTAGAGAGTCTGCGCGCACGCGGGCACCATTCGGCGTCAGGCGAGCGCGCACGCAGACGGTGGTGTCTGCCGCGCGGCGCCGGCGGGCACACCTAGTGCGCGTGTGCGCGCGCACTGCGCAGGGCAGATGCACGGCTGGCGACCAGCAGGCCAGCGCGCGCGCAGGCAAGGGAGCCTGCGCGCGCGACAGCTTGCCGGAGCGCCAGGCCGCATGGCCTGCTGCGGACCAGGCGCGCGCGCACGCAGGCGAAGGCCTGCGCCGCGGCGCCCAGTGTGGCATCGCCTGCGCACGCAGGGGCGGCAGGCTGAGCCTGCTGCCCTGCGCGCACGCCGACAGGCTGCCGGTGCAGCCGGGGTTTTACCCTATTTTGTTTTTTTTTTAATTTTCAATTTTAATTTTTTAATTAATTCTGAAAATTTCATTTTGTTCAATTTTGCCTAATTTTCTAAGAAATTATTTTGGGAAGTTAAAATATATTGGATTTGGAATCCTGGGGATATTTTTACTTAAAAATAATGAGGAAAGATTTTCCTAAAACAAGAAAATATTATTAACAACGGTTATGCCATATTTTCACATGCTACGCATTTATTTATTAATTCATCTTGAATAATTATGATTAGTTATGATGTATTATTGGTATATTATTATTGTGTGATTGGATCATATAATTATGTGTGTTGGTTGAAACGGATGATCACGAGCCCTAGACCGAATGTATGGTTTAATTTTATGTTGGGCCTATGTGCCTCTTTTACTGCTTTCTCCTTCTCTCTTTCTAGTTGCCTTGGAATAATAAGGCATTCTATCTCCCTCCTTATGTACTCCGCCCGGGTTTTCGCTGGGGTTTCTATTTTTAATATGTAATGAGAGTAGAATTGGAGTGAGGTTTTAATTTTTATGTAATTGATGGAGAAGAAAGAAGGTCCACATGCAGAGCCCAGAGTGGAGGTTCCAAGGCGTTTCCAATGAAGTGAGGAAAGAGAAAAGAGACAAGGCCTATCAGAATGATGATTGGGTTACTATTAATGTAATAGTATAGGACCAACCCTAGATTGACCATAGATCCACTGGATCGCATAGGATTCGGGCTCGTGATCATCCAATAGGGGCGTGCTAGGCTTTAATTTTCCATGTGATTATTATGATGGATGAATGGCGTTTTTATTTTGCATATAACTGCTATGGATGCATTTATTTATTAGGCATTATGGATGAATGTGTAAGATGTATTATGTTATGAGATCTCGGTCTTTACTACTCTCACATTGGTTGGACCAATGTCCAAATATCAGACCCTAGTCAAAATGGACATGAACTCTAGGAGTTTGTCCATGCCTTCCAATCCATGGCATAGTGAGGAAGTTGATTTAGGTCAATAGCGTGGTCTCACGAGTCGTGGCATGTTATTGTACTTAAAAGAAGTTGCACTGTGTCATGAACGAAAAATAGACTACTATTACCTGTCTCACGAGTCATAGGGGTAACAGTGGGTTTATGGCTCGGTCAGTTGGGTCAGGTCTAATGCCCAATTAACATGATTCGCTTGGAGTCCTCGGGATCATGTGAAAGGGTGAGTCAATAGTCTTGGGAATCTCGTGGAACGAGAATGGTATGGTATACCTTCCACAGGATTTTTTCCATGCGAATCGTAAAGGCGGGGTATGGGAAAAATCACTGTGGATCCCAAGCCCACTAGGAAAGGGTTTTCCGAAAATCACGTTTGAGAGTACCGTGTTTTCGTATAAATAGTGGGAGCATTAAATGACTAAAGACCATGCATTTAATTTTTTATCAAACCACCGTCTTTTATATTCTGCTGATCGTGAACTCTATTTTAAATGTAGATTTAAAAATGTCTAAGCACCGACTTTCAACCATTCTTGAGACAAACAAATTCAATGGAACCAATTACAACGACTGGTTGCGTAATCTCAAGATAGTCCTAGATTATGAGAACCAAGGCTACGTCATGGACGAGCCTCTCCCTAGGACCTTACCGGAAGGATCCACGCCGGAAGAATCTGAGACGTTCGAGACTTGGCATAAGGATAACCGGAAGGTCCATAGCGTCATACTTGCTTCTATGACGAATGAGATTCAGAAGTAGTATGAAAGGCTAGACGATGTCCCTTCCATCATGGCTCGCCCTAAGGATTGCTATGCAGTCCCGGACCGACATACTAGGTATGTCGCGACCAAGGCATTCTTTGGAACCAAAATGACAGAAGGATCCTCTGTACAAGAGCACGGGGTTAAAATGCTTACCTTGGTGGAAAAGCTCGAGGACCTAAAGGCAGGTCTCGATAATGAAACGCAGATAGATGTGATCCTTCAATCACTCCCACCCTCCTTTGACCAATTTATTGTCAACTACAACATGAACGCACCTGAGAAGAGCATTCATGAGTTGATTAATATGTTGGTGCAATACGAGGCAACGACTAAGAAGTCCACGCCTTCGGTATTGTTTGGAGGTGCTTCAACTTCCAAGACGAAAGGCAAAGGTGTCGAACGTTGGAAAAAGAAGAAAGGGAAGGGAAAGGCCATCAAAGCAGCTACGAACACTAAGAGTGTTCCCATTGCCAAAGAGGGGAAAGGCAAAGGAAAGGGAAAGGTTGTCTCCAAGCAACAGTCGAAGGCATATGACATATGTATCAATTGCCGTGAGAAAGGGCATTGGAAGAGAGAGTGCCCCAAAGCTTCTTCTCTAACCAAGGTATATTTGTGATTGAGGTTAATATGGTCACTAATTCTGCCTCTTGGGTATTAGATACCGGCTGTGGAGCTCACATTTGCAATGATTTGCAGGTGTTGAAAAGAAGCAGAAAACTGGGTAGCGGAGAAATGATCCTGAAGCTTTGGAATGGCAAGGCCATCTCGGCAGAAGCAGTAGGATCTACTACTCTAGTAGTTAGTGATAGTATTAGCACAGAATTAGAGCAAGTTTATTTTGTACCTAGTATGATTAAAAATATCATTTCCATTCCATTGTTAGACAATAGTGGTTATGAGTTTATGGTCAATAAAAATTGCTTTTATTTGATGAGGTGTGGAATTGCTCATCTACTTGGTACATTAAATAACGGGCTCTATATCTTGCAACAAACAAACTTTGTTCTCAACGCTCAACACAAACGTAAAATAGATAATAACGGGAACGCACGACTGTGGCACGCTAGGCTTGTAAGAATAGGTGACCAGAAAGTCAATGGTATTGGCTGTTCTGAGAACCATTCGTATCAATCTGTGAACAAGTAATATTATGGTAATGAATGTAGTAAGGATTCATAGGCATGAGTTTGTTTGTACTTACTGCTTGCATCGTTCGAATGTCACAACAAACGCCCACAGACTGAAATAACGTTTTGGAAAAATTGGAACTACGCTTTGGAGGTAGGTTCATGAAAATCAGTTTTCGCCGAATCAGTCTGAAATACAAAAAGTCAAAGGAATCTCGAGACAGGGCATCGAGAATCCATTTGAGACTTGCACTAAACATCTGCTGCCGTGTTTCATCGACGGGTGACGAGGATCGTCTTGTTAGAATAGGTGACCATGTAAGCCAATTTTGGCGGGTATATGTAACCTATGTCTAGACAATTATAAGTGTTTTGATAAATCATTAATGAATAAAGAAGTGAATTTCATTTGGCATTACTTTGTTTGTGTTCACTTTTCTATATCTGTTCACTATGCAAACAAAGCCCACGGACTGAGAATCAATTTCGGGGACTGGGACTACGCTGGAGGTAGGTCCATGGAATCAGTCTTCCCGAATCAGTCCGGAAATCTCCAAGTCAAGGAATCCCGAAAATGGTACCGGGATTTCCATTTGAGACTTGCACTAAGCATCTGCTGTCGTGTTTCATCGACGGGTGACGAGGATCGTCTAAGCAGTGTTAGTGGGTTAGCATGCGAGGACGCAGCTGACTGAGGTGACTCGCGGGAACCGTCTTACGGAGGACCTTGAGTATGGTCTGCAAGGTATGACGAGTATTCCCGGTTCCAACGGTACAGGTCAAGTCCTTTGACTTGAGGAATTGCTGAGTTTACCTGTACATCAGGGCTGTATCTTAGATATGGTGAGAGATTGCCAGAATTCTCTTTGGTAGTCATAAGCCATGTCTAGTGCAGTTCTGGTGTGCAAAGTGACAGTAGTTTCCAAGAAAGGATCTGTCTCCTGTCAATAGGTTTTGGCAGTTGAGTCTCATGTATACTCTAGGTCTTGTCCCTAAAACTGTGGCCACAGTGACTGAACAGAAGGGAAGGATTCCCTTGCGGCGTTTAGTGAGGACAGACCGACACTTAGGTCCAAAATGGGTACCTGCATTTTCCGTGCCCTAGACTCTAAGTGATGAGACCGAAGACAGAAGGACAAGCGTACTGTTAGAGCCTAAATGTTCATCCCTGAATATTTTCACCTAGTCTCTAGTGCCATGGACCGTTGCTAGATGGCCACCCATGGTAACGGACGGATTCTAGGAATCCGACCAAGTCTAGCTGAATGGTGAACCTAAAGAGTCACACACTATCCACACACAATTAAATATTTAATTTGGAATTAAATATTGGAGTGAAGGAATGATTAAATTAGATTTAATCGGGACCTTATTTTTCTTGGAGAAATAATTCTTTCTATTTGATAGAAGGAATTAAATTGATAAATTGGATTTATCAAAAGGATTTATTTAATGGGCTTAAATAATATTTATATTTATTTAGCCTCTTGGAAATATTTAAATAGGTTTTAAATATTTCCATTAAATTTAAATTAAATCAAATCAACGGTTGAGATTAATGGGAGAGATGGATGGCTAGGATCGTTTTGACTAGGTCAAAACACTAGTTTGACTAGGACTTTGACTAGGTCAAAATCCTAGTCAAATTAGAGTTCTTAAAAGAGGAGTTTAAAGAGGATTAAAACTCCTTCTATATAAACCCCTAGCATTTACAATTTACATGATGATGAATCTCCAACACACACACTACTACACACACACACGGATTCTCTCTCCCTCTCTCTCGTCCGATTCTCTCTCCCTCTCCAAGAAATATTTTCTTGGTTCTTTTTGTTCTTGGAACATTAAGAACTTGATGAATCAATACCATTAATCCATAATGTGTTATTGATTCATTCCACTCCAAAAACATAAACTTGTTCGTTGCTAGCACGACGTGCAAGATACATGGGTTGGATCGTGTGTCACGATTTGGAGGGTCTCAAGACGAGATCTTGGTGCAAAACGGGGAACAACGCGTGTAGCCGTTGAAGACGAAAACGACAACGGGTAGGTCTCGTTTATGTTTTTTCGTCTCTTTTATTTTCCAACCCTATGGCCTCCATGATTTATTTTATGTTATTCGTTCATGAGATACACCGAACGCCCGGAAATTTCAAAGGCACACCCTTTGAAACGTGTTTTTAATTTAAAAGCATGTTTTAAATTCCGCATTTATTTTTTTAATTATACCGCGCTTCCGCATTCGCGCTTTTCCCGGGACGATCCACATAATCTTTCACGTCTAAGCAGTGTTAGTGGGTCGGCCTGCTGGGGAGCGGCCGACTGAGGTGACTCGCGGGAATTGTCATATAGAAGCTACTCGGGCTTGGTCGGTATGACTCGTATTCCCGGTTCCTATAGTACGGGATTAGTCCTCGGACTTGAGGATCACGACAGTCCCCTACATACTAAGGCTGTATCTTGGATCTGGTGAAATTTGACAGATTATATCACATGGTCATCATAAGCCTTGTCCAGTGTAGTCGGAGTATGTAAGAACGGTGAATTCCAAGATAGGATCTATCCCCTGTCAAAGGATATGACAGCAAGATCTCCTATGCGCTCGGAGATGGTTTAGACTCACAAAGTCTATGGCAATAGCACTTAATGTAGTGGGAAAGGATTTCCTATGTCGAGTTAAACCTATCTCGAGCATTATGCATAGTTGCCTAGTCAATAATGGGAACCGACCCCTAGACTAAAGGCCGGGAGACAGGCGACAGTAGGACAGTACCCGTAACGTATCGGAGCGTCGGTAGGACCGCACCTGCGTATAACTCGGACCCTAAATGTTCACACCATAAATTCACCTAGTCTCTAGTGCCATGGACCGTTGCTAGATGGCCACCATGTAACGGACTACTTTGGTTATGAAATAACAAGAAGTAGGTTCCAAGTCTAGCTGAAAGGTGAACCTAAAGAGTCACACCCGCTACACCAAATGAAAGGGAATTAATTTGGAATTAATTTCGGGAGAAGGTTTTATTTTAATGGAATTAAATTATACTTCTTGGAGATTCAAGCCTCGATGAATTATTTGGAATAATCGGGCTTGAGTTCATAAATTAGATTTATGAATTTTATAAAGCATGGGCTTTCCTTTTAATTAGATTAAAAGGGTGAATTAATTAATTAGTGGGCTTGGTATATTAAATAGGATTTAATAGAAAGTCCATGAGACTATTTAATTTAGAATTAAATAATCCCATTCTATGGAATTAATTAATGGGCTTGGTATATTAAATAGGATTTAATATAAAGTCCATGGGACTACTTAATTTAGAATTAAATTAGTCCTTTCCATTAATTAATTAATGGGCTTAGTATATTAAATATGATTTAATATAAAGTCCATGGGAATATTTAATTTAGAATTAAATAGGCCCATTCCATAAAGCCCATCAAAATGGATGGACAAGATTTGATCAAGAGAATGATGAGATGAAGGGCCATGATTAATTTGACTTAATCAAAGCCTAATTTGACCTGGATTTGACTAGGTCAAAATCCTAGTCAAAGTGTGTCTCTTTGGAAGAGTTTGACAAGGAATAGGAATTCCATCTTCTATAAATACTTAAAAAAACACACACTCACACCTACAATTCTCTACAACTCTCATCTCTCAAATTCCCTCTCAAATTCGTCCATCCCCTTTCCTTAATCTCCAAGAATACCACTTTGTTGTTCTTGATTTATTCAAGTTAAGAACATAAGAGACATTGGCTGCGTTAATTGATAGCATGTACCCATGTCTCTTCTCCCCACATAATTTCTTGCTAGCACAAGGGTTGTTTGCTTTTCGGTGGAGCGAGTGAGATGATTTTGAGGGTCTCTTCTTTGAGATCTTGGTGCAAAACGGGAACAAATGCATGTAGCCGAAACGAAGACAAAACTACAACCGGGTAGGTTCTTTAATTATGTTTTTTCGGTTCTAATTCTATGGCCTCCATGTTGTGTTTTATTGAACATGAGATACACCGAACGCCCGGGCGAATCAAGGGCACACACCTTGATTCGTTTATGTATGTTATGCATGATTTAAATTCCATTTAATTATGCTTTGTAATTTTTATTACGCATTATTTCGCGCTTCAGCTATACGCGTTAATCTCTCGGGCCGATCCACATAATCTTTCAGTGGTATCAGAGCCCGGTTCGGTGTATAGGCCTAGAATTCTATGTGCTATGTGCGTTTTAAGCATGATAAACGTGTTTTAGTTTACGTTTATAGCATGTTATCGTGGATATTTATTGGCGTTTAATTTTGCATGGGATTTTTGGATCTTGGTTTTCTTGAATGTGTTAATACATTTTCTAGGGTTTAATTTATCTTGTGGTTCAGAAAAAATCGCATGAAAAGTCGAAAAGGAGTGAAAAACGGCGAACCGACAGCAGCAGCACGCTGGCCGCGCGCACAGGGGCGCGGCCGGGCGCGCGTGCAGGCAGGGGCCTGCGCGCGCCCAGCGTGCGCGGACAGCGCGCGCGCAGGCAAGGGTTATTTTATGGCTTGAGTATGAGTAGATCTTGATATGTATCAATATTGCACAAATGTTGGATTTTGGAATTCTTGAATAAATGGGCATATTCTTGGATTGTTGATTTTTGCGTTTCAGAAAATCTGATTTTTTTCTGTATAATTTTGAGAATTTTTCTGAATTAATTAACTTGGGGCATTTAATTTTGGTTGAGATTTTATATTTCATAGAATTAATATTGCCTTGTTAATTATGGAAAATCTTTTTCCAACAAAAATCGTTGTGCATAGGTTGCACTATTATCCAATGTTTGGTGTGAATATTTTACATGTAATTTCTACATTTATTTTATGGTATGGATTATCATGGATGTTTGTATAGCATATTTTACGTGGGATATGTATTTGTGCTATTTGTGTTAATTGATTTGACAAAGGATGATCACAAAGCCCCTAGACCGCATGTATGGTTTATTTACATTTATTTGTTGGGTTGTGGTCTGTGTGCCTCTTTATTTCCTCTCTCCCTCTTCTAGTTGCCTTGGAATAATAAGGCTTTCTCTCTCCCTCCTCATGTACTCCCCCCAAATGTTTAATTGGGGTTTCTTATTTTATGATGTAATGAGAGTAGAATTAGTGGTGAGTTTTATCTTTTTGTAAATAAAAGCTGCAAGAGAAGACAAGCCCAAGGTATTGGAGGCCCATGGAGGTTGCCATCAGATGGCCCATGGAGGATCCATGGAGAAGAAGTCCGGTGTAGGCCCACGATGGAGAGCCCAAGAAGATAAAGAGGACTTACAAGGCCCATTGCATGTAATGGGTTATTAAAACTTGTAATAGCATAGGCCTACCCTTAGATTGACCATAGATCCACTGCGGGCTCAGTGGGTCGCATAGGTTTGGGCTTGTGATCATCCTACAGGGGCGTGCTAGGCTTTATTTTGCTTGCGATGCGTATTATATGCTTATGATTATTCTATATGCTTTATGTATGGTTACATTCACGCTTAGAATATTTCTGCCATAACGCATGCAATGCAATACTTTATATGTGATGAGGTCTCGTTCTATCAAAACTCTCACTTGGTTGAACCAAGTTAAATATAGACCCTTAATAAATGGACTAGGACTCTGGGAGTCTGTCCAAGCCTTCCATCCATGGCAAAAGTGAGGAAGATCTTTTTAGGTCGATAGCATGGTCTCACGAGTCGTGGCACGACTATCGTGCTTAAAAGAAGCTGCACTTTGTTATGAACGAGGAGTAGACTGCTGTTACCTGTCTCACGAGTCGTGGACGGTAGCAGTGGGTCTATGAATCGGTGATTGGGTCGGGTCTAACGCCCGAATAACGTGATTCGCTTGGAGTCCTCGGGATCACGTGAAAGGGTGAGGCAATTATCTTGGCAATCTCGTGGAATGAGAATGGTATGGAATACCTCCCACGGGTTCTTTTCCCATGCAAATCGTTAAAGCGGGGTATGGGGGAGATCGCTGTGGATCCTGAGCCCACTAGAAAGGATTCCCGAAAACAACGTCTTGAGAGTGTCGTGTTTTCGTAGAAATAGTGGGAGAGGTTAAGGACTAAAGACGAGACTTAACCAAAAATATTACTTTATTCTGCTTATTATTTTCTGTTTTATATATGTGTTGTGAATGTCTAAGAATCCACCAAACACATCACTAAGAGGCTCATTAAAAGGGAACCAATTACACGAATTGATTTCGAAATCTTAAGATGGTCTTAGATTTCCAGAACCTTAACTCACATACCGGAATGAGGACGTTCCTCAGCCCTTGCCGGAGGGGTCGACAACTAAGGCAACGCTTGGCGTTCAAAAGTTGAAGGATGACCACCGGCAAGTATGATATAATGATATTGGCTCAAACTATGCTTCGTTTGCATTATGTCTATTGGTCTTGGACCAGCATGTGGGGTAAAATGCAACTAAGGCATGTGTGGAGCTAAGATGACGGAATGGATGTCGGTACAAAGAACATGGAGTGATGATGCAATCCCTAGTGGAGAAGCTCGAAAGACCTCCACGTCAGTCTTGAAAAGGAGACGTACATTGACATGATCCTTCAGTCTCTTCCTCCCTCCTGCAAACTATTAATTATCAACATGAATGAGCTTAGAAAAGATCTTCATAGGTTGGTAATTATGTTGGTCTAGTACGAAGCAACGATTGCAAAATCTGCGCCGTCGCTACTAGTAGGAGAGGCTTCAACCTCCATAGCGAAAGGCAAGGGTGCCAGACGCTAAAAGAGGAAGAAGGGTAAGGTAACATCAACTATTAAAGCACTTCAAGTGTTGTTCCTTTACAACACAAGTGGAGGTAAAAGAAAGAGCAAAAGGTTCAAGCAGTCAAGTTCATAGATTTCTAAGAACGTAAGCATTCACTGTCTTAAAAAAGGGCCATTGGAAAAAGGGAGTATCCTGAACCTTTCTCCAATGTAGGTAAAATTTGATATTGAGTATTGACATGATCACTTTTACTCCATTTGGTATTTGATACCATTCCTATCACTAATCTGCGGGTGGTTTGCAGAAGTGAATAAGGACTTAAAAGCCAAGAACAGTTCTAGGATTCAACGAATGGCAAGGTCCATTGATTGAAAAGGACTAGAGACTTGTTAGGCCCATAATCGTGATCATGTTAGGATAATATAGGAATTACGTAACCTAGCATGATCAAAAGTATATCTCTTTGTCGGACAAAGGTTTTATTAAATACATATTTGATCAAACAAAATTATTGAATATTGATTCATGTTGCTAGTAGTTAACGTGAATTCCTAGAAACACCATGTAGACAAGCGGATCCGCCCGGGAGCGTGAGCGGAAGCGAGGAAAGCGTGGAAAAAGTGCGTAAATTTAAATCAAATTCAAATTACGCGATCCAAGGGGTGTACCCTTGGGTGCTCAACCGGGCGTTCGATGTAGGATGTTGTAAATATTAAAACATATATTTAAACAACATAGGGCATAGATATTACAAATGAAATCAATCAAAGCGTAATAAACCGTTACCTTTGATTGTTTAGCGTATGCTCCCGGCTACTAGCGTTGTTCCTTTCTCCGGAATGCTCATCCAAACGTATGGATTCTCCAAAGGTGATCCGCACCACACACCGGAAGAAACACACGTTTTCTTCTTGCTAGAAAAGAATGGGTTTAGGAACGAATCGGTTTAAGAGAAGAACACTATGAAATTAGTGTTCTCTTAAACTTACTTTGTTCTTCTTCTTGATTCAAAATCAAGTGAGAGAACACAAGTGTAAGAGAGGGAGGGAGCACGAAATTTTGAGAGAGAGGAGAGGATTTTTGTCTTCTCTTTTTCCTAGAAAAAGATGAATAATGAATCACTTATGCTAGGTGTTGTATATTCTAATATATATACATAAATTTAATGTGATTATTGGAATGTGTCTAGGTTCATCCAAGGATGTCTAGATTCATTCCAATCAATCACCATCAATTCTTCAATCAAGCCTACCAAAATTTATGGTATGATCAAATCATACCAAAAGGGAAGAGCTTGATTGGAGTTGATTTGTCTCTTTCAAAAAGAGATAAGTCAACATACCACCTGGCATGAAACATGGCTGATTTTTGCTTCCTCCAAGGGAGCGTGTCGGCCATGTTTAATTAAGGAAAGAAGTCCAACTTCTTCCCATTCAAATTAGGAATTATTTCTCTCTCGGGTATAATTTAACGGACCGGGTTTTATCGTAATCCAATTACGACGAACCTAAATATTAAATCCAATTTAATTGGTCCACTTAAATTATTTCCGTTGATTCTTTTAATCCAATTAAAGATCCAACGTCTCACAATCTCAACTTTCCATATTTAATCGAAAATCCAATTTACCGATTAAATGAAAGCCCGATACAATATCGACCGTCCATCCAATGGACTTTCCCTTAAGTAATCCATTACTTATTTTATCCTTCGAGATTGACTCCAAGTCGATCTCTCAACCTCCTCGGTGATTTGTGTGTGACCCTTTAGGTTCACCCTCAGCTAGACTTGGGCCCGTGTCCACAAGGGCCCGTTACCATGGGTGGCCGTCTAGCAACGGTCCATGGCACCAGAGACTAGGTGAATTGGCGTGAACATTTAGGCGCCGATTCCGCACGGGTACGATCCTTCCGAATCTACCGTCTACCGTCTCCAGGCCTTAGTCTAGGGTAGTGGAATTGGGCTCGGTTCCCATCCTTGACTAGGCATCTATGCTTAATACTCGAGATCTACGTATGCTTCATTGCATCGACACAGGAAACCATTCCCTGTTCGACCAACCACTGTGGCCACAGCTTCAAACAGCATGTACGTGTCTCCGAGTGCATAGGAGATACCTCTGTCATATATACTGACAGGGGACGGATCCTCTTCTTGGAATCCACCGTCCTCGCTACACCATTCCGACTGCACTGGACAAGGCTTATAATGATCATCTTTACAGAATGATCACCTCTCGCCAGATCCAAGATACAGCCGTCCTGTGCACATGACTGCCATGATTTCCTCAAGTCTGAGGATTACTCCCGTACTATCGGAACCGGGGAATCCAATCATACCGACCAAGCCCCCAAGGCTTCCATAATGATGATCCCCGCGAGTCAGTCCAGTTGGCTCGACCCCAGTCGACCAAACCATCAAGATCGTGTAGGCATCCCACGCCTGTCGCCGATGAAACACGGCACTCATCCAATGAACACGACTCTTGATGCAAGTCTCAATAGGACTCTCGATGCCCTGTCTCAAGGTCCTCGACTTGGAACGTTTCAGACCCAACTCTTAATCAGTTGGTTTCATGACCACCATCCAATGCGTGGCCCAACTGCACGAGTTGTTATCCATTGGTCTGTGGGCTTTGTTGCGATATAAGTTAAACACCGTTTTAACAAATGTAAGATTGAGCGCAACAAAGAAGGTACCATTGGTGGACGAATACTCATCTTATTCATCACATAATAATATTACATTCACATCAAGTTGTCGGATAGGTTACAAATTGCCAAACCTATTGGCTTTTCTGGTCACCTATTCCAACAATCTCCCACTTGACTAAAGCCAATCACCCATTGACCTCGAACCTCTTATTCAGATGGTGAGTATGGGGCAACTTGCGACATGGGCTTTAGCAAGTGGATCTGCTATGTTTTCTGTTGGAGCTGACTCGGTCCAACCGAACGTCACTCCTGCTATCCATCTCTCTACGTAGATGGTAGCGTCTAAAGAATATGCTTGGATCGTGATGAGATCTCGGTTCCTTGCTAGCGCTATCGCCCCGTTGTTATCATAAAGACAATTACAGGCTTAGCAATGCTAGGTACTACATCAACCCTTGGATGTAGCTCATCAACCAAACCACTCCTTAGCAGCTTTCAAAGCCGCTATGTATTCAAAACTCTATGGTGGAGTCCTCCGTGGTAGCCTACTTGGAACCCTTCCAAGTAACCACGCCACCATTAAGTCTGAATACAAAACCATACTTAGACTTGGCATCATCGTCATTCGACGGGAAGCTAGCGTCGCTATAGCCTTCCAGTATCAACCCTCCACCGCTTAGATCAAGAACATGTCCTTAGTCCTTTTCAGGTACTTTTGGATAGTCTTGACTGCACTCCAGTGATATCGGCTAGTTACGCTCAAAGCGAAAGCCACATCAGGTCTAGTGCACTGAACAACATACTGTATGCTGCCTAGGGCTGAAGCATAGGGGATGTCCAACATCCGTTTAAGCTCCTCATCAGTCTAAGGAGACTGCTTCTTGGATAACTTAATTCCATGCCTCATAGGAAGGAATCCTCGTTTTGAGTTCTCCATCTTGAATCTCTTCAAGACTTTCTCAATGTTACGAGGACTGGGCCATTCCTACATCCTTTTAGATCTATCCCTGTAGATCTTGATGCCAAGGATGTAGGATGCCTCGCCCATATCCTTCATGGAGAACTGCATTGACAGCCAAGCTTTAGTGGTACCCAATATCTTAGCATCGTTCCCAATGAGCAAGATGTCATCCACGTTAAAGCACCAGAAACGCAACTGAGCTCCCACTGATCTTCTTGTATACACAAGGATCGGACTTGTTCTTGATGAAATCATATCCCCGTATGACTTCATCAAAACGTATGTTCCAGTTCGGGTTTAACCCCTTTTGGTGGATCTGCTAGGGTCCAAATCTTGTTTGTACCCATCGAGTCCATCTCGGATTTCATGGCCTCAAGCCACTTGTCCGAATCGATGTCCGACATCGCTTCTCCGTACGTCTTTGGATCATTATCCAACAGACCGGTCAGGCCCAGAAATCCATACCTATCAGGTGCATGGGATACTCTGGCCGACCTACGGAGGACTGGAACAATATCAGTGGGAACTTCAGGCTCAGATGTCACTGCCGCCTCTTGGGTTCCTCACTTTGATTCCTCAAGGAGCACCTCATCGCGTCGACTATCCGATGGAAAACCTTTTTCCAAGAACACTGCGTTTTGCGAGACAAAACCTTTTGCTCGAAGGGATCATAGAAATAAACCCGCAGTTTCTTTTGGATAGCCGATGAACCTGCATAAACTAGACCTCGAATCCAGTTTATCTCCCACTCATCTCTTGACATATGCGGGGCAACCCCACACTTTCAAGTATTTGTAGGAGGCAGGCTTGCCATGCCATATCTCATTATGGCGTCTGGGATACCCTTTTAGATGGCGCCAAGTTCAAAACTTTGGCCGCCATCTCAAGAGCGTATCCCCAGAAGGAAAGGGGTAGTTCGGTAAAACTCATCATGGATCGGACCATGTCCAACAAGGTCCGATTCCTCCTTTCAGACACACCATTAAGGTGCAGTGTTCCAGGAGGGTCCACTGAGAGAGAATCCCATTCTCTTTTAGATAATCAGTAAACTCACCACTCAAATACTCTCCACCTCGGTCCGACCGAAGGGCTTTGATCTTTCGACCGGTTTGGTTCTCTACTTCAAGTCTGTATCTTTAAACCTCCAAAGGCTTCAGACTTGTACCTCATCAGGTAAACATAACCATACCGTGAGTGATCATCGGTAAAGGTTATGAAGTACGATTACCCACTCTTAGCTTGAGTATTTAGTGGGACCACAGACATCTGTATGGATCAAATCCAACAGACCACTGGCTAGCGTACTTTGTCCAACAAAGGGTTTCTTGGTCATCTTCCCTTTAGACAGGATTCGCAGGTCGGTAGGTAGTCGAAATCGTCTATTTCTAGACTCTTTGAGTCCACCAACCTTCTTATCCTATCTTTAGAGATATGACCTAACCTCGCATGCCATATCTGTGCGTTATTATGATCATCACGTTTTCGTTTGTGTTCTGCAGTCATAATCCAATTAGACTGTTGAAGTATGTACAGACCGTTGACCAATGTACCAAGCAAATGAAAAAATACCATCTTTGATAATGAAAAACTGTTTTTATTGATGGTAAATTCATATCCCTCCTTATCAAGGACCGGGATGGAAACAATGTTTTTAATCATGCTAGGTACATAGAAACAGTCGTTCAGTACAATCCTAACATGACTACTAATGGCTAACTCTAGTGATCCTACGGCCTCCGCAGCAACGGCCTTGCCATCGCCTAGCCTCAGGATCATCTCATCCTGGTTAGCCTTCTGCTTCTTTGCAGTGCCTGCAAAATCATTGCAGATGTGAGCACCACACCCGGTATCCAATACCCATGAAGCAGAATTAGTAATCATATTAACTTCAACCACAAACACATCTGGGTTGGAGAGGAGTTGTGGGCACTCCCTCTTCTAATGCCCTTTCCCTTGGCAATGCATGCAGACATTCATTTGCCTTGGACCGCTGAGAACCTCGGGCCTTCCCTTTCCCTTTGCTCGGTCCAACCGGGAGCAACAGGGACGCCCGGAGCGCGAGCAGGGGCCGCAACCGTCTTCCATTTGCCCTTCTTCCTCTTCCAGCGTCCGGACCCCTCTTGCCATTCGCCTTGGAGGTCGAAGCCTCTCCTATCAATACCGCCGGCGCTGACTTGTGGGTCGTTGCCTCGTATTGGACCAGCATGTGATCAACTCATGAATAGATTTCTCCAAGTCCGTTCATGTTGTAGTTTACAACCCAAACGGGTCATAGGATGGAGGAAGCGACTGGAGGATTACGTCAATGTACGTGTCATTGTTAAGCCCAGCTTTTAAGGTCCTCGAGTTTCTCCACTAGGGGAGCATCTTGACCCCATGACTCTGTACAGACGCTCCTTCAGCGAGCTTGGTGCCAAAGAATGCTTTTGTGGCGGCATATCTAATATGCCTATCCGAAACCGCATAAACCTTGTTCATGCGGAGCATTATGGCGAGACGTTGTCAGCCTCTCATACTGCTTCTGGATGTCATTAGACATCGAAGCCAGTATGATACTGCGTACTTTTTCGGTTGTCCTCATGCCATTTCTCAAACGTCAAACGTTCTTCAGGCATGGACCCTCCGGTAAGTCGCTCGGTGGCGGCTCGTCCAAGACGTAGCCTTGGTTCTCGAAACCGAGGACAATCCTCAGGTTTCTCAGCCAGTCCGAGTAGTTCGTTCCGTTGAATTTGTTAGTCTCAAGAATCATGGTTAATGGGTTCTTAGACTTATCTACATAATGAAAATGTAAAGCAGAAATTAGCAGATGATGGTAATATTATTGTTCAAGTTGAAGACTTGGTCTTTTAGTTCTTTTAACCCTCCCACTATTTATACGAAAGTCCGCCACTCTCAAGCGGAGTTTCGGGAAACCATTTCCTAGTTGGGCTTGGGATCCACAAGCGTAATCTCCATGCCCCGCTATTACGATTCACATGAAGAAGACCTTGTGGGAGATATCCAATATCATTCTCATCCAATTGAGATTCCCAAGATATTTTGCCTCACCTATTCACATGGTCCCGAGGACTCCAAGCGAACCATGTTACTCAGTGTTGGGCCCGATCCCATCAACCAAATCATGTCTCAAACTGTCGCCCCCCACGACTCGTGAGACAGGAAACAGCGAGCGCAGTTCTTTTTGTTCACAACAATAATGCAGCTTTCCCCTAGTCCAAGTGTGCACGAATCGTGAGACCAACACTTGGGTAGTGGTAGCTTCCTCACCATATTGCTGTGGATGGAAGGCTCGGACAGACCAAAATACCATTTTGGATCCAAGTCCGTTCTGGGCCTAATATTATGACCGAGACTCATCACATTATTGTGTTTTTAGCATGCATAAATATCCAATATTTAAAGCGATAAATAAAAAACCCCACATGCATAAAAACATAGCATACCCCCTGTTAGGATGATCACAAGCCCAACCTATGCGACCCACTGAGCCAGCAGTGAGTCTATGGTCTGTCTAGGGTGGTTCCTAAATTATTACAATAGTAATATACCAGTGTCATTCCAATGGGCCTTGTAGTGCTCTTGTTTCACGCCTTGATGCTCCTCCTTGGGGGTTCTCCGACTCCAATTGCTTGTTAAAATTGAAACCTCACCAATTCCTATCTACTCTCATTACAACTGAAAGTAATACATTGGTAATAAAGAAACAAGCCTTAACATCATGAGGCTGAAAATACGGGAGATGATAGTCCCAAAACCAAGAGGCACGCGGGCCCCACCCAACAGAAAATAAATAAAACATTTCATTCATCCATACACAAGGTCTAGGGCTTTGTGATCATCCATGTTGATTCCATCAACTCACATAACATAATTATTCCAAATAATTCATGCATAAATAACCAATGGATATTCCAAAATACCCAAGTGATGTCCAACATCACAAAAGCATAAATATACGAATAATATGCAAAATTCAAATTTTAAATTTAATGGACATTTTTAAACAATGCATCCAATGCATGTATTAATCCCAAATTAATTAAGCAAATTTAATTCAAGGAATAATTCCAATTATCCCAAAATCCAAAAATGCAAAATTAACATATTTTTTAGAATATTGTGCCAGAAAATACAGAAAATCGAATTTTCCGGAAAAAGTTGAAAAAACGGCACAAAACGGCCCAGCCGTTGTGCTGGCCGGCCGGCCGCGCGCCCTGGGCAGCGCGCGCGCGCACTGTGCCGCGCGCTGGCGCTCGGCCAGCAGCGTCCGCGCGCCGCCTGCGCGCGGCCACTGCCGGCCGACCGACCAAATTTTTTTTTTTTTTTAAACTGTTTCAGCACAATAAATCAATATTATTCTTGAAAATAAGCATGCAATTTTAGATCCAATCTAACAAAATTAAGCATGTCAAAAGTCCATCAATCCAAACAATTGAATCATCATATTATTCATATATTTATGTAATCTAACATGCCAATAAAGCCATTTAAAAGCAAGTAGATCATGCCAAACACATAGATCTATGCCCCTTACATCGAACCGGGGCTCTGATACCACTTGTAGGACAAGCGGATCCGCCCGGGAGCGCGAGCGAAGCGAGAAAGCGTGGAAAAGTGCGTAAATTTAAATCAAATTCAAATTACGCGAATCCCAAGGGGTGTACCCTTGGGTGCTCAAACCGGGCGTTCGATGTAGGATGTGTAAATATTAAAACATATATTTAAACACATAGGGCATAGATATACAAATGAAATCAATCAAAGCGTAATAAACCGTTACCTTTGATTGTTTTAGGCGTATGCTCCCGGCTACTAGCGTTGTTCTTCTCCGGAATGCTCACGAAATCCAAACGTATGGATTCTCCAAAGGTGATCCACACCACACCGGAAGAAACACACACGTTCTTCTTGCTAGAAAAGAACGGGGTTTAGGAAGGAATCGGTTTAAGAGAAGAATACTATGAATTAGTGTTCTCTTAAACTACTTTGTTCTTCTTCTTTGATTCAAAATCAAGTGAAGAACACAAGTGTAAGAGAGGGAGGGAGCACGAAAATTGAGAGAGAGGAGAGGATTTTTGTCTTCTCTTTTCTAGAAAAAGATGAATAATGAATTCACTTATGCTTGGTGTTGTATATTCTAATATATATACATAATTAATGTGATTATTTGGAATGTGTCTAGGTTTCATCCAAGGATGTCTAGATTCATTCCAATCAATCACCATCAATTCTTCAATCAAGCCTACCAAAATTTATGGTATGATCAAATCATACAAAAGGGAAGAGCTTGATTGGAGTTGATTTGTCTCTTTCAAAAAGAGATAAGTCAACATACCACCTAGCATGAAACATGGCTGATTTGCTCCTCCAAGGGAGCGTGTCGGCCATGTTTAATTAAAGAAAGAAGTCAACTTCTTCCCATTTCCAAATTAGCAATTATTTCTCCTCCGGGTATTAATTTAACGGACCGTTTTACGTAATCAATTACGACGTAAACCTAATATTAAATCCAATTTAATGTCCACTTAAATTATTTCCGTTGATATTTAATCCAATTAAAAGATCAACGTCTCCAACATCTCAACTTTTCATATTTTAATCGAAAATCCAATTTACCGATTAAATGAAAGCCCGATACAATATCGGCCCGTCCATCCAATGGACTTTCCCTTAAATAATCCAATTACTTATTTTATCCTTCCGAGATTGACTCCCAAGTCGATCTCTCAAACCTCCTCGGTGATTTGTGTGTGACCCTTTAGGTTCACCCTCAGCTAGACTTGGGCCCCGTGTCCCACAAGGGCCCGTTACCATGGGTGCCGTCTAGCAACGGTCCATAGGCACCAAGAGACTAGGTGAATTGGCGTGAATATTTAGGCGCCGATCCGTACGGGTACGATCCTCCGTCTACCGTCTCCCGGCCTTAGTCTAGGTATGGAATTGGGCGTCGGTTCCCGATCCTTGACTAGCATCTATGCTTAATACTCGAGACTACGTATGCTTCATTGCATCGACACAGGAAAACCATTCCCTGTTCGAGCAACCACTGTGGCCACAGCTTCAAACAGCATGTACGTGTCTCCGAGTCCAGGGGACGGATCCTCTTCTTGGAATCCACCGTCCTCGCTACACATTCCGACTGCACTGGACAACGCTTATAATGATCATCTTACAGAATGATCACCTCTCGCCAGATCCAAGATACAGCCGTCCTGTGCATGGTGACTGCCATGATTCCTCAAGTCTGAGGGATTACTCCCGTACTATCGGAACCGGGGAATCCAATCATTTACCGACCAAGCCTCCAAGGCTTCCATATGATGATCCCCGCGAGTCAGTCCAGTCGGGCTCGACCCCAGTCGACCAACCCATCAAGATCGTGTAGGCGTCCCACGCTTGTCGCCGATGAAACACGCACTCATCCAATGAACACGACTCTTGATGCAAGTCTCAATAGGACTCTCGATGCAACCTGTTCGAGGTCCTCGACTTTGGAACGTTTCAGACCCAATCTTAATCAGTTGGTTTCATGACCACCATCCAATGCGTGGCCCAACTGCACGAGTTGTTATCCATGGTCTGTGGGCTTTGTTGCGATATAAGTTAAACAGTCCTCCGCCGTTTTAACAAATGTAAGATGAGCGCAACAAAGAAGGGTACCATTAGTGACGAATACTCATCTTATTCATCACATAATAATATCACATCACATCAAGGTTGTCGGATAGGTTACAAATTGCCAAACCTATTGGCTTTCTGGTCACGTATTCCAAACACACCATTCCCATAAAAGGTTTATGGATACTCAAAATTCAAAATTAACCTTTTTATCTGAAATGGTTTAATTCAAGACCAACTTACAGAATTTGCATCTACAACAGCTAGGACGTTTCTTCTTATTAAAAGATAATAAATTGGAAAGTTCGATGAATCTAGAAATAGATGATTCGAATCGACTAAATTTACAAGTCTTTTTATGAAGAAGAAAGTGCCGAAAGCTCAGTTTTTTTGTTGGACACAATAGGGCTTGCCTAAATAGTCTTATTGGGAAGGGAGCCAAAAGCTCCCACATACGACTGTAGGTTTACCTGATGAGAAAAATACACAAGTTTAGAATAGGTGACCAGAAAGTCAATGTAATTAGGACTGTTCTGAGAACCATTTCGTCAATCTGTGAACAAGTAATATTATGTAATGAATATAGTTAAGGATTCTAGGCATGAGTTTGTAACCATGTAACTACACAATACTGCTTATGCATCGTTACGATGTCACAACAAACGCCTACAGACTGAAATAACATTTTGGGAAATTGGAACTACGCTTGGAGGTAGGTTCATGAAATCAGTTTTGCCGAATCAGTCTGAAAATACTCCAAGTCAAAGGAATCTCGAGACAGGGCATCGAGAATCCATTTGAGACTTGCACTAAGCACCTGCGTCGTGTTTCATCGACGGGTGACGAGGATCGTCTAAGCAGTGTTAGTGGGTCGGCCTGCTGGGGGACGGCCGACTGAGGTGACTCGCGGAATCGTCATATGGACGCCACTCGGGCTTGGTCGGTATGACTCGTAATCCCCGTTCCGATAGTACGGATTAGTCCTCGGACTTGAGGATCACGGCAGTCTCCTACATACTAAGGCTGTATCTTGGATCTAGTGAAATTTGACCGATTATATCACATGGTCATCATAAGGCTCGTCCAGTGCAGTCGGAGTATGTAAGAACGGTGAATTCCAAGATAGGATCTGTCCCCTGTCAAAGGATATGACAGCAAGATCTCCTATGCGCTCGGAGATGGTTTAGACTCACAAAGTCTATGGCCATAGCACTTGATGTAGTGGGAAAGGATTTCCTACGTCGAGTTAAAACCTATCTCGAGCATTATGCATAGTGCCTAGTCAAGAATGGGAAACGACCCCTAGACTAAAGGCCGGGAGACATGGCGACAGTAGGATCGTACCCGTACGTATCGAGCGTCGGTAGGACCGCACCTGCGTATAACTCGGAGCCTAAAAATGTTCCACACCATAAATTCACCTAGTCTCTAGTGCCATGGACCGTTGCTAGATGGCCACCCATGGTAACGGACTACTTTGGTTATGAAATAACAAGAAGTAGGTCCAAGTCTAGCTGAAAGGTGAACATAAAGAGTCACACCCGCTACACCAAATGAAAGGAATTAATTTGGAATTAATTCCTGGAGAAGGTTTATTTTAATGGAATTAAATTATACTTCTTGGAGATTCAAGCCTCGATGAATTATTTGGAATAATCGGGCTTCAGTTCATAAATTAGATTTATGAATTTTATAAAGCATGGGCTTTCCTTTAATTAGATTAAAATGGTGAATTAATTAATTAGTGGGCTTGGTATATTAAATAAGATTTAATATAAAGTCCATGAGACTATTTAATTTAGAATTAAATAATCCCATTATATGGAATTAATTAATGGGCTTGGTATATTAAATAGGATTTAATATAAAGTCCATGGACTATTTAATTTAGAATTAAATTAGTCCTTTTCATTAATTAATTAATGGGCTTAGTATATTAAATATGATTTAATATAAAGTCCATGGGAATATTTAATTTAGAATTAAATAGGCCCATTCCATAAAGCCCATCAAAATGGGATGGACAAGATTTGATCAAGCGAATGATGAGATGAAGGGCCATGATTAATTTGACTTAATCAAAGCCTAATTTGACTAGGATTTGACTAGTCAAAATCCTAGTCAAAGTGTGTCTCTTTGGAAGAGTTTGACAAGGAATAGGAATTCCATCTTCTATAAATACTTAAAAAACACACACTCACACTACAATTCTACTAAACTCTCATCTCTCAAATTCCCTCTCAAATTCGTCCATCCCCTTTCCTTAATCTCCAAGAATACCACTGTGTTCTTCTTGATTTATTCAAGTTAAGAACATAAGAGACATTGGTTGTGTTAATTGATAGCGTGTACCGATGTCTCTTCTCCCCAAATAATTTCTTGCTAGCACAAGGGTTGTTTGTTTTCCGGTGGAGCGAGTGAGATGATTTAGAGGGTCTCTTCTTTGAGATCTTGGTGCAAAACGGGGAACAATGCATGTAGCCGAAACGAAGACAAAACTACAACCAGGTAAGGTTCTTAATTATGTTTTTTCGGTTCTAATTCTATGGCCTCCATATTGTGTTTTATTGAACATGAGATACACCGAATGCCCGGGAGAATCAAGGGCACACTCCTTGATTCGTTTATGTATGTTATGCATGATTTAAATTCCATTTAATTATGC
The DNA here is from genome assembly GCA_034509735.1 of Sesamum alatum. Lineage (NCBI taxonomy): Eukaryota > Viridiplantae > Streptophyta > Magnoliopsida > Lamiales > Pedaliaceae > Sesamum > Sesamum alatum. Next base: position 18,831,901 of record JACGWO010000007.1, on the reverse strand, counting down.
TTTGTAATTTTTATTACGCATTATTTCGCGCTTCCGCTATACGCGTTAATCTCCCGGGCCGATCCACGTAATCTTTCAAGGCTAGGTCGTATATCCCAAGATAGGATTGAAAAGATTGGTAGACTCAAGAACCTAGAGGTAGGGGACTTGAGTGAGCTACCAACTTGTGAGTCCTGTCTAAGAGGGAAAATGACCAAGAAGCCCTTTGTAGGGACAAAGCGGGCTTGCCACAGGTCTGTTGGACTTTGTCCATACAGACGTTTGTGGACCACTATGGATGCAGGCCCGAGGTGGGTTCTCCTACTTCATAACCTTTACCGATGATCATTCACGGTATGGTTATCTTTATCTAATGAGATACAAGTCTGAAGCTCTTGAGAGGTTTAAAGAATTCAGACTTGAAGTGGAGAACCAGACCAACTGCAAAATTAAAGTCTACGGTCAGACCGAGGCGGGTGAATACCTTAGTACCAGATCCTTAATTATCTAAAAGAAAATGGTATAATATCTGAATGGACCCCTCCCGGGACACCACAATTGAATGGTGTCTCTGAAAAGAGGAATCGAACCTTGTTGGACATGGTTCGATCCATGATGAATTTACCAAATTGCCCTTCTCCTTTTGGGTTATTCATTGGAAACGGCGGCCAAGTTGCTAAATTTGGCGCCAACCAGTGTATTGACCCAAACGCCATATGAGATATGGCACGGCAAGCCTGCATCCTACAACTACTTGAAAGTGTGGGGTAGCCCCGCATACGTCAAGAGGTTAGTGGGAGATAAGCTAGAATCCAGGTCTAGCTTATGCAGGTTCGTTGGATACCCTAAAGAAACTGCAGGTTATTACTTCTATGACCCCTTGGAACAAAAGGTGTTTGTTTCAAGGAATGCAGTATTCTTGGAGTAAGGCTTCCCAGAGCATGTCCAACCTGATGAGCTGATCCTTGAGGAATCAAGTGATGGAATCCAGCCATCAGAGGTAGTCGTGGAACCCTCACTTAGAGGATTCAGGATAGACACCCGAAGGGCTGGCCAACCTCGAGAAGCTAGCGTCGCTATAGCCTTCCCAGTATCAACTCCTCCACCGTCGTAGATCAAGAACATGTCTTTAGTTCTTTTCAGGTACTTTAGGATAGTCTTGACTGCACTCTAGTGTGCCTCCCCGGCACACGACTGATATCGGCTAGTTACGCTCAAAGCGAAAGCCACATTAGGTCTAGTGCACTGAATATCATACTGCATGCTGCCTACGGCTGAAGCTCCTCATCAGTCTTAGGAGACTGCTTCGTGGATAACTTAATTCCATGCCTCATAGGAAGGAATCCTCGTTTTGAGCTCTCCATCTTGAATCTCTTCAAGACTTTCTCAATATACGAGGACTGGGCCATTCCTAACATCCTTTTAGATCTATCCCTGTAGATCTTGATGCCAAGGATGTAGGATGACTCGCCCATATCCTTTATGGAGAATTGCGTTGACAACCAAGCTTTAGTAGTACCTAACACCTTAGCATCATACCCAATGAGCAAGATGTCATCCACGTAAAGCACCAGAAACACAAACTGAGCTCCCACTGATGTTCTTGTATACACCAGAAACCTTCCGGCTGATCCATATAGATCTCTTCCTCCACAAAACCGTTGAGGAAGGCCGTTTTCACGTCCATCTGCCATATTTCATAGTTGAACCATGCTGCTATGGCAAGCAGTATCCGAATGGACTTGGCCATTGCTACAGGCGAATAGGTTTCCTCAAAATCGACCTCGGGTCATTGAGTGTAACCTTTCGCCACAAGCCTGGCTTTGAAGGTTGTAACCTCCCCGTCAGCTCCAAGCTTACGTTTGTAGACCTATTTACACCCTACGGGTTTTACCCTTTTGGGTGGATCTACTAGGGTCCAAATCTTGTTTGTACCCATCGAGTCCATCTCGGATTTCATGGCCTCAAGCCACTTGTCAGAATCGATGTCCGACATCGCTTCTCCGTACGTCTTTGGATCATTATCCAACTGACCGATCAGGCCCAGAAATCCATACCTATCAGGTGCATGGGATACTCTGGCCGACCTACGGAGGACTGGAACAATATCAGTGGGAAACTACTGGTTCAGATGTCACTGCCGCCTCTTGGGGTGCCTCACTTGATTCCTCAAGGAGCACCTCATCGCGTCGACTATCCCGATGGAAAATCATTTTTCCAAGAACACTGCATTTCGCGAGACAAAAAACCTTTTGATCGGAGGGATCATAGAAATAATACCCCACAGTTTTTTTTGGATAGCCGATGAACCTGCATAAACTAGACCTAGAGTCCAGTTTATCTCCACTAATCTCTTGACATATGCCGGGCAACCCCACACTTTCAAAGTATTTGTAGGCAGGCAGGCTTGTCATGCCATATCTCATATGGCGTTTGGAATACCATCTTAGATGGTGCCAAGTTCAAAAACTTTGGCCGCCGTCTCAAGAGCGTATCCGCAGAAGGAAAGGGGGAGTTCGGTAAAACTCATCATGGATCGGACCATGTCCAACAAGGTCCGATTCCTTCTTTCAGACACACCATTAAGCTGCGTGTTCCAGGAGGGGTCCACTGAGAGAGAATCCCATTCTCTTTTAGATAATCAGTAAACTCACCACTATAAAATACTCTCCATCTCGGTCCGACCGAAGGGCTTTGATCTTTTTGACCCGGTTTGGTTCTCTACTTCAAGTCTGTATTCCTTAAACCTTCTAAAGGCTTCAGACTTGTACCTCATCAGGTAAACATAACCATACCGTGAGAGATCATCGGTAAAGGTTATGAAGTACGAGTACCCACCTCTAGCCTAAGTATTTAGTGGACCACAGACATCTGTATGGATCTAATCCAATAGACCACTGGCTAGCGTACTTTGTCCAACAAAGGGTTTCTTGGTCATTTTTCCCTTTAGACATGATTCGCAGGTCGGTAGGTTGTCCAAATCGTCTATTTCTAGACACTTTGACTCCACCAACCTTTTTATCCTATCTTTAGAGATATGACCTAACCTCGCATGCCACATCTGTGCGTTATTATGATCATCACATTTTCGTTTGTGTTCTGCAGTCATCATCCAATTAGACTGTTGAAGTATGTACAGACCGTTTGACCAATGTATCAAGCAGATGAGAAATACCATCTTTGATAATGAAAAAATCGTTTTTATTGATGGTAAATTCATATCCCTCCTTATCAAGGACCGGGATGGAAACAATGTTTTTAATCCTGCTAGGTACATAGAAACAGTCGTTCAGTACAATCCTAACATGACTACTAATGGCTAACTCTAGTGATCCTACAACATCCGCAGCAACGGCCTTACCATCGCCTAGCCTCAGGATTATCTCATCCTTGGTTAGCCTTCTGCTTCTTTGTAGTGCCTGCAAATTATTGCAGATGTGAGCACCACACCCGGTATCCAACACCCATGAAGCAGAATTACTAATCATATTAACTTCAACCACAAAACATACCTGGGTTGGAGAGGAGTTGTGGGCACTCCCTCTTCCAATGCCCTTTCCTTGGCAATGCATGCAGACATCATTTGCCTTGGACCGCTGAGAACTACGGGCCTTCCCTTTCCCTTTTCTCGGTCCAACCGGAGCAATAGGGAACGCCCCGGAGCGCGAGCAGGGGACGCAACCGTCTTCCCTTTGCCCTTCTTCCTCTTCCAGCATCCGGCCCTCTTGCCATTCGCCTTGGAGGTCGAAGCCTCCCCTATCAATACCGCCGGCGCCGACTTGTGGGTCGTTGCCTCGTATTGGACCAGCATGTTGATCAACTCATGAATAGACTTCTCAAGTCCATTCATGTTGTAGTTTACAACAAATGGGTCATAGGATGGAGGAAGCGATTGGAGGATCACGTCAATGTACGTGTCATTGTTAAGCCCAACTTTAAGGTCCTCGAGTTTCTCCACTAGGGAGAGCATCTTGACCCCATGACTTTGTACAGACGCTCCTTTAGCAAGCTTAGTGCCAAAGAATGCTTTTTGTGGCGGCATATCTAATATTGCCTATCCGGAACCGCATAACCTCTTTCATGCGGAGCATTATGGCGGAGCGTTGTCCAGCCTCTCATACTGCTTCTGGATGTCGTTAGACATCGAAGCCAATATGATACTGCGTACTTTCCGGTTGTCCTCATGCCATTTCTCGAACGTCAAACGTTCTTCAGGCGTGGACCCCTCCGGTAAGTCGCTCGGTGGTGGCTCGTCCAAGACGTAGCCTTGTTTCTCGAAACCGAGGACAATCCTCAGGTTTCTCAGCCAGTCCGAGTAGTTCGTTCCGTTGAATTTGTTAGTCTCGAGAATCATGCTTAATGGTTTGTTAAACATATCTACATTAATGAAAATGTAAAGCAGAAATTAGCTGATGATGGTAATATTATTGTTCAAGTTGAAGACTTGGTCTTTTAGTCTTTAACCCTCCCACTATTTTATACGAAAGTCCGCCACTCTCAAGCGGAGTTTCGGAAAACCATTTCCTAGTGGGCTTGGGATCCACAAGCGTAATCTCCATGCCCCGCTTTTACGATTCACATGAAGAAGACCTCGTGGGAGATATCCAATATCATTCTCATCCAATGAGATTCCCAAGATATTTTGCCTCGCCTATTCGCATGGTTTCGAGGACTCCAGGCGAACCATGTTACTCAGTGTTGGGCCCGACCTATCAACCAAATCATGCCTCAAACTGTCGCCCCCCACGACTCGTGAGACAGGGAAACAACGAGTGCAGTCTTTTTGTTCACAACAATGGTGCAGCTTTCCCCTAGTCCAAGCGTGCCACGACTCGTGAGACCACACTTGGGTAGTGGTAGCTTCCTCACCACATTGTTGTGGATGGAAGGCTCGGTCAGACCAAAATACCATTTTGATCAAAGTCTGTTCTGGGCCTAATATTTAATTTGGTCCAACTAAATGAGAGTTTGAGTGTGACCGAGACCTCATCACATTATGGTGTTTTAGCATGCAAAAATATCCAATATTTAAAGCGATAAATAAATACGCCGCATGCAGAAAGCATAGCATACCCCTGTTAGGATGATCACAAGCCCAACCTATGCGACCCACTGAGCCCGCAGTGAGTCTATGGTCTGTCTAGGGTGGTCCTAAATTATTACAATAATAATAAACCCATTGTCATTCCAATGGGCCTTGAAGTGCTTCTTGTTTCACACCTTGATGCTTCTCCTTGGGGACTCCGACTCCAATTGCTTGTTAAAAGTAAAACCTCACCAATCCTATCTACTCTCATTACAACTGAAAGTAATACATTGGTAATAAAGAAAACAAGCCTTAACATCATGAGGCTAATAATACGAGAGATGATAGATCAAAAAACAAGAGGCACGCAGGCCCCACCCAATAGAAAATAAATGATCATACATTCATCCATACATAAGGTCTAGGGCTCTTGTGATCATCCCATGTTGATTCTATCAACTCACATAACACAATTATTCCAAATAATCATGTATAAATAATCAATGGATATTCCAAATACCCAAGTGATGTTCAACATCACAAAAGCATAAACATACAAATAATATGCAAAATTCAAATTTTAAATTTAATGGATATTTTAAACAATGCATCCAATGCATGTATTAATCCCAAATTAATTAAGCAAATTTAATTCAAGGAATAATCCAATTATTCCAAAATCAAAAATGAAAAAGTAACATATTTTCAGAATATTGTGCAGAAAATACAGAAACTCAAATTTTCCTGAAAAAGTCAAAAAACGGCACAAAACGGCCCAGCCGTTGTGCTGGCCGGCCGGCCGCGCGCTGGCCTCGGCAGGTAGCGGCCGGCTGCGCACAGCGCTTGCGCGTGCGCCAATGCGCAGCGTCCGCGCGCATGGGGGGCGCCTGCGCGCGGCCACTGTCGGTCCGATCAACTTTTTTTTTATTTTTTTTGTGTTTTTCAAAAACTGTTTCAGGACAATAATAGTAATATTATTCTGAAATAAGCATGCAATTTTTAGATCCAATCTAACAAAATAAAGCATGCCAAAAGTCCATTAAATCCAAACAATTGAATTATCATATTACTCATATATTTATGCAATCTAACATGCCAATAAAGCCATTTAAAAGCAAGTAGATCATGCCAAACACATAGATCTATGCCCCTTACATCGAACCAGGCTCTGATACCACTTGAAGGACAAGTGGATCCGCCCGGGAGCGCGAGCGGAAGCGAGGAAGCGAGAAAAGTGCGTAAATTAAATCAAATCTAATTTAAAATACGAATCCCAAGGGTTGTGCCCTTGGATGCTCAACTGGGCGTTCGATATAGGATGTGTAAATATTCGAAATGAATATTAAACACATAGGGCATAGATAAATATATATAATCAATCAAAGCGTAATAAAACCGTTACCATTGATTGTTTAGCGTATGCTCCCGGCTACTTGCGTTGTTCCTTCTCCGGAATGCTCACGAAATCCAAACGTATGGATTCTCCAAAGGTGATCCACACCACACCGGAAGAAACACACATTCTTCTTGCTAGAAAAGAACGGGTTTAAGAAGGAATCGGTTTAAGAGAACAACACTATGAATTAGTGTTGTCTTAAACTTACTTTGTTCTTCTTCTTGATTCAAAATCAAGTGAAGAACACAAGTGTAAGAGAGGGAGAGAGGCCGAGAGTTTGAGAGAGAGGAGAGGGATTTTTGTCTTCTCTTTTTCCTAGAAAAGATGAATAATAAATCACTTATGCTTGGTGTTGTATATTCTAATATATATACATAATTAATGTGATTATTGGAATGTGTCTAGGTTCATCCAAGGATGTCTAGATTCATTCCAATCAATCACCATCAATTCTTCAATCAAGCCTACCAAAATTTATGGTATGATCAAATCATACCAAAAGGGAAGAGCTTGATTGGAGTTGATTTGTCTCTTTCCAAAAGAGATAAGTCAACATACCGCCTAGTATGAAACATGGCTGATTTTGCTTCCTCCAAGGGAGCATGTCGGCCATGTTTAATTAAGGGAAGAAGTCCAACTTCTTCCTATTCCAAAATAGGAATTATTTATCCTCTCGGGTATAATTTAACGGACCGGGTTTTATTGTAATCCAATTACGATGAATCCAACATTAAATCCAATTTAATGTCCATTTAAATTATTCCCGTTGATCTTTTAATCCAATTAAAAGATCCAACGTCTCAACGTCTCAACTTTCCATATTTAATCGAAAATCTAATTTACCGATTAAACGAAAGCCCGAAACAATATTGGCCCGTCCATCCAATGGACTTTCCCTTAAGTAATCCAATTACTTATTTATCCTTCGAGATTGACTCCAAGTCGATCTCTCAACCTCCTCGGTGATTTGTGTGTGACCCTTTAGGTTCACCCTCAGCTAGACTTGGGCCCGTGTCCCACAAGGGCCCGTTACCATGGGTGGCCGTCTAGCAACGGTCCATGGCACTAGAGACTAGGTGAATTGGCGTGAACATTTAGGCGCCGATTCCATACGGGTACGATCCTTCTGTCTAGCGTCTCCCGGCCTTAGTCTACGGTATGGAATTAGGCGTCGGTTCCCATTGACTAGGCATCTATGCTTAATACTCGAGACCACGTATGCTTCATTGCGTCGACACAGGAAACCATTCCCTGTTCCACCAACCACTGTGGCTACAGCTTCAAACAGCATGAACGTGTCTCCGAGTGCATAGGATATACCTCTGTCACATACTGACAGGGGACAGATCCTCTTCTTGGAATCCACCGTCCTCACTACACATTCCGACTGCACTGGACAAGGCTTATGATAATCATCTTACAGAATGATTACCTCTCGTCAGATCCAAGATACAGCCATCATGTGCACACGACTGCCATGGTCCCTCAAGTCTGAGGATTACTCCCGTACTATCGGAACCGGGGAAAACCAATCATACCGACCAAGCCTCCAAGGCTTCCATATGATGATCCCCGCGAGTCAGTCCAGTCGGCTCGACCCCAGTCGACCAACCCATCAAGATCGTGTACGCGTCCCACGCCTGTCGCCGATGAAACACGACACTCATCTAATGAACACGACTCTTGACGCAAGTCTCAATAGGACTCTAGATGCCTTGTCTCGAGGAACTCGACTTGGAACGTTTCAGACCCAGCTCTTAATTAGTTGGTTTCATGACCACCATCCAATGCGTGGCTCAACTGCACGAGTTGTTATCCATGGTCTGTGGGCTTTGTTGCGATATAAGTTAAACACCGTTTTAACAAATGTGAAATGAGCGCAACAAAGTAAGCACCAGAAGTGACGAATACTCATTTTATTCATCACATAATAATATTACATTTACATCAAGTTGTCAGATAGGTTACCAATCGCCAAACCAATTGGCTGTCTGGTCACCTATTCTAACATGTTGGACATGGTTCGATCCATAATGAGTTTTACCAAATTGCCCTTGTTCTTTTGGGCTATGTGTTGGAAACGGCGGCCAAGTTGCTAAATTTGGCGCCTACCAGTGTGTTAACCCAAACGCCATATGAGATATGGCACGGCAAGCCTGCGTCCTACAACTACTTGAAAGTGTTGGGTAGCCTTGCATACGTCAAGAGGTTAGTGGGAGATAAACTAGAATCCAGGTCTAGCTTATGCAGGTTCGTTGGATACCCTAAAGAAACTGCGGGTTATTACTTTTATGACCCCTTGGAACAAAAGATGTTTGTTTCAAGGAATGCAGTATTCTTGGAGCAAGGCTTCCCAGAGGATATCCAACCTGATGAGCTGATCCTAGAGGAATCAAGTGATGGAATCCAGCCATCAGAGGTAGCCACGGAACCCTCACTTAGAGGATTCAGGATAGACACCCGAAGGGCTGACCGACCTCGAGAAGTCCAACATGCTAGGCATGAAGGACATCCTCAGGAACAGCCAGCCCCGGCCCCCTGAACCACCGGCTCTGATACAGTCAGCGCCACAGTCACCACTGACGTTCCCGTTCTCTGTAGGTCTACTAGAGAGTCCAGACCTCCAGTGAGATATAGCTTTCTAAATACGACCGGTCTTCTGGATAACGATCTTTAAGACATATGGAGAAGCGATGTCTGACATCGACTCCGGGAAATGGCTTGAGGCCATGAAAACCGAAATGGACTCCATGAGCGAGAACCAAGTCTGGAGACTTGTAGATCCACCGAAAGGTGTTAAGCCAGTGGGCTGTAAGTAAGTCTACAAGCGCAAACTTGGCGTTGATGGACAAGTCACAACCTTTAAGGCTACTCGGGGTCGATTTTTAGGATACCTACTCGCCGGTAGCCATGGCTAAATCCATTCGGATCCTGCTCGCCATAGCAGCATGGTATATGGCAGATGGATGTGAAAACGGCCTTCCTTAATGGTTTTGTTGAGAAAGAGATCTAAATAGATCAGCCGGAGGGTTTCACAGTCACTGGAGAAGAACAGAAAGTCTATCGTCTCCAGAAGTCCATCTATGGCCTCAAACAAACATCCTGAAGTTGGAACATTCGCTTTGATGAAGTAATACGGGGTTATGACTTCATCAAAAACGAATCCGACCCTTGTGTATACAATAAAGTTAGTGGGAGCTCTATAGTGTTCCTAGTGCTTTATGTAGATGACATTCTACTCATTGGTAATGACGTTAGAATGTTGGGAGACACAAAAGCATGGTTGTAAACGCAGTTTTCCATGAAAGACTTGGGTGAAGCCTCCTACATCCTAGGCATCGAGATAGTCAGGGACAGATCTAAAAGGATGATAGGGCTTACCCAAAACTTGTATATGGAGAAAGTCCTAAAGAGATATCAAATGGACAACTCCAAACGAGGATTCCTTCCCATGAGGCATGGGATCAAGTTGTCCAAGAAACAGTCCCCGCAGACTGATGAGGAACTTGAAAGGATGAAAGTCATCCCCTATGCTTCTGTCGTAGGTAGCATCCAATATGCGGTCCACTGCACCAGGCCTGACATTGCTTACGCTTTGAGCGTGACAAGCATATATCAGTCCTGTGCAGGAGAGGCACATTGGAATGCTGTTAAGGGCATCCTTAAGTACCTAAGGAGGACTAAGGAAATGTTCTTAGTCTATGGCAATGGAGAACTGATCCTGGAAGGCTTTAGCGACGCTAGCTTCCAGTATGATGACGATGATGCCAAGTCTCAATCGGGTTACGTATTCAAACTCAATGGAGGAGTAGTGGCTTGGAAAAGTTCCAAGCAAGCAACCACTGCTGCCTCCACCTCAGAGGCTGAATACATAGCAGCTTCAGAAGCTGCCAAGGAAGCGGTTTGGATGAGAAACTACATCCAAGAGTTGGGTGTGGTGCCTAGCATCGCTGAGTCCGTTGTCATCTTCTGTGATAACAATGGTGCAATAGCGCAAGCAAAGGAACCGAGATCTCATCAACGTTCCAAACACATTCTTAGACGCTACCATCTTCTAAGAGAAATGGTAGGAAGAGGTGACGCTCAGATGGACCGAGTCAACTCAGCAGACAACACAGCAGATCCGCTGACAAAGCCTATGTCACAGAGCGCTCATACGGAACGTCTTGAGAAGATGGGATTAGGCATATGGGTGATTGGCTTTAAAGGTCAAGTGGGAGATTGTTAGAATAGGTGACCATATAGCCAATCTTGACTGGAAAAATATAACCTATGTCCATACAATTTCAGTGTTTTGATAAACTATTAATGAATAAATAAGTGAAATTCATTATGGCATTACTTTGTTTGCGTTTACTTTACTGCTTTATATCTATCTGTTCACTACGCAAACAAAGCCCACTACCTAAAAAACCTATTTCGGGGGACTGGGACTACGCTTGGAGGTAGGTCCATGAAATCAGTCCCGCCGAATCAGTCCGGAAATCTCCAAGTCACGGAATTTCGAAAATGGGTACCGAGATTCCCCTTGAGACTTGCACTAAGCATCTGCTGTCGTATTTCATCGACGGGTGACGAAGGTCGTCTAAGCAGTGTTAGTGGGTTAGCCTGCTAGGGAGCAGCTGACTGAGGTGACTCACGGGAACCGTCTTACGGAGGACCTTGGCTAGGGTCAGCAAGGTATGACGTGTATTCTCAGTTCCAACGGTACAAGCCAACTCCTTTGACTTGAGGAACTGCTGAGTTTACCTGTATATCAGGTCTGTATCTTTGATATGGTGAGAGATTGCCAAGAAGCACTTGAGTAGTCATAAGCCATGTCTAGTGCAGCTCTGGTGTACAGAGTGATAGTAGTTTCCAAGAAAGGATCTGGCTCCTGCCAAAGGCATTGACAGTTGAGTCTCACGTATGCTCTGTGTCTTGTCCGTAAAATCTGTGGCCACAGTAACTGAACAGAAGGGAAGGTTTCCCTTGCGGCGTTTAGGAAGGACAGACCGACACTTAGCTCCAAATGGTACCTGCATTTTCCGTGCCCTAGACCCTAAGTGGTGAGACCGTAGACAGAAGGACAAGTGTACTGTTAGAGCCTAAATGTTCATCCCCGAAAGTTCACCTAGTCTCTAGTGCCATGGACCGTTGCTAGACGGCCACCCATGGTAACGGACGGATTCCAGGAATCCGACCAAGTCTAGCTGAAAGGTGAACCTAAAGAGTCACACACAATCCACACACATTAAGTACTTTTAATTTAGAATTAAATATTTGGAGAAAAGGAATGATTAAATTGGATTTAATCGGGTCCTTTTATTTCTGGAGAGTTAATTCCTTTTATTTGATAAAAGGGATTAATCTAATAAATTAGATTTATTAGAGAATTAATTTAATGGCCTTAGAATAATATTTATATTTATTATATTTATTTATTTTGGCCTTTGGAATATTTAATAGGATTTAAATATCCATTAAAATTAAATTAATGGTTGAGATGAAAAGGGAGAGATGGATGGCTAAATTGATTTGACTATGTCAAACACTACTTTGACTAGGACTTTGACTAGGTCAAAATCCTAGTCAAAATAGACCTCTTTAGAGTTGGAGTTTAAAGAGGATTAAAACTCCTCCTCTATAATAGTCCTAGGGTCAGTTCCCATCCTTGACTAGGCAACTATGCATAATGCTCGAGATAGGTTTAACTCGACGTAGGAAATCCTTTCCCACTACATCAAGTGCTATGGTCATAGACTTTGTGAGTCTAAACCATCTCCGAGCGCATAGGAGATCTTGCTGTCATATCCTTTGACAGGGGACAGATCCTATCTTGCAATTCACCGTTCTTACATACTCCGACTGCACTGGACGAGGCTTATGATGACCATGTAATATAACCGGTCAAATTTTCACCATATCCAAGATACAGCTTAGTATGTAGGGGACTGCCGTGATCCTCAAGTCCGAGGACTAATCCGTACTATCGGAACGGGATACGAGTCATACCGACCAAGCCCGAGTGGCTTCCGTATGACGATTCCCGGCGAGTCACCTCAGTCGGCGCTCCCCAGCAGGCCCACCCACTAACACTGCTTAGACGATCCTCGTCACCCATTGATGAAACACGACAGCAGATGCTTAGTGCAAGTCTCAAATGGATTCTCGATGCCCTGTCTCGAGATTCCTTTGACTTGGAGTATTTCAGACCGATTCGGTGAAACTGATGTCATGAACCTACCTCCAAGCGTACTTCCAATTTCCCGAAATGTTATTTCAGTCTGTGGGCGTTTTTTTGTGACATCGTAACGATGCAAGCAGTAAGTACAACAAACTCATGCCTATGAATCCTTACTACATTCATTAACATTAATATTACTCGTTCACAGACTGACGAATGGTTCTCAGAACAGCCAATACCATTGACTTTCTGGTCACCTATTCTAACAGGTTTCATGACCATCATCCAATGCGTGGTCCTACTACTGCATGAGTTGTTATCTATGGTCTGTGGGCTTTGTTGCGATATAAGTTTAAACACCGTTTTAACAAATGTAAGATGAGAGCAACAAAGAAGGTACCATTGGTGACGAACACTCATCTTATTCATCACATAATAATATTACATTCACATCGAGTTGTATAATAGGTTACAAATCGCCAAACCTATTGGCTTTTCTGGTCACCTAATGTAACACGTTTCATTATCGAGACCTGCCTTTAGGTCCTCGAGCTTTTCCACCAGGGTAAGCATTTTAACCCCGCGCTCTTGTACAGAGGATCCTTCTGTCATTTTGGTTCCAAAGAACGCCTTGGTCGCGACATACCTAGTATGCCGGTCCGGGACTGCATAGCAACCTTAAGGCGAGCCATTATGGAAGGGACATCGTCTACTTTCACACTGCTTCTGAATCTCTTTCGTCATTGAAGCAAGTATGACGCTACGGACCTTTCGTTATCCTTATGCCAAGTCTCGAACGTCTCACGTTCTTCCGGCGTTGATCCTTCCGGTAAGGTCCTAGGAGAGGCTCGTCCATGACGTAGCCTTGGTTCTCATAATCCAGGACTATGCTGAGATTACGCAACCAGTCGTTGTAATTGGGTTCCATTGAAAATGTTGTCTCAAGAATGGTTGAAAGTGGGTTCTTAGACATTTTAAATCTACATTTAAAACAGAGTTCGCGATCAGCAGAATATAAAAGAAGGTTGTTTGATAAAAAATTAAATGCATGGTCTTTAGTCATTTAATGCTCCCACTATTTATACGAAAACACGATACTCTCAAACGTGATTTTTGGGAAACCCTTTCCTAGTGGGCTTCGGATCCACAGTGATTTTTCCCATACCCCGCTTTTATGATTCGCATGGAAAAAAATCCTGTGGGAGGTATTACCATGTTAGAATAGGTGACCAGAAAGCCAAATAGGTTTGGCGATTTGTAACCTATTATCCAACTCGATGTAAATGTAATATTATTATGTGATGAATAAAATGAGTATTTATCACTTCTGGCGATTACTTTGTTGCGCTCATTTCACATTTGTTATAACGGTGTTTAACTTATATCGCTTGTGGATCCCAAGCCCACTAGGAAATGGTTTCCCGAAACTCCGCTTTGAGAGTGGCGGACTTTCGTATAAATAGTGGGAGGGTTAAAGACTAAAAGACCAAGTCTTCAACTTGAAACAATAGTATTACCATCATCTGCTAATTTGTGTTTTACATTTTCATTAATGTAGATATGTCTAAGAACCCATTAACCATGATTCTCGAGACTAACAAATTCAACGGAATGAACTACTCGGACTGGCTGAGAAACCTGAGGATTGTCCTCGGTTTCGAGAACCAAGGCTACGTCTTGGACGAGCCGCCACCGAGCGACTTACCAGAGGGTCCACGCCTGAAGAACGTTTGAC